>JAOWBW010001932.1:78364-158810 GCA_026119855.1 Campanula takesimana | reverse complement strand
TCACTTTTATAAGCTATTTGTGTGAGTATGTATAATGTGCATGCGTAGATAAATGTACATTACAATCAAAAAGACAGATAACGAAGAAAAAACAAATTTGGGCCCACATACACACCCCTCCCCACAACGAATTAAGAATTAATGTGCCCATGAGCAATGCTAGGGGAACAAAACAAAGTCACAAAATCATGCTCACACAATGAGGTGACGATATTTTATTGGTTGTAGCGATAGTGAGCCCGTCACACTCTAATTAAAAACACCATAAAATCACTACACCTAGAATTTTGTGACCTTTTTATGCCCATAGTATTATTCATATTGTTGTTCTACTTCTTCAAAGTTAATTTACTTACACGTTTCATTTTAACATATGATTAATTAATTCTCTCTATGTCCTTATAAAATGTAGTATATGTTTAAGAAATTTTCATTTCAAAATGATTTAATTCTCGTAAATAAATTTTTTTTAATCACTTTTTTTACTAATTTTTAGTCACTAATTTACTTATACTTGTGAAATTAAATTTGAAAAGTAAATTACAAATTATTTATGAAAATTTTGTTATCAAATTATATAAAATATAAAAATATTTCAAAATATTCCTTAAAATAAAACTTAAGCCTTCGTTTGAAGCAGAAGGAATATCAACCAAGTGTTTTGCTACACAGGTTTCTCAAAACATCTCATCAATCAATTTTGTAAAATGAAACATGTAGTTTCAATTGAAGTTAAGAACGGAAATTAAAGAAAAGTAGGTGGTGTTAGTGAAAAAAAAGAGAAAATAGGTAAATGAAGTAAAGTAAGTGGATAGTTGTTGTAAGTGGAAGGAGAAAGAAAGAGAAAATTTTGGGGAAAAACTAGTTTCTCCGTAAGTTATAAAAAATCATGTTTTTATAGGGTTTAAGGTTTAGGGTTTAAGGTTTAGAATTTAGGGTGTAGGGTTTAAAGGTTAAAAAAGTGAACTTTTTATAACTTATGGAGGAACTAGTTCCCCCAAAACTAATTCGAAAGAAAATACAGATAATTTTTTAAAAAAATAGATAAAAGTTTCCAATAAGACGTCTGAAATAGTAAAGTGAGAAGTTTGTATGAACGAAGAGTATTTACCAATATATGGAAGTGATTCCGCGTACTCCCCACCACTACTCCCTTCTCACATTCCACTTTTAGTACTTCCAAAAAAGGCCTAAGATAAATAAATATCTTAAACATTATTCAGTTAATAATCAACCCTTTTTCCATTCCTTCCAGATTTTGTTCACACACATACAAAACCATATCCTCCTCTATATATACATACCTCTCTTATTCAAAGCAGAGTTCCTCACTACAACCTTCCATTCCAAAACCAGGCCTGACGCAAATATACATTCAAGAAAATATTGTCCAAGTCCAACATAAGCAAAAAAATGTTGAGCTTCCTATTCATCTTGTTCGTCCATCTTCAGGCTTTTGGAGCATTGGGTTCTAGTCGAGGGGTTCCGACCGTCGGATCCAACGCGCAAACCGAGAATGCGTTGATCAAGAATCCGCCAGTTATCGGGATATGTGCATCTGCAGTGGCCATTTATGGTTATAAGTGTTTGGAGTACGATGTAAGTTTTTTTTTTTCTTTTGAGCTAAAATTTATTTTCATGCATAAAAAAAAAAAAAAAAAAATAGAACCATTGAAGTGTTGTACTGTAATTTATGTAGGTAACTACTGATGACGGGTATATATTAAGCATGCAACGGATTCCGGATGGACTAGCGGGCCACCACGGTGGTGGTGGTGGCGGTGGTGGGAGGCCTAAGCCGCCTGTTCTGCTGCAACATGGAGTTCTTGTGGTATGTTCATTAAAACCTCATTTGAATTTTATTTTGAGTTGCATTATACTCCGTCTTGTATGTCTCGAAAAGTTATTTTTTTTTTTTTTTTGTTATTACGAATGATTTTTGAGCAATAATTTAACTTAATTTGATCATTTTAATGAGAATCCAAAATTGAGATTGATAGTATTTGTAATGATGTATCAGTAACAATTTGTAAATTAGCATTAGGATAATTTAAAGTAACCTAAATTATTGCTCAAAGATCATTCGTAATAACAACGAAAAAAAGGACCAACTTTCTTAGGATGGCAACGGGGCGGATACGGAGCGGGTTTGCTCATTACCAAACCCGCCCCTCAACCAAGCCCCCTTGTACCGAACCCGCCCCGCCAACTGTCAAACCCGCAGCCGCCCCGCCCCGCCCCATATGCTGCAAAATCTTACTACTTTGGGCTTTGGCCCAACCTTTAAAAGATCCCATGCAAAATCTTACTACTTTTGGGCTTTGGCCCAACCTTTAAAAGAGCCCAAGAACGCAGGAAATAATAGAATGCATAGGGGCTGAGTTAATAATTGAAATGGGTTAGGGACAATATAGTAATTAAATGCATATATTATTATACGGGGCGGGGCGGGGCCCCGCGGGTTTTAGAGTGCAACCAAACCCGCCCCGCGACCCGCCGGTTTTGAAAAAAGGTTACCAAACCCACCCCGCTACGGTGCGACTTGTCCCGGATACGGAGCGGGTTCGGATAGATTGCCATCCCTAAACTTTCTGAAACAGGGGAGTATTTGAGCTAATCTGTCGGCCTTGACTATAGTTTTACTATTTTCGTCCCAAAATGATTTTAGTTTTTTCTTTTTAGTTTTGTTAAGACTGAATATAGATATTTATTTCAGGAGAAATGTGGTAGATTATAATAATTGTAAAGTTGAATTGCTTATTTTATGGTTAAAAAAGGTAGAAGTACTGGTCTGACCTTGACTAAGCATGAGAAAAAGCAAAAAGAAGGGTCTGACTTTATTCTTCCTTTTTTCTGGGATCCATTTACTCTGGTCTATAGTGGTCAAGATCTTTAATCATATCATCACCAAAGTTTGCACGGAGATTAAGAAGTGGTAAAAGTGATATAAGTGTTATGTGTATGAAAAGCAAGGTAGGAGAGAATGTGAGGTAGGGAATAGTAAGTTGATTGGTGTTGTGAGTATAAAAGTATAATACTTCCTCCGACCCAGTTTAAGGTTCTTAGTTTTTTTGTTGTTTGTCTGAAAGAACTTTGAGCAATAATTACATGTTAATCTAATTATTTTAATGAAAATCTAAAACTTGTTATCGATAGTATATATAATGGTGTACCAATAACAAGTTTTAGATTTCCATTTGGTTAATTAGATTAACCTTTAATTATTGTTCAAAGATCCTTCCGACAAACAACAACAAAAAATAAACTAAAAACCTTAAACCGAGACGGAGGTAGTAGGAGAAAGAATGAATAGAAAAAATAGTAATTATTTTTTACCATTTTAAAAAATAGACATAAACTTTCAGACAGAATAAAAAAAAAATGCGAACATATAATCTAATCTGGGAGGTGGGACGGTAGTAGTATATTTAAGCCACTAATACAGCATGTTATCACTATGTATGGAGTGGGCTTCAAAGTCAAAGAGGTGGTCACATCACCCCTGAAATCACTCTAAATTGTTAGTACCGGATTTTCTATATCAATGTTAACTCTTTCACAAAGAATCTTGAATATTTTTCGTCCAACACTATACAGTATATTCATTTTTGTCTTTAATTAAAAATAATTAATCATTTTGAAATGAGATCAATATAATAGTATGTTTTTCCCAAAGTTATAAAATAAAGTGTACTTAGACCATGTCAGCATTCGTTCAAAAATTGTACTTCCTACTTGTCCAACTAAATAAGTACTTAAGTAGTATAGTAGTATCATGATGTATTTTGGAATAAATATTAACTCTTTGTCTTAAATTAGTGTGAATTAATGAATTTGATATAATTTTGACCAATAATTAAAAAAAATGATTCTAATAAAAATTAAAAAAAATTGTAACTGTATCATATGATTAATAATGTTTTCATAGCAATTTTTAGAATTTTATTAAGATTATTATTATTTTTAGTTAAATTATTGGTCAAAGTTGTGTCAATTTGACCATTAATTCACTCAAACCTAAGACTATTATTTTTTATTTAAACTATTGGTCAAATTTCTACCAAGTTGACCATTAGTGCACACTAACTTAAGACGGAAAGAGTATTTATTTATAGACATTTCATTTAATTTTCTTTAATCACGTTGTCACTGATTGATTTACTCTCTAGTCAATTACATTCATTTTCATATATGGACAACATTAAAAAATCTAGCATATATGTGTATGTAAATGAAATCGATTCACTTAATTTCTTCTTTGCTAATTACTCCAAATCAAAGAGGATAGATAATAATTATCTAGGAAAGAAGTCTTGCCCTCAAAATTATTTAGTAAAACTGTTGTACCAAATCATCTTGCTGACGTGGTATATATTTATTTATTAGGGTTAAGTATGAGTGGTAGACGCCGACGAGGCTAGAATCATGTTGACTTGCAAGTGAATGAATAGTGAAAATGTGAACCCAAAAAAAGACTCTATTTTGCTGGTTATTTAAGTATTCTGTTACATTGGTCAGTGATGCTAGTTCCAATGCCAAGAAAAAATAGAATTTAAACTGACCAATGTAACAGAATATTTAAATAACCAGCAAAATACATTGGTCAGTGATGCTGGTTATTTAAGTATTCTGTTATTAAACTGTATTTTTTTTTTCTTTTTTTGGTGGAGAGGATGATGTTTTTATTGTTGGGGGCTCAAAAAGCCTTATTAGCCATTACAACATGATTGGTCAGTTTTGCGACATTTATTTTAAGATAGAATTTCTCAACATATAATATGTTCTAAAATTTTGATAGAAAAAATAGAAATTAACATATTTATTAGTTACCACCATAATATCAACACTTTAGTAGTTCAAGAATGTAGGACTATTAGTGAATTCCTTCATATAATGGTCATAACTCATAATTATTAGAATTTTTTTTTATGTAGCGTGGATAATATTACTAATAAAATTTAGTTTTAATTTTATTTATTTTTATTTTATTTGTAATTTACGAAATTATTATTAGGTAGGGATATTTTTATGTTTCAGAGTAGATTAATAATTTATTTTATTGTTTTAGAGTCTTATGTTACTATATAGGTTAGGAGTAATTTTAGGCGGTTTGACTTGTTTTTCAAGTCGTATGAGTCATATAAAATATGGTCGTAGGTTAATCCAAAAATTAGATTTTTTATTAATAAAAATTAAGCTTTTGCTTTTCTTTCACCTGAATTGGTGTGTAAATCATAGCCCGTAGGGCTGGTTTATATTTTTTAGGATTTCACTTCGGTAGATTTTCTTTGGCGATTGTTCGCTTCGTCAATTTTAAGCACGTAATTCTTCAAAAAAAAAAATTTAAAAATATTAAAATTTATTTTGATAAAAAATAAATTAAATATATTTTTTGAATCAGAAGTTATATAAAAATTCATTTTTATTTATAATCATTTTTGGATTAATTTTGTGGGTTGCGTAATTAAGGCGACTTTCCATTGTTATTGTTTGTTTGGTTGGTTGTTACATGCAGGGCGCCACGTAAAGGGCGCACCTGATTTGTCCATATTATGTAGGTGCGTAAAATGCCATTGGTTTTAGTTTACTAACAGACTCATATGCTGCAGTGCACCACCGACATTACCTTTGGGATTACAACTCTTTCGGCCCAATTTGGCTCATAGTGAAAACTCAAAGGGAAAACTCATAATGAAACGCTGTAATCCGTTGGATTGTAAGAAATGTTTGTGAGCCCCACTAATAAAAACTCATCCAACGGTTTAAAATGTTTCACTATTAGTTTTCCCTTTGAGTTTTCCCTATGTGTATCATTGTCCTCCTTCTCCTTCTCTACACTTATATTATGCGAATTATATTATGGTGTTTATATTGAATAATATCTCAAGAACAAAAAAGTAATAAAATTTTGCTTACAAAATCTTAACTAGCATAATTTTATTAGTGTTTTAAATTAAAGTGTAGCGGGTCCATTATCGATTCATCCAATAAAATATCGTCACTTTATTTTGTGAGCAAAATTTTATAACTTTATTTTCTTCCCGTAGCGTTGCTCGTTTATATTATCTCCAGATATATACTAATTCAAGCTTTAATATTATTCCTTTTATGCACTCCCTTTGTCCCACCTCACTTAAGACCTTTGTCTTGGGTACAAGAACTAAGAAAAAGTATGATAGAGAAGAAATGTTGTGAGTGTAAATTATTCCTTTTATGCACTCCCTTCGTCCCACCTCACTTGAGACCTTTGTCTTGGGCACAAGAACTAAGAAAAAGTATGAGAGAGAAGAAATGTTGTGAGTGTAAAAGGTAAAGTAAGAGAGAGAATGAGTGGGATGAATAGTGATTTGATTGGTGTTGTGAGTATAAAAACATTCCATTTTGGGGAGTCTCAAGTGAGGTGGAACGAACTAAAATGGAAATAAGTCTCAAGTGATGTGGAACTGATGGAGTATTGCCCCCACATGGATAACTATGAAACGTTAGGCCGTAGTCTCTTAACCGGATCAGAACATCTTTATTGTACGGCTTTTGTCGTCTTTGTAGTATTTCATACAGTATTATCCAAAATACTGTCCCAACCCGCTGTTTTCCATCGTCAAAAAAAAAAATAAAAAAAAAATATATATAATTTGAGTTTAAATGTGCATAAACGCAAAATAGTAATTGAAGAAAGTGTTCATATCCTTAAAAAGTTTGAGTTGTCAAATGCGAATATCATTTTGAAACGAAGAGAGTAATATATAAACATTCATTTCGCAACTAATATACTCCATCCGTCTCATTTTAAACTTTAAAGTCAAAACAAAACTGTCAACTTAATTAATTGTACTTTGACTAAACACTTAGGAAATAATCAATTATCTTAACAAAATTTAAAAAATTGTTTTTTATCCACCATTATTAATATTTTCATTAACAATTTTTAGTTTTTCAATAGGATAATTAAATATTCTTTAAATTAATGGTCAAAGTGCATTGAAGTTGATAAATTTTGCTTTGACTTTTAAGTTTAAAATGGGACAAAGGGTGTATGGAGTATATAATTATGCTATTTAGTTTATTTAAAATGACTATCTATTTTATTTAAACTTCTCCCAAAATTATTGTGTAATTTTTTAAATAATTTTGCAATTATTAAATGATTTTTTTTTTTTACCCTTTTTCTTATTTCATCATCTACTGGAAAAAAATAAAAGTTTAAAACTGCTTTACAAGATATATATTCAGTTTCAGTATCAAATTGTTATAATGCAGAAGGTCTTTTGAATAAGAAATACTAGACGTTTAATTTAAAACTGAGGGAGGGAGCATAAGATATGACCAATCTCAGAAAATATACTCATACCACCTAAGCTTCCTCTGGTAGAGCGGTGCGTCCAAAATAGTGTTAAAAAGTCAGCTTTTTGCTAATAAAGCATAATAGAGAGTTTTCGAGCGAAACTTTTTAAAAATCTCAACCTTTTTTTTTAAATCTCACAAATTATGAGTCTTGACTTTATAACTCCCTCACATCAGCTGGATCAGCAACTGACTCAATTAGTATTGTGATTACAAACTAATAATTTGCTTAGAATGACAATTGAATTTGAGATTGAAGTAATAAAAGGATTAATGTGTGTATTTTCCATGATGTTAAGTGCGAGTGAGCAATAATCCTGGTCATGCTGTAAATGTCAAACCGTTCTTTATATAAACATGTTATGGTGATGGTGCAGGATGGAGTTACTTGGCTGCTGAATTCACCACAGCAATCTCTAGCTATGATCTTAGCAGATAATGGCTACGACGTATGGATTGCCAACACTCGAGGTACCAGATATAGCAGACGCCACGTCAAACTCGACCCTAACAGCTCGGTACATACACATTTCAAATTTATTGAGGCATGCATTTTCACAAAAAAAAAAAAAAAAAAAATACTAAAAAATATTGCAAGTTTTGATTAACTGAATTTGTTTCGTTTAGGAATTCTGGAACTGGACATGGGATGATCTTGTGGCTCATGACCTCCCAACTGCTATTGGCTTTGTCTTCCAACAAACTGGCCAGAAGGTCCATTACGTCGGCCATTCCCTGGTACGTGTTGACCAAAATTATTCTACTGTCTAATTAGGATCTTCATAGCGCACTTTTCAGACACTATGAAGTGCACTAGAGCGCATTTTCTGTACTATAGTGCGCTATAGCACATAATAACGCAATAGCACACTTTCTGTTGTAGAAAATGGGCTATAGCGCCTAATTAACATATATAGTGAACTTTCATGTAAGATATTTTACTATATATGTATATGTATATCGGAACTATTTTTATTTATGATGTCGTCTAAAATGTGACCTTAAATTTATGGGCAGGGAACGTTGGTTGCATTAGCTTCTTTCTCAGAAGGAAAACAGGTCGACAAGGTGAAATCAGCAGCCTTACTAAGCCCCATCGCGTACTTGAGCCACATGACCACTGCACTCGGAGTTGTTGCAGCCAGATCCTTCGTTGGCGAGGCAGTAATTATATACTAAAACTCCTTTTTTTTTCTTTTTTTTTTTTTTAACATATTTCACGCACAAATAAACGCCCTCCCTTTAACGATCATCTAAAATGCTGTAATATTTCTTTACAGATTACAACATTGTTTGGTCTGGCTGAATTCAATCCAAAAGGGTAAACTAGTTACAGAACCCTCAAAATAAATCCATTTCCATTTATGATTTATCATTATTTGCTCTAGCTAACTCATCCGTTTATAATCATGTATATAGCAGACAACCGGTTGCAGCCTTTCTCAAAGCGTTATGCCTCGAGCCAGGGGTTGATTGTTACGACCTAATGGCAGCACTTACCGGTAAGTTGTACTATACTTTTCAGAACAGAAAAAGCAGTACACAATTAGTTCTATTTCTATCAGTACCTAGTTAGTACTGATATAGTACAACTCATTTTGGTACTTACAAATTGATTACGGGCAACAATATATAGCACTCCTATATATATACATACATATTATACATAGGTGCTATAGAGAGTGTCTTCCAGTGCTACACCGCGCATTCCACACTGGAATGCACACTGTAGCACGTATGTAAATGATATGGCACATTTACATTGTTGTATGCATATGGCACATTAGGTTGCCTTATATGCTATGCTAATTACAGTACGCGGATTACAATGATTCCGTTATGCAGGCAAGAATTGCTGCCTGAACGCCTCAACCGTGGAGCTCTTCTTGAAAAACGAGCCTCAATCAACATCAACCAAGAACTTGGTTCACTTGGCTCAGAGTATGTCTGTTTATTTATTACACTTTCAGTTTATAATCTAACGAGATTAACGACAAGATCGTTAAAACTTTTTATATATTTATGCAGCTGTCCGTGATGGGGTTTTAGCAAAATACGACTACGGAAACTCAAATTTCAACGTAGCACATTACGGAGAGCCCAAGCCTCCACGCTATAACATATCCAACATCCCTCACAATCTTCCCCTATTTCTCAGCTACGGAGGCCAAGATGCATTGTCAGATGTCAGAGATGTGGCCACATTGCTCGATAGTCTTAAGTACCACGATGAAGATAAGCTGAGTGTGCAGTACATCAAGGACTATGCTCATGCGGATTTCATTATGGGTGTCTCTGCTAAGGACCTTGTTTATAACCAAATTCTCTCGTTTTTTGGTCGCAACAACAATCGTTGATCAAAATTATTGTTTACTGATATCGATAATCATTTTAATGTAACATTATAAGATCTCGTGTAACTTGTGAAAAAAGAAATGTCAATAAATATTTAACTAATTAATACTACAATTTACACCAGGTTAATCAAGATTTTGTCAAGTTTTTTTATTAAATTCTTAGTCATTTAATGGAGTTGCTTAAATTTGAAGTTGTCCAGCCAAGTTCTTAAGCAATGTTCATGAGAACAGACTTAAAAACAACTCATACTAGCTGTCAGGAAGAAAAAATCTTAATCTGCTGCTGCTAGTGATAATGTCAGCTTACCAAACATTATCAGTTTGAGATCTTACATGCCAATTAAATACCCCCTCCGTGTCGTAGTTGACTTGTCAATTTTATTTTATTTTTAAATGTGCTTAACTTCTTTGTACATTTACTTGTATCATGGGAAAAATGCACTAAGATGATTTCGGTATTTAGAAACACGAAACTTATATTGGGACATAACCAAAAGGAAAACGCGACATTTATTATGAGACGGGGAGTGTGTAATAAGCGTAATTGGTCAATTTGGTTGCTTGATTTCAAAGCCAAGCTGGCTTCTCTAGATCTACCAGGATCTTGCTTTGAAGACACTCAATCCTATGATCATAACAGCAGCTGGTAGGAACATAGGAAATCAAAGAATACCTACCAGTTAGATCTGATTACTAAATGTGTTTACTATCACTGAATTTTTGTTCTAATAAGGTTGTATAAATACAGAGCTCAACTGCATATATATAGATCATGCACTTGAAGCAGATTGAAAAGTGGGAAATTTTGGTAAAGTGTTAAAAGAAGCTCAAAAGGTGTTAAAAATGGAGGGTCTTGTGCGAAAATGTCTCGTTCTTATCGTTTTTGCTGCATTGGTAACTAAAGAAGTATCGGCTGCACAACATGTTGTTGGAGGAAGCCAAGGTTGGGATGAGTCTACTGATTTTAGCACTTGGGCTTCCGGTGAGACATTTAAAGTTGGCGATCAACTAGGTAAGCACATTTGAACTTTTTTCTATTTCTAACGATAGATTTGCAAGACGCTATAGATAATGCCTTGCAAATATGCGTTGTAGCACCTACATAGAAGGTGCTACATATATATAGTGCCTAACACACATTTCAGTGTGCTAGGCGCTACACACACACACACATATATATATAATTTGCATAGAAATCACTATAATGCAGAGTCCATTATGCAAATAGTGCTACATATATATAGCGCCTAGCACACATTCCAATGTGCAAGGCGCTATACATATGTGTGTATATACATACACACACATGTATACATGTCTCATGTGTGTATGTATGTGTTGTTTGCATCGAAATCACTGTAGTGCAGATCCCATGATTATGCTGTACATAGACGAAAATGTATGGATCCGATATTTTGAGTTTTGGGTATGCAGTGTTCAAGTATAGCTCAATGCACAGTGTGGTTGAGCTTAGTGGTGAAAGCGCGTACAAGACTTGTGACATTGGGACAGCGGTTGACTCGATGAATGGTGGCAAGAGTGTGGTCAAGTTAACGAAGCCAGGAACTCGTTACTTTGCCTGTGGGACGATGGGACACTGTGACTCGGGAATGAAGGTTAAGATCACTACTGTCTCAGCAGACGGATCATCATCTTCATCTTCATCTTCATCTTCATCTACACCAGATAGTTCAACGTCCGCAGCTTCTCTATCTCGACACATTGGCTTGTTCATTTTTGCTGCTGCATTGATTGTCGCATCGTCGATTTTCATGATGGTGGTGTAGGGATGGGGAAGTGATGGTGTTTGATTTGGGGAAAAAGATAAAACCATTTTTTGGGGTTGATTAATGATGGATTAGTTTTGTACTCCATCCGCCCTAAAAGCGAAATTTTATTAAATTTACTCTTGATTAAAAGTCAGTTTTAATTTTTTTTTTGAACATTTTATTTTGAGGCTGTGGGAGTATTTTTTTATTTATTTAAAAAAATATATTTGCAGAAGGCTCATTGTTTTGTACTACTTAATTATATTATTGAGAAAATATCATAATAAATGAGATGTTAATAATAGTGATTTTCAGGTTTTGAATTGTCTTATCTAAATGTACACTTCATTATGCTCCATAACGCAACAATAAGAAGCTTAAAATGGGATCAAGGAGCTAAATAGAAGCTCGTTAACTTGAATACAAACTGAAACTATGGTTTTTTTTTATTAGGAAACCATGTTTAAATTCAAATATTTCTTAATATTTCTTACTTGTTTTATGTTGTCCTTAGTTCAACAGATCAACGTGATATTTGCTTCCTACTCGGACAAACAAATTAAGGTTGTCCTTGGTAGGGATGGCAATTTTACCGAATCCGATCCGTATCCGGGACAATCCGACCGGGGATGGGTGGGTTTGGTAATACATTTTGAAAATCCGGCGGGTTCGGATACGGGTTCGGATTCTGTCCGAGACTCGCCCGTATCCGACCCGTATAGACCCGAACATAGTAGGTTAATAAAATTTTACAACTAACCCCCTCATGTTATAGAAATATACACATAACATAACCCTACTTATATAAAGGGAAAAAAAAAATAGGTCTGTGTTATTTTTTTCTCAGATCGGCTACTACGCCGACTTCCCCCCCCCCTCTCTCATCGCTCACGTCGTCGGTCGTTCCTCTCTCGTCGGCCGTCGAAGTCTACTACTACTACATCAACGAATTTCATCTCTATTGAGGTAATCTAACAATTCTTGTTTGTTTTGTTTGATTTCCCAAATTCCTCCAAATTTGTCAAACCTAGGGTTTTCTGGCGTTTACTTGAGATGCTCTTGTTAAATCAGTGATTTAACAATACAGTTAAATCATCATCAAAAATTTTATTAAATTTTATTTTATTTTTGGTGCTTTGAGTTCTGTTGAGTAAATTTTGATCAGTTGATTAATGTTTGGTGCTTTGAGTTCTGTTGAGTAAATTTTGATCTTTTATCATATCTTGGCATCGATCAGACTGTATTAAGGGGAAGATTCGATTTCTTGCTTCTTTATGGTCTGCCGTGTTGGGAGCTGTAAGGGGTTCGTCCATTACGATTTTCAGCAACGATTGCAGAGTAGTTCCCATTAGCTGTGTTTAGGGTGGCTGTTGTCAAAAAAAAAAAAAAAGGCGGATAAAACGGGCGGATACGGATTCGACATAAACGGATACGGGCGGATACGGATATGGGGTCAACTACCTCGGGTCGGATACGGGTTGGCGATATCCGGACCGTATCCGACCCGTTGCCATCCCTAGTCCTTAGTTCAACAGTTCAACGTTATATTTGTTTTCTACTTAGATAAACAAATTAATTATGGAAGTGAATCTATGTAATCAGAGCAATTTTTGATAACATGTTTAGATTTTATAAGTGAAATTGCTATAATTACATAGATTAACTTTCATAATTAACTCTTATCATATGCCCTAAGGACATATGCTAGAAAAATCGATAAACAATTAAGTTGTCAAAAGCCAAAAAAGTTTTTTATTACGGACAATATTTTCATTACAGACTTGTACCATTAATACGGTTAATATTCACTTTTATTTTTACGCTTACTTAAATGGAGTATGTTGCAAAATACTAAATGTCAGTATGTCATAATGTCACTATACAAAGAATGCCATTTAGAATTTAATAATTGTTTTTTACTTTTTATATAAATTAATAATTTAGCATAAAATGTTAGTGAATGTTAAAAAATATGGTTAACGAGAAATAGCGATAGGTATGGGTGTTCACGGTCCACTCCGGCTTTTGTCCAAATTTTATAGAACCGGGACCAAACCAATTTTACGATTTTATAAAAATTTAGAACCAGGACCAAACCAGTACATTCAAGAACCGTTTCTATTGGTCCGGTTTCATTAATCCGGTTCCGGTTCAGATTCCACTAAATTCTTAAATGTAATGTAGAATACTTATTTTCCTAAAACATAACTAAGATTTCACTAAGAAAAAATTACAGTCACATTTAAATTTGTATTTTGTTAGACCTTTTCCTTTATTTTTGGTATTACATGGAGATACGGAAGAGGTTTAGGAATTAGGACTTTGCATAATTTATAATTTTAATGCACTATAATGCTTTCAACATTATACTATACATACTATTTTGTTTGATGTATATGTATATGTATAAATATAAATATTATATATATATATATAATAAACTATATACAATATTTATATACATAATATAAATAATAAAATGTGCATACAAAAGATTGGTCGGTCCCGTCCATTGGTTCGGTCCGGTTCTATTTTATTTTTTAACAGCCTTAGCGTTAGGTATGGAACAACCGAGTATTTGTAATTTTATACTCCATTCGTCCCATTTTAAACTTCAAAAATTTCCATTTTGGTTGTCTCATTTTAAACTTCAAAACCAAAAAAGCAAAGTTTTTTATACTTCTTTATTTGTGGGCACCACATGTCATACTCACAACAATTACCCACTAACTATTTCCTACCTCACTTTCTCTCTCATACCAAACCATCTACACTCACAACACATCACTTTTCTTCTTAATTCTTGAACCATATTTTTTTGAAGTTTAAATTGGGACGGATGGAGTATTTTATTTTAGTTTTTTTGAAAAAACTTCGCGTGATGCGTCATCTGACAACTCACTTTCCATGTTTATCAGTTCCCGCCATGAAGGTGGACTGGACTGTCCTTATTGAAAACCATTTCCACCATCTCCTTCCTCGCATCTCCGCCTTCTCGCTTCTTCTCTCCCATCACGTGACGCTCCACCTCCTCCGCCGCCGCTTCCACCACCACCACCACCTCAACTCTTGAAATCACCGCCGCCAATTTCCGTCCAAAAAACCCTAACCTCACTCCTCTAACTTCCTCCTCCTGCTCCCATTTCCAATTGCATCCCCCCTTCTCAGTTTCAATTTCTTTACTTGGCTAAATGATTCAATTCACTTAAGAATTTCTCCGGTGTTCCGGATGTACTCACGAGAACAACCTCGAACATCCGGCCATTCTCTACGAGGCCACTGCCTTCTTCAAGCATCTCCGACTTCAGTTTCAACATCGGCCGACTGGTATAAATACCTAATTCCACACTATCTTGTTAATATTGCCCTCCGTTCTAGCTCAATTTTTACCAGTTTTCAGTTGAATGTTTAACTTACATTTAATAAAACAACAATCTTTTCGAAAATGCCCTAAATACTACTCTGGCGGGCTCAATTTGAAGTTAAAATACTGTTGTGTGCCTTGTTTTGTACTACCATTGATCTTGAGGCCTTGAATTGTTAGGGTTAATGTCATGAAAGAATCTAAGCTGTCGAATTCGCAGTGGTACACAATTCCCTACTTATTAGAAGTCGTAGATAAGATCTGGACTCTTCAAATTGAGTGATTTTCATTTGGTTTAATCGATCTGTGTTGCCAATTTAAAGTTGCTATTGATTTGATTGATGATTTAGGCTTTTACCTCCCTTCTTCTCTTTTAAGTGATAATTCCCCATCAAAAACGGTTATGCACTATGCAACATGTACGCCATTTTTAAAAGAGGCACTGGAGTAACCCAAGAAAAAGAAATCAGGAAAGAAGAAGAAACCATCTTGAGGAACTTTCTTTCGGAAGCAACACAATTTTCTCAATGGACTGTTCATAGGCAAACAACAAATGTTAATCTTCAGAATGATATAACTCAGAAGCAAAAAAGCTTCTGCAAAACAACTATCTGACGGACATAGATAGAGAGAATCTAATTTATGTACTACCTCTGTCCCTAAATGAGTGTCCAAATTTCATTTTAAGGGACATCTGAAAATCTCAACTTTTTGTACAATTTGGTGGCAAAGATTCATATATAATCTTGTAATATCCTTTCCAAACATTTATTTTTGCACGTATAAAGAGACCGGTGAAAAAAAAAATCGAAAAAAAAACATTTAGGGACAAAGTTATGTTCAAAAAAGACACTCATTTTGGGACAAAAATTTATTGAAAATTGACACTAATTTAGGGACAGAGGGAGTAGCATGTAATTTGACTTCAAAGTGCATTATATGAATATTTCTATTGAAAAGTGTCTTACATACTTGTATCATTTCTTCTTTCAAAGTTCACAAAAAATTTAAACAGAAAAGAACAGTATAATAATAAATCAAAAGTTGATACTACTTTGTTGGTCTGGGTTGTTTTAATTTCCTTTTTTACTTCCCTTGGATTTTTCCAAATGAGGGAATGCATTTAAAATGTTGTGGGCCCTCAAGTCCTGTCTTGTTAAGACCCCAACCACTGCTGGGACCTGCAAGGAGAAGCATACTTCAGGTCAGTAACATTACATTCTGAATATGTTCTTTAGACTAAACCTATCTAGATCTTAATATAGACAGATGCTACCGCATTATATGTATGATTTGCCAAATATTTTCTAGAAACTGGAATGAAAGTTTTTATTTTTTTTTATTTTTTTGCAACTGTTTTAAAATTGGAGACTGAAGTTATAATATCTAAGTAAATGTGATGAAGTTGAAGACTCACCCCAGGGGCTTGAAACTTGGGTAGAACGAACATATGGCGGAGTCCCACCTGCCTGAAGAGCACCATAGCCTTTGCAACAGAGGTAGTCTCCAACACTGTGAAAGGGGTTGTATTGGTAAGAGGATGCAAGTCAACGTACATTTCCGTTTCCTCCTTTGTCACAGCCACCTCCTCATTCTTGGCATACCTTTCTTGCACATCTATCCATGTAAAGTTTTCTGTCACTTCCCAGTCCTCTGCCCTCCTTTCTCATGGAAGAACCATTTCTTCTTTAACGCCAATAAAAGATGAGCCCTTAGAATAAGTCCGTGGAGTTCAGTTGCCTGACCTGCTAAGGGCACCTCCCTGTTATCAACAACCGGGAAACCATTGTGGGTGGTGTTACGAATAACTTCCACAATTCGACCAACTTTCTCAATTCCAGATAGGGTGACTACTGCTGGCTTGGCATCAACTAGCTCACCAACTGTAATATTTCTCATCCATGGCTCAGGGTTTGCATCCAAGAAAGGCAGTCCTTTTAGATCAAGTATGATTTCGTAGATGCTTGGGTTAAAGCAGTCTCCAACAGTTTTGGCAATTAGAAGAACAAGCATTGTTATGGGTAGTAAAAGAAGGTTGTTTGTCAGTTCAAGGAATATAACACAGAGGGAAACAGTCATCCTCATTGAGCCTGCCATGAGGGAGGCAGCACCTAGAACAGCATACAGCCCCTGGTCAATTTTTGTGTACGGCCCCATTGCCATACCAAGCATGCGACCATAAGCTGAGCCCATAAGAATGATTGGGAGGAAAAGACCGGATGGAACTGCAATGCCAAATGTGATGAGTCCCAATATGCAGTAAAGTGCAAAGAAAATGCTGAGGGAAAGGGTTTGATATTCTGTGGCAGTGTTGGTGGAGAAAATGTTGCGGACTGCATCATCATTGGTTGTGAGAAGGAGCGTAGCTAGGTCATTGTAGTGTCCTTTTGGGCAGTTAAATTGCTTGAAGTTTCCCATACGTCCTGTGGTGGGGCATGTATCCGGGAAGGATGAATCGCAAGGCTTGCAACTGGCAAGAAATGGGAGTCCGTATAGGCATGCAGAGGTGAATAGCGAGACGGAGAGACTGAGAAGAAGCTTATGCATTTTCCCTTTCCTGCAACGAAGGAAAAACTTAAAATCTCAGCAACCTAAATAAGTGGGCTATATATATATATATATATATATATATATATATATATATATTTGGCTCTTGAACTGTGAATGCTTATTTCTAACAGTTGATTGGGATCAAGGTGCTTACTCATTAATGATATTGTAGACCCTAAGGACCTTG
The DNA here is from genome assembly GCA_026119855.1 of Campanula takesimana. Classification (NCBI taxonomy): domain Eukaryota; kingdom Viridiplantae; phylum Streptophyta; class Magnoliopsida; order Asterales; family Campanulaceae; genus Campanula; species Campanula takesimana. Next base: position 141,242 of record JAOWBW010001932.1, on the reverse strand, counting down.
TGGAGGAGATGGTTGTAAAGGCTTCCAAAACCCCTCCGATTAACCCAATTACAACGATGGGGATGAGATCCACAACATGGTACCTCACTGAAACATCACTCACATCGAACATGATTAACCCTCCTTTACCAAAGAGACCGCATTTCCCAGATCTACAGTACTCCATAAAAGCTCTGAGCACCACCACCACAACTGCTGTGCTGAAGAAAGTTCTCCAGAGGAGAGCACTTCTCCACCATGTTGCCACCTCCTCTAAAGCAAACAATACACCCCCTACTGGAGACCTAAAAGCAGCACATACCCCTGATGAGGAGCCACATGTGATGAGATCTCGGCGGTCTCGATCGTTGTTGAAGTAACGAAGCCATCGCCATTTGATCCGATGATTGTCAGGCCCACCTTGGCCTAGTAATGAGGCAATGCAGCTGCCAATATGAACCAGTGGTCCTTCTTTTCCTAGATCCAGCCCTGCTGAGACAGCTCCTATACTTCCAACAATCTGTAAGTGGCAAAGAGTTATAATGACCATGAGCTGATTGCAAGGTATGAGTCTAAATTTGTTGTCAAATACATGTGGTTTGAACTACTTATATGATTAGCTTCCATCAATCTTTGGCATCCCAATAGAACTTTTTTTGCTGATACTCGATGCATGAGTCGTCTTCCTAAATCACTTTTTTAAATTGATCATACGGAAACTACTAGTAAAACAGGTGCCCTTACAAGACTGTTTAACATACTTAAAATTATGCTGAACAGAAGTAGCTATTGCATTAAACCTACCAAGAATCATTCATTTCATAGAAATAGAGAATATGTTATATTTAGCACAGTTCATGACGAATTGGATAACTTTCGGATCTGAAACTTAACCATAAATGTTTAATGGCAAATGAATTGTTTCTTGAAAGTTATATTATACCAATGAGTTCCTCTCACTTGAACCTAGGGGTAGAATAGCGCCAATAAAATAGCTCTTAACTTGCAATTTCCTTGTACCCATCTCTAATTTGGAGGGTATGCACCCTTTCTAATGTTAGTAAGATACTAATCTAACATGTATACGATATGAATCTGAATTAGTGAGATATTAATCTAAAATGGGTTTTCATCAAAAGCAAAATTTGTATCGAAATTTCTCACCTTGACAAACATTGTTGTAGCACCAAACATGTTCGGTGTATCTACCCCATTGAGATAAGCTTTAATTTCGGGTATGCCAGGCCCAGCTGCAGTAGGTGCAAACCACACGCACAGGAAAGACGCACCGAGTGTCAATAGAAAATTTATCCCAGTAAAGCATATGAACCCTGCCATGTATCTGCATCAACCAAGATTTTTGCATAAACATCATTCACTATGTTAATCTAGAAAATGGATTACAATTATGATTTTTATTTTTGTTGATTCTGGCGTTAGTCTAGAATATCCTTTGCAATTTACCTTCTTTCATCTATATAGTGACCGACAGCGAGTAGTTTGTAGCCTGCAACATTCTCAATTGCGAGATTGATTAGAGTGGCTATACCACCCGTTAGAAGTCCAACCAGGAAAGCCAATACCCATTTCATTATTATATACTGCATTACTTGATTTCTTGATCTGGTTCTCCAGTCATGCTTGAATAATTCATTCTCGTTGATCCTGCATTCGAAGAGTAATACATTTAATAATCTTAGTAACCACTTTTTATAGTTTTTAGGAAGAAAAAAACTAGAAACAAAGAAATAGTTTGTTCTGATTCTTACTCGTAATCTAAGCTTTCAATATGAGAAACTTTGGCCCCAACTAGAGCTAGCGGACTAGATGAAAGCGTCCGGTTTCTCTTGAGGAGTGGCTGTTGTAGGCAATTGCTTTCAGGGTCTCTTTCCTCTTCATCTGCTTGTCCTCTTTCCACGGTCGGGTTTGTCATTTCTGCGAAGTCCATTATCACTAGCAGAGATTCAGAAAGCTTAGAAGCTCAAGTATATCTGCCAGTTTCTGATACTTGCTTATGATAGGATAGAGAACTGGTCTCTTCACAACCTATCCTTCTCTCTGTACTTATACATACAGTGTGTGTGTGTGTGTGTGTGTGTGTGTGTGTGTGTGTGTTTTACTTCAGAGAGTATATATACACAGTGTGTGTGTGTGTGTGTGTGTGTGTTTTAACATATAGTTGTAGAAAGATGCAATCTAGACTATATACATTCATTCTTGTCATATTCTAATTTTTCTAGTGAAAATTAAATGATGTGGGTACTATATTATATGCTTAACATGCTTCATTCTTTCCGAGTTATTTGAGTATGAAATTACGTTTAGTAAACATTTCCATGAAGGCAAAACAAAAATAAAAAGTTAAAAACATTTTTCAATCATGTGGGCTCCAGTTAAGATAATACAAATTAGGCTTAGATTTTTGGCGATAACAATCAAAAAGTAGCCTTTTTCAACCTCATGTATCATGAGTTTGATTATCAGAAACCAGAGCTTCCCTCTGATCACACTTGAACGTTTAGTAGACCTTGTAGTTTTATTGAAGCATGGAACACCTGGAAATTTAAAATTCTAGTAACTGTTATTTTCATCATGCCTTTCCAACTACTCCATGTCTTCGAGTTCATGGTAACCAAAATAAAAACAAAAAGGAAACTCGGGTCTTCTCAACCTGAACATCCCCTTCAATTTTGAAGTAAAATAGCACTCTCTCCGTCCCATACGCATCGCTACTTTTTGTTGACCATTGTTTTATATGTAGATACATATGTTGATGCTCTATGCTGATTTGCATCCAATACAGTTATGATGAATTATAATTTTTTGCTTTACTGATTTAAAGATCCAAAAATGTTGCAAGTCAAGAAATAAAAAGAACAAATGGATATTCCAATAATAAGCAACCTTGTTGGATTAACTATATTATTATTATTTTTGTGAGGTCCATGTGGGCACATATTTACAGTTGGTTTTATCTATATGACAGATAAGCAATAAGGGGAAGATTGGTTGACACTTTTATGGTGGACAATGTGTCAACACACAAATCAGATCTGAAAATAATCGGACTGTGGACATAAAAATGGCTCTTCAGGTACTCGAAACAACACCTTATCCAACATGTGCATTTCTTCTTTTTTTTTTTTCCTCTTTAACGTGTTAATTTATTTGACACCTAGCTATGGGTTTTGGTTTTGGTTTCGTTTTCGAGACCCCACATTCTCACGGAGTTCATGAACCGTCACATTCTGGTGAAATTTTGATTTTGACTATTTATGTGTCGTTAGCTGAAATAATTTTGTTTTAGAAATTATGTGGACATCTTTTTCAGATGTTGAACCCTTTAGATTTAAAAAATTTGCATCAATATTCATCTTAGTTGTTGTTTTATGACCTTATATGGTGTTCTTAAGTAAATATTGGACATCCACTGATATGTGCCGTGAATTTATTTTACTTTTTACCGTTTTTGCGTACCATTCAAGATATTAATAGCCCTTGGCTATTAAGCTTGGAATTGCGTTAAGCTTTGTGATATTACTCGCTAACAAAAATGATACAGGAAATCAGGAGTCACAACGATATCGCATAGCATATTAGGTATCATGGTGATGTCGTTGAACCGATCAATCAACCATTTGAGGTATGTTTATTTTATTTAACTGATTAAACTTTTACCCTTTCTATTTTATGGTGTGATCATTATGGAGGGTTTTTTTTTTTTTATGAGTATATGCTATCAAATATGCTTAATTTTTTAGTTTTAAAAAGGCTTGAATTTCAACTTTCTTGATGTCCATTAAAGTTAAAATTAGAGATTCATTTAGGGTGGTGAGGGTGTAGATTATAATTAAGTTAAATGGTACTCCCTCTGTCCCTAAATGAGTGTCCATTTTCAAAAAATCTTTGTCCCTAAATGAGTGTCTTTTTTGAACATAACTTTCTCCCTAAACGTTTTTTTTCGAAAAAAATTTCACCGGTTTCTTTATACGTGTAAAACCAAAGGTTTGAAAAGGAGATTACAAGATTATATATGAATCGTTGTTATCAAATTGTTCAAAAAGTTGAGATTTTCAATGTCCCTTAAAATGAAATTTGGACACTCATTTAGGGACAGAGGGAGTAATATGGAACTACTCCCTCCGTCCCAAAACAAATTGTTAACTTTTCTTAAAAAAAAAAAAGAAAACATTCATTTTAGAGCAGATTTTGGTATAGAAGGGAGTATAGTCTAATATTTTGATGGTTGTAGAGCATGTGTAAATTATTTCTTTGGTCTAAGATTGGTGATGGGGATTGAATGAAAGAAAATAAAAGGCAGAGAATGGAAACATGTGGAGGTATGGTTGGGCCACCGGTAGGGGTGAGCTCGGTACGGTATGGCACGGTTTTATGACAAAAGTCATACCGAACCGCATGTTATCGGTTCCTACCTTATGAGAACCGAAATAGCTCGGTTTATATCGGTTCGGCGTAATCGGTTTTCGGTATCGGTCGGCGCGGTTCGGTGGCAGTTGGGCCTTGTTAGTGGGCCGTTTGGGATGGGCTTCCACCAGGCCCAAATTGAATTGTTTGGGACTATTGATCCACCGAGAACCGAACTGGGGAGAAGCTTACCTGAGCGTCGCCGGCGTCGGAGAATTGGGGAGAAGCTTACGTGAGCGTCGCCGGCGTCGGAGAACTGGGAAGAAGCGGGCGAAGAAGCGGCGAAAGGCTAGGGTTGATCTAGATTAAAACTTAACAGGTAAATCGAAGGGAAAGCGAAATTTAACAAAATTAGATGAAATTAGAAAGCTTGATAGATAGAGAACGAGTTTCTTACCTCAGTATCGTCACTCGTCGGAGTTGGAAAACTGGAGAAGCGGCGTCGCAATCAGATGTCGGCGGCTAGGGTTACTGGGTTAGGTCGAGAGTGTTTGTCTGAAGAAAACTAAGTGAGGCTGAAGGTAGAAAATCACGGAAGGAAGGAGTATATAATCAAAACGACGACGTCTCTTTATCGGTTCGGTTCGGTTTGTGAAGTCGGTGTATGACTTTGAAACCGAGAACCGAACCGACCTTTCGGTTTTTATAAATTTACAAACCGTACCTTACCATTATCCTATTGGTTCGGTTTTTCGGTTTCGGTTTTTTCGGTGTTTTCGGCGTTATCGGTTTTGGTCGGTTTTTTTGCTCACCCCTAGCCACCGGCCAATTTGCACCTAATTTATTTAATAGAAACTTCGATTGTTTGTTGATCTCATCTTTCTTTTGACTTGTCATCATGGGGATCATATCAACATGTTCTTCTTTTTTTCATTTTCTATTCTCCACATAATTATTGTACATAGGATTAGGATGATCATGAAAACCATTTTTTGTACGTATATAAAATTTGATTTATTTCCCTTTCGGCTATACGTCTCTTTTTGGTCCTTACAACCATAATAAAGAGACATATTTAATAGGCTTAAATGCGTTTACCCCCCTCAAGTATACACCGAATCTCACTTTGCACCCCCAGTGCAAAATCTGTGTCTAAGTGGTACCCAATATTAAAATTATCCCACTTTGCCACCTGGATCCTAACAAATGTTAGAAATTTAACAAAATTGATCATGTGCATGTCACATGATGAGTATTTCCATTATTTTTACTCTCAACCATCCTTCAATTTAATTTTCCACTCCTCTCATCTATTATAAATTTAAAAAAATATATTTGCACTATTTATACATAAAAAAATTATAAAATTATAATATTAATATAAATTACTAACATATTATTTAATTAATTATTTTATTTTAATGTTACTAATAAAAAATTAAATCAAACAAATGACTCATCTAATAAATAAAAATTTTATATTTGGATTTTCATATATTAGTAAATTAAAAAGTATAAAAATAAATTAACCTGAAAAAAAAATAAGAAAAAAAAATCATATCAAACTAAAACCCACCAACTATAATTTATAATACAAATATAAAATTATTAATTTTTACATGAGTCATTTCTTTGATTTTATTTATTTTTTATTAGTATTATAATTTTTTATGTAATATATAGTGTAAAAATATTCTTTAAAACTTATAAAAAGTGAGAGGAGTGGAAAAATAAATTAAAGGAAGATTGAGAGTTAAAATGACAAAAATACACATCATGTGACATGCACATGGTTAATTCCGTTAAATCTCTAACATTTGTTAAGATCCAGGGGGCAAAGTGGGATAATTTTAACAATGGGTACCACTTAGTCACAAATTTCGCGCTGAGGTGCAAAGTGGGATAATTTTAACAATGGGTACCACTTAGACACAAATTTCGCGCTGGGGTGCAAAGTGGGATTCGGGGTATACTTGAGGGGAGTAAACGTATTTAAGCCTATTTAATACCCCTTCTCATTGCATTATGGGATGAAGCGGTATTCGTTGTGATTTTTTTTTTAAAAAAAGGGGTTTGTTTTTCTTGTTTGTACTATAGTAAAATTACAATAAAAATATATTCTATATTAGAAAAGAAAAATTTATTTTGGGCTTGGAAAAATTTAAGTGTGACACTTATTATAATGACCAACTATGTGAATATTTTCACAAGTTCAATGCGGCATTTTTTGAGATATATTCTCAATTTTAAAGAAATAAATGGTAAAATTGATAGTCTTTCCATCTTATAACAAAGTTTATATTTGTCATTTTTTTTTATTTTTTATTTTTGAATTTTAGGTGTCTTATTAGAAAGTTTGTTCCAGTGCTTATTTATTCAATGAGATTCATCGTTGTACTCATAACATTTATCCACTTATTATTCTTTTCTTTGCTTCGCTTTCTCTCTACTATCTCACTTTTCACATCTCACTTTCATGTTCTCACTTTCTCGCTACATTGTTAATTCTGAGCCAAAAACAGTACATGGTGATGCGCCCGGAATGAAATCTGACCGCATTGGTTCGATTGGTAGTCTAGCTTGAGGATCCGGCCTTCTTCTCCGTCGTGACCTACACACATGAGCACCGTGAACTAAGCCGGGGGCGACTCCGGCGGAAGCCCCTCCGGCGTGAGAATCAGTACCATATCTCTGTATAATCAACCAGTATGAAAAAATGGTTATCCGTGTGCATGTGAACTTACCTTTTTGGATTAGGGATGTTGCTTATATAGTTTCCTCCCCATGTGCCAAGCATGTGACCTCCCATATCTTGAGCCCTAAGCCAAGATTTATTTTAGGCCCACCCTTTTTGGATAAACTCTTTTCATAAATAAAGGCCCATAAGCCATTTTTGTCCAATCATACTTCCTTTGGGTCAATTATCTAGTCAAGAGCCATTTACTATAAACTTAATTCAACATGATTTTATTATTGTAGCATCAGAAGCCCCCTACTCTTTAGCTTGATCATTCATGATCGAGTTAAAGAGTAAACAGTACACATAATAGAAATTCTTGATCCTGCCTAGATGATTTCTTCGATCATAATAGAACCTTGATAAATATATATGAAGGTCCACAAATCACGATGTAATAATTGGGAAAGCATCCCAATAAACAAGGTGCTAGATTCATTCAATGATGCAAATATCACTTTCAAATATAAAAGATTATATTTATACTATAAAACATTCACAAAACGACATACCTATCAAATAAAGCCATTTCTCGCATTTCGGTCCAAAATAAACACATCCCTCCTTTCTGTTATTTCTGTTACTCACGCATTCGTTCACCATTTAACCAATTATCCATTTAACCATTTATCCATTTAACCAGTTACGGGTAACCAAACAAATAGTCATAACTTGTATGTGTATTTCGGTAAACAATAAGCACGACCATCCTTTTCATTTCTCACGCATAAACCATATCTGAGCCGGCATTCATTTATGGGAATATAATACCAAAACCACCATTTTTTACTTTCCACAACAATCATAAACCACCGTCACTTTACGAGATTTAAAATCTATTACCGTGCGTATTATTTTGAGGCATAACTTAATTATTCACAGCAATATTCTAGATTCATTAATTTAGCAAAACAAGTCAGAAATCACTACATATAAACTTAGGCGACATGCTCTAGGATCCATCATGTCGCGCCCTCGGATCCATCATGTCGCGCCCTCATGCCTCATATTTTTACTTTCCACAACTATCATATTATCAAAACATTAAGTACTCATGTAGATAATCATGCAAACACATATCTCATGAGTGTAACGCACAAGCATATGCATAATATCAAGTCAAGTTAAGACTCCTCCTTGTCCAAGAATGCCACATAAAATTTCATGCAGCCAGGACGTCATATATTTTTTTTTACAAGATTGATGTTTGTGGGAAATATCATTTTCACAAATCTCTTTATATCGCTTTATACCTATGAAGCCCCCAAGCTTATTATTTGTTTTGATAATTCTGTCAAAAACCTTGTTTCTGGCGGGATGAACCCTTATTTCCATGTAGCCCCCGACTCCCTTTGAAAAAGTGAGGTTGTCTTTAGGCAACCTTACTCCAAGGTATTTTTCCCGCACGCATAAACATAACTTCAAGTCAAAAGGTTTTATTTTATTATGAAAATTCTTTCATCCATCCCGACATGGGGGTTTTATCCATTCGTCCCGACATGGGAATTTTATTCATCCCGACATGTGTCCCCGCTTCATGTCGCCCTTCTAACTGTCTAAGTCCTTATGAAATCCAATTCCCTCATTATTCTGTCATGTCGCTCACGCCATTACCCATCTCATTTATGTCGCCTTTTTGGTATTTCCGCAAGATATTTTAAACCTTTCTAGGCCCATAGTTATATATTCCCCTTATATATTCCCATTATTTATCACAGGCCCATTATCATGTTATCACCATGGTTCCAGCCGCATTAGCGACACCGCTATGATTCAAGCCATGTTAGCGGTATTACGATATTTGCTGCCAAATAGCTTGATTTCTGACGTCGTTTTCACGATGTCGCTGCAAAGCAGACGTTTTTTTTTTAAAAAAACCTGGCCTCGTTTCCATGAGGCCGACATCGTTTCCATGATGTTGCTGCAAAGCAGCATTTTTAAAACCTGACCTCGTTTCCATGAGGCCGACATCGTTTCCATGATGTCGCTGCAAAGCAGCATTTTTAAAACCTGACCTCGTTTCCATGAGGCCGACATCGTTTCCATGATGTCGCTGCAAAGCAGCATTTTTTTAAAAGCCTGGCATCGTTTCCATGATGCCTGACATCGTTTCCATGATGTCGCTGCAAAGCAGCCATTTTAAAAACCTGACCTCGTTTCCATGAGGCTGACATCGTTTCCATGATGTCGCTGCAAAGCAGCATTTTTTAAAAACCTGGCATCGTTTCCACGGTATTAAACCTTAGCATCGTTTCCATGATGCCTGACATCGGGTCCACGATGTCGCCGCAAAGCGGTATTAAAACCTTGGCATCGTTTCCATGATGCCTGACATCGGGTCCACGATGTCGCCGCGAAGCGGCATTAAAACCTGGCATCGTTTCCATGATGCCTGACATCGGGTCCACGATGTCGCCACACAGCGGCATTAAAACTTGGCATCGTTTCCATGATGCCTGACATCGGGTCCACGATGTCGCCGCAGAGCGGTATTAAACCTTGTTACTCTTACATTTGTCATAATTAAATGATTGTGTTTTCGCAATTCGTTTTGTTACCCAAAATTTTCTTTCTGTTACCAAATGATACCACCATATCCGTTATAACTAAAAAATGTTTGACAAATATTCACTTTTTAGTAGGGTGATTTCTGCATTTGTTTGATTGCGATATTAGTCCTTAGTCGAGTATATATCTTGTTTTCCCAATTTTTACCCTAACATTATAAAAGGTACAATACAAACTTTGCAAATGTAATCATTTCGCATTATGTCATAAGGTTCCAGACTTTAACATTCTTATATTAAAAGAAACTTTCCTTACAACTTTCCCAAACATATAATTCCAACATTACGAAATTTCCATTCAACCTATGAAAAGCGACATTAAAGTCTGAGATTCATAATAGATAATCATATATATTCGTCAATGCAAAAATAAATTGTCTTTCTTAAAGGGTATTCCGAGTTTCATAAGAGATAGTCACATATCCAAGTGTCCCACATAACAAGATAGCCTCATTTTCAAAAATTTCCAAAATAAATGGTTTTTTACTTCACATAAAATGAGAAAATACTCAAGGACTATCACCTGTACTTTTCACTTTTTAACACAAAACATGACAATTATCCTAAGCATGTCGCCATAATTTAAATCATCCCATGATCCCAAGCATAAAGCAGGCCATTATTTTTAAATCTAGCCATTTTCCTTTCCATTGGTGACATTCTCATAAAATCTTTCAGAATTTCTCATATAAACAAATAACATCCACTTTGCACATTTAAATAACATCCCCTTTGCACATTTATAACCGCTAAATACTAATGTTCATGTGCCGCAATTTCCTTTTACTTGTTCCGATCCAAGTATTTAGCAAATGATTTACTAATGTATCACTTTTTCGAAATTAAGCTATTAGATTTATATATAACTGTAATATTGGCACGAAACAGGGAACATGTTCCAGTAACAAGCTATCAGATTTTTTTCACTTTCGACAAGTATTTCCATATCTAGCCCAATATATTTCCAAGGACATGTTTCGCATCATATAAACAGTCTTGCCTTTTTATCAATAAACATATAACCCATTATGCAAACCGACAAGCATACCCCTTGTTATCATATTTAATGATCATACATTTTATATATTCCCGTGACTTAGGTTTCAATATAACCATCCACCCCAATTTCAATACTCATAGCATTTACCCTTCCATATCATCACTAATAACAAAGTTGTAAAAATATCATTCCTTAACTCAAATACGCATAATGATACACATGTACAATTTTTACCATTGCTCATCCTTCTAAGCATGCATTCATGTTATCAAATAATAAAGCCATAAAAATACCTCAAGCATAAATAACAAGAATGGAGAGAAGTGACCTGATGGGAATTGGCGAATTTGAACGAAAATCATTGCTATCAAGATAATCTTTCCATACCCCCTTCAAAAAAGAAGGCTTGTCTTTAGACAGCCTTGTCATTGATTCGTTTTAGTTCCCCGTCCCTTCGATCAACACTCTTTTAATTCTCGAGGAACCGAATAAAATTCCTTTGATATAATACCTACAAGTCATAACGAGCCATCATTTGTAAATCAAGTAGAAAATAGTTTTCTTCCATTTAATAATACTATGTGCCAACTGTGTGCAAGTGTGTCAGATTATACATATCCTTCGCATTTTAACAAAAGCCTGTTACTTGATTCAAACATTTCCAATAATATTTTTCCACTGTAAATCATCCAAGCATAAAATACTTCATTGCACAACATTTCATTCAACTTGCTAATATATCGTATATTCCCTCCGTCCCAGTTTTTACTTTCAAGTACAAGATAATCCCATTTGTAAAAGAAAGCAAGTATATATTGAATCATGCCAAGATACAATTAGGCGCATATCCCTTATACCCCAAATACTTAAATTCTCAACGTATTTCATATTTTCCTTTTTATCAACATAAAAATCAAGTTATACAGACCACTTTCAATATCAAATGCATGATTGTTCATTCATTTATTTCATCTGAATTGAGCACCAACTTTTGCCATTTCATATTTTCTTTTTCATTCATACAAATCAGTATTAATGCATGCCATTTGCTAATTTAACAACTTTTCATGAACAAAAGTACAATTGAATTATTGCCACAGAACATGCTTTCCCTAAGCACTTTATCCATTCACAGTAACAAGTATTTTTATGTCCAATTGAATATCCTCAGATTAGCATACCGACATACCCAATAAATAATATACATTAACATGTCATTTTCACCCTTAGTCATATTTTTCATATTTTAATCAAGCCCTCAGCATAAATAAGTTGCATGAGTTTCCATCTTCGAATAGGAAAATTGGGATCCACTCTTTTTGGAAGTTAAAAGATCGGGCATGTATGCATATTAATAAAATATCCACAAACATAAAAAATGCAATTGGAAAGGGTCCACCTGATTTTTAGTATGTATCGACAACCCTCCATTCTGAATTTTAAGTACATCCAGCCATTTTATAAATGTCGCCTTGCATAGCCCGGACTTTCCAATCGACATGATCCGGATCTGTCAACGATTTCCTCATTCCTGACTTCCACAATTTTTGTCGCTGTTCTTCTCGCAACCAACTTCCAATGAAAATCAAAAATCACATACTTTGGTGCAATATTCCCGCATGACATAAATTGAACACGAATAATCACTTTATCATATTTCAAACAACAATATTTTTCATGTGTCCAAATTCTATTTATGCGTTTCGATCATGTTAGCGTGTGATTCAATGTTTACTAATTAAATCAAGACATGATTAAAAATATTGGGGACGGAACATGACATCAACCACTTATTCATTCCATTCACTTTCAGCAACAAATATTTCCATGATCAAATTGAAAGTACAAACAAGCATATTAACAAATCCCCTAAGCCATGAAATAGACATAAACTTTCTTGAAAGGAGATGAACTTTTTTTTTTTATTCCCTTTGCATTTCTCTATTTATGCAATTTCTCATTAACGGTTTTCAAAGCCAAATAATTCAATTAAGAAGCACTTTAAATACAAGCACATAGCATTTTTTTTTTTTTTTTTTTTTTAAGATGTCATATACCTCTCTTAAGCCACCAACATATGGGCAAATAGCAAATTTGTCAAGTCAATTAGTTCCAACAAGCAAGACACAAAATTACTAAGCATACATTTCTATTTTGTGAACGAGCCACACACGTGTACACATTTCAAAACAAGATACATTCAAGTTAGCATAGGGCATTACAAGGCATTTTCTAATCATGCATATGCATAGTAGTTCCAAGAATCATTCACAGAAAAATAGAGATTCCCACTTTGCTTGTAATTACCCACTTCATTTTTATTTCTGCTTGTCATCCCCCTGGATAAATCATATGAGTCCTATCCATTCTCATACTTAAATAACCATCAACAATAAAGCCTTGGGGTATTTTAATAGAATAAACATGCTTTCATATCCTCAAACAGTGTATACTTGTATCAAAACACACTCATCATTCATCACACGATGTTGTTTAACCATGTTGATGCATCATATAAATCATGGACTTTCATGTCTTATCTTGATCATAAATTTTCTTGACTATAAATTTTCTTTTCCGGAATGAGCAGGCCAGTATCTTCCATTACACACTTTAATCATGCCAGAGCATATAATTTTCGTTAACATTCAAAGAAAATAATGATTCCCAATTTAATTCTAATCACCCACTTCATTTTTTTTATTTGCCATGCAACAAAACAAATCACAGGTGGGTTAACTCTTCATACTTAAGCATCAATAATAATAATGAACAATTCATGAAGATTATAGAACAAGCATGTATTGCAATAATTCATGTGAAGACACTTATCAGGGGTATAATCGGAAAGAAGTCACCTGAAATTGAAAAATAGAGAAATAATGCCTTCTTTTCAATATCTTTGTCAGCCTTTTCATCCCTTTTTGACTTTTCTTGACTTTTTCAACCTTACCCCAAATTCACGTCGGAGAGATCCTTGGTTTTCTGCTTCACGTTCGCAATTCCATCCCTCCTCCTAGCTGTTACCCATATTGTCTAGCAGCACTGTTCAATTTCGCACTCTAGATTTTCCCCTATCTTGATTTTCGATATCGCCTTGTGAATTGAACCTAGGTTTGATCTCGGCAGTGACTTCAAGGCGATTTCACAAATCTCGCCATCGTTAGTTTGCGACTTGATATTGATTTCATTTTCTGGCGATTTTCCTTCTCCCGACGAGCGAGCCCAAGGATAACGGCAACATCTGTTTGTTCCGGCGTGATTATCACCATCCAGGTTTGAGGTCGCGATTTCGAGGCTTCGTAGCGGTGAGATATGGATCGGCAACTTCCAAACTCTGGACGATTCCCCCCTCCAGCACCTACTTTATTTTTGGGCGGTTTCCTTGCCTTCCACCGATTTCAATTCGGATCCCGCTTTTGGGGTTTTGTCGCTGCGATTTCGTTGACGCAACCTCGTTGTGCGGCCGGCAATAGTTAACTGGGTGTGGGCTTTGCCGTCGCCTACGGTGGCGCTTGACGGTGATTTTTGCTCCGTTCATTTCGTCTTAAGAGGAACCTAGATCTGCTCCTGTTTTGTGATTTTCCTGCCCAATCTCTTTCCTTCTAGCTGCTTCGTATGCCATGGACCAACGAAACCTTCCAGTCCAGATCCCAGCTGCCCCAACTTTACATAGCTGCCCTATTTTTGACTCTGATCCCACCTTCCAATCACCGGTGAGGATCAAGACGGAGAAGAGGTTTCTAGTCCCGGCAACGGAACCAATTGATGCGCCCGGAATGAAATCTGACCGCATTGGTTCGATTGGTAGTCTAGCTTGAGGATCCGGCCTTCTTCTCCGTCGTGACCTACACACATGAGCACCGTGAACTAAGCCGGGGGCGACTCCGGCGGAAGCCCCTCCGGCGTGAGAATCAGTACCATATCTCTGTATAATCAACCAGTATGAAAAAATGGTTATCCGTGTGCATGTGAACTTACCTTTTTGGATTAGGGATGTTGCTTATATAGTTTCCTCCCCATGTGACAAGCATGTGACCTCCCATATCTTGAGCCCTAAGCCAAGATTTATTTTAGGCCCACCCTTTTTGGATAAACTCTTTTCATAAATAAAGGCCCATAAGCCATTTTTGTCCAATCATACTTCCTTTGGGTCAATTATCTAGTCAAGAGCCATTTACTATAAACTTAATTCAACATGATTTTATTATTGTAGCATCACATGGTTCAAGTATAAACGAAAAATCATTGTTATAGACAACTTGATTGATTCCTTTTTGGCGACAATCCCTAATTTTGAATTTTATGTTTGATAGAGTTCCTTTTTGCCACTGAAAGTTTTGTCCTCTATATTACCATTAGCAAATGTTACTAGCCAGTAGGTGCCTTTAAGCCTTTAAGGTAAGCCAAGGGGCTAGATTCATACTCCCTCCTCCGTTCCATTTCAAAATTTGCACGAAAATTAAAGAAAAAGTGAAAAAGGTGATGTGTTGTGAGTGTAGATAGTTTGGTAGGAGAGAGAAAGTGGGGGTATGGAATAGTTAGTGGGCTAGTTGATGTGAGTATGCAAGTGGGTAAAAACTTTTCATTTTTGGATTTTGCAATTTCTATGAAACAACAAAAATGGTAACTTTGGCAATTTAAAATGGGACGGAAAGAGTATCATAAGTAAGGCCTTATCTACCTGTAGCCTGCATTTTCAATAAGCATTCTAGTCAGTGGCGGATCCAGGAATTGTTATCAGTGGGGGCCAAAAAAATTTGTCCCCACATAGTGCCATTATTCACGTGAAAATCTTAGAAAAAATCAGTTTTTCTTAACAATTTGAAAAAACAGATTTTTTAAGTACGCGGTAACATTTTTGTTAGTAAGTTTAGTTTGTTTTAAAAACACGTAGTGACGTTTTCGTAAATAACATGCACTTTTTTCAAACGCGCGATGACAATTTTGTAAGTAACTGAAACTTATTAACACACAACCACTGAGTTCATTAATTCATGAACCAGCACTCTTTATGAACTAGTTAAAATAATATGTAATATTTACTATATTTCATTACAATAATGATCTTCTTTAAATATAAGTACGTTTATAAAGTTTAAGCACTTCATGATGTCAATTTTTTGTTGATTAATTATTAACTATTTTTCACCGTTCTGTAAATTTCATTTATATAGTCTATAATTCATTTGAAATGTTTAAATAACTTGTACTCCCTTGTTTTTATTCTTAAAAAGAATTAAGAGAATAATTTAACTCAATTCAAGTATTTTCTTTACAATGATTAAAAAAAATATGATACAATATAACAAGGTAAGAGAAAAGAGAAGAATTGCATGTAATGTTGTGGAATTTTTAAAGAATGAAAAAAAAAAAAAAGGAATATAAGATGCTGTCGTTGGGTTTCGAACACAGGACAATCAACTCATGCACACATGAGCTTCACCAGCTCGCCAGACCAAGAGAACATGGCAACCTTCAACAACTAAAATATATATACGTCTATGTAATTTTTTTATTTTTTTTTTGAAGTTCAGTGGGGGCCGTCGCCCCCGCTTGTTCCTTCATAGATCCGCCCCTGATTCTAGTGGTTTCCCGCTCTAGCCGACAACAAACAATCATCTTCATTTGATTAAAGGATCCAGAGTAACACTTTTCTCCTTGTAGAAAAATAAAATGAGTATTAAAGAAAGTGTCATTTATTTCTACTCATTTTGTCGGGATGATTCAACATTATTACTTGTGTCAATTTCGTTTGATCTAATGCTTACATCTTCGATATCGTCGATCGACAACATACGTAACATAATTTCGCGATTTTTATCAAATAATGCTTACATTACATTATTATTTGAAAAAAAGGGTACAAAAAGTTGCATATATCACCAATTTTCTCCGATAAATTTGACCAAAAAGTGGTTTTCGTGTCAAATTTGTGGCGATATGAATAATCGATGTGTTTTTCCTTCAAGCTTAAGACTACCGTACCTAGCTCAATCTTTATTCTTCTTTAGACCCCTTTCTTTCACTCTGATAGTCGACCTTCTCTCAAAAATACTGCATGATCTCTCAGTGATGGCCAAATTATGATTATAGTTTTGATTCATTGTAATTCACATTAATCTTTATTTATCAAAAGTAGGATGTTCTTTAATCATCACTAAACTTGGTAAATGTGTTCCATGTTTACCAAAATAAACAAAAGTAAATCACGTAATAATGAGATAATTTTGTATAAGAAAAGATTGTTTGTTGCTTAATGCCAAAATGTCATTGATTGTCTATATGGTAAACATTTAAGTATAAAGCACCATTGTTCTAAAAAACGCTAGGCGGCGGAGCAACGCCTAGCGCCCTTAGGCGGGGCCGAGAAATTAGCGCATTTTTAATATTTTTTTTATAAATATTTATGTAGTTATTCAAACCATAGTAATTTTAATGTGCGGAAATCTTAGTAATATTAATATATTTTTGTTATAAAATCAAGATAATCGACTACTTTAACTAACTTTTTTTTTTTGAACAATTTTTTACTAACTTTTTAAAATGTGTAAAGCTAGGTTTTTTTGCTTATATTTATGGCCAGATCGGAGTAGTATATTGATAAAATATTAACAAATCTTTTTTTCACTGAATCAGCCTAATTCCGCCTAATTCTGCCTCATCCGCCTAGCCGCCAAGCCCGCCTAGATCCGCCTGGCGCCTAATTTGGCCGATTTGACAAAAGTCGCGGCGGACCACCCCGACTAGCGTCTAGGCGCCCGTCTTTTAGAACACTGTAAAGCACATAGCTCAGGGTCATGAAGTATCTTCAATAAGCCCGAGCCTGAGCCCTAAGGTCAAGCGCAAAAGTACTACTCCTTTTGGCAAAGGAGGGAAACAACAATGCAGCACTTTTTGGGCAAAAAAAATAAAAAAAAAAAAAAATCAGTCCTTCAGTTATATTCGATAGCTAAAAATGCAAAAACAGTACCTCAATTGTTCAGGTTGTGTGGATATAGTAGGGATGGTAAAATGGAACCGGACCAGAACCGGACCGGAAAAGCCCGGAACCGGAGCAAACCGGGGAGTAAACCGGAACCGGAGTAACCGGAACCGCCATTCATTCGGGCCAGTTACGATTCACATAAATGGCGAACCGGACCGGAAACGGACCGAAAATCTCTTGTTTTCAATAATTTTAAAGGGGGGGACCGGAACGGAACCGGAATCGGAACCGGGGTAAGCACGGGCCGGTTCAGGGTCACATATATGCCGAACCGGAACCGGGCTTGGAACCGGTTTTGGCCATCCATAGGATATAGTATCAAAAGTCATTTTTGTTGCATAATTAGTACTTAATGTGGCCATGTGCAATGTAAGTACCTATAACTAATTCCGTTTTTTTTAATCGTTAAATTGTCACGTGCCATGCACATGATTTTTTTAAAGAAGGTAAAATGGTCAAAATGAAACCCTCTCCTATTTTTATTTTTTTTTAACCCATCATCTTCTTCATCCTTGCTCTTTTAATCCTACAATCTCTTTTGCCCAAAATTAGATTTCTCCATACAATCTCTTTTGCCCTTCACCGAAGTAATACCAATTTCCTTATTTAACTGGGGAACATGGTCAAATTCCTCAACTGAAGGCATTGTCGATCAATATCAATCATTTTCAGACAAGCTCTAAAACATTGTACCCCTTCCGCAAAAACACTCAATTTTTCAATTGTTCTACAAAATATTTGAATGAATGGACAGACATTCATCTCACTTGACAGCCCCATTCCGTTTGACCCTCCGGCCCACGCGGAGATCCAGGAAAACACGAGTAATGAGCGATAATCTGCGCGTGAATCGAAGAAGCTGGCAGAGCTTACCCGGAATTCATGTTGCTAGATCCATTAACAATATCAGCTACTCCGCATCTCGGCAACAGATCTGAGTAACCATCCGTTCATCAAGCTGATCGGTCTCATCCAAGTTAAAATTTTGTTGATAAGTCTTGATAGCAGTCTCAAAATAATCATCAAATAAATTGGTGGTGGAATTGTTCAGGTAACCGAAATAACTGAAGTAATTTTTGAGTTTAACTAAGCTGTCAATGTTTTGGCCGGCACGACAGCCGGCTAACTTCTTGAAGCCGTCCCATGCGCCGAATCTGATGTTTGGTATCAAAGAAGGTGGAATTGTAGATATATTCGGACCGTATGGAGCGGACCGATCAGCTTATTAAGATAGAATCAAGAAATATATTTTACCTTATTAAGATATATAGTTTACTTTATTTAGTTGATGTATTTTAGGAAGAGGAGTATTCCTCAATAATATGGTTTAGGCTTTAGTATAAGTGGGTTAAGTCATTGTAATTATTTGAGAGAGTGAATAAACAAATTATCACCATACTTTTCTCCCCACACGATTTCTCAACATGGTATCAGAGCCTCTGATATGAGTGGCCTGAATATCCATACGCTTACCAATGAAACCATCTTAAGCTCCAACTTTCACTCTATTTGAAGTCACTCCCTCCACCTCATTTTGTTTGACCATATTCGGCTTTTGATCAACACAATACAACACAAGTGAATTTTGACTAGACATCTATGTATATTTAATTTTTTTAGTGAAATTTTAAAAAATATTATTGATAAAATCGCATCCTGCTTCCAAATCACACCCTCTACCTAACTCCATTTCCTTATCAAATTGCCCCATTTTAACCTTCATTAGAATTTCCCGTTAAATATGTAATAATACTAATATCTATTTATCCTTGCTCTTAGTCCTATGCCTCTCATATGCTTAGTAAATTCTACTGTATCTTCCATTACGATGGTAATTAATTATGATTAACTGAATAATGTAAAACTACGGATCAATGTGAATATCGACGAAAAATATACCCCTCCGTTCCAAAATGATTTTTATACTTTTTTCGCCCTTATTAAAAAGGAATTTTGAGCAATAATATTTTAAGTGCATTTAATTATACTAATGAAAATCTAAAACTTGTTATTATACACCATCAATAATACTATCAGGCATCATTAACAAGTTTTAGATTTTCGTTAGGACAAATAAATCAGTCTGAAATTATTGCTCAAAGTTTCTCCATAAAAACGGCGAAAAAAATGTATGAAAATCATCTTGAGACGGAGGGAGTAATAGACTCCAAGACCTTTCTGCCTTGATTTTGAGTTAAACTGGACAATTCAATTTTATGATTGAGAACTTCTGAGTCATATGTACTGAATAACAAAAAGGAAATACAGCATTGTTAACAAACTGAAACCCTCTCGCAAGAAAAGCAATGAAGAGAATAATTGCACACAAGGGAAAAGTAAGAGAAAACCTATTTAGTAACGAGAGAAATCGTTCAGGGCCGGACATCCCGGTTATACTTGGCTTTCTTCGAGCTCCTCAGCTGGGAGTGGTTCATCATACCCGTCCCAAAAATCGTCATTGGGTTCCTCCTCCAACACCGGTAACTCCAATTCCGACCCTGGTGGTTGGTATGGGGTGAATGGGGTCCGTCTGATTAATAATTGCATACACAAATTTGTTAGATTTCATCCCAAAATGCATAAACATAACATGTAATTCCACCACTCTCAGGTGAGCATCAAGATTTATTTATTTATTACATAATGTTTACTTTTAAGCACCTTAGTGATCGACGCGTATTAAAAAAAAAAAAAAAAAAAAAAACCGAGTGGCTTGTCGAAACACAACCTTTGACTCAAAAACCTACTACATTCTAATACAAATCGGTGACCAAGAACTGCCACATCAGTTATTGGTCGCAGGGTTGGCAATTTCTGACCGGTGGGTATACGCATTAAGATTTATCATGCTTTGAACGATTGTATGTTGTATCGTGTACATCCTTTTAAAGCATTCTATTTTTAATGGATGGATAACCGAAACATCAAATTTGACACCTCTAGTCCCAGACTAGACCACAGGACCATTTACGATCAATCATCGGTTAAGATCAAATTGGTCTCAAGTTGTACATATATAATGGTAGAAACTTATAGTATCTCAATAACTGATTGCTCATAAAATGCCCCATGCACTAGTTTGCACCAATCTTTCCAGCTCTGTAGCACATTTGCTGCATCGGAAATTCTAAATCCCAAAACGGAAAAAGAATGATAATAGGCAAACGATATGTGGGTGAGGTGCAAAATGTCATTAAAAAAATCCCTAACCAATTGGGTAACTGTATACCATCGAAATTGATATGAGCCGCCTAAAATTGACCCCAAACTAAACTATTGAGCGATCCGACTACCAAGCCTTTGGGGAGACATAATATAGAGATGGGTGTTGTTATTCTCACTCGTAAAATTATTGGGTATACCGTAGCTGTACCATTTATAACTTTATGTATCCTACGGGTGTACTAAAAAAATTATCTTACCAAAGAGCTCTGTCTCAAGCAGTATCTGGTGATAGTTTTCTATGCGAAAGTCGCTTTTCTATGCGGAAGTCACTGGTTCGAATCTCATTAGAGAATAATTTTACAGAGCTTATAAAGATTAGGGAAAGACATGATCAATTACTTTCACTTAACTCAAATTCAACTCAGTTTTATTACCCGCAACTTCGGATTGTCTTACATGAAACATTTTATCATGTTTAGTTCCAATCAATTTCATAAGCTAAGCTAGAGAATTCATTTCAATTTATATAACGAACAAGAGAGAAATTAAGAGCGAGAGAAAATTGAACCTTTTGCGATTGCGTTTGGCAGCTTCTTGAGTTTTGCGCTTAGCTTTCTCCTGCTTATTCTCATGGAATTTCCGGCGCTTAGCTTCTTGTATAATCCCGGCTCTCATCACCTCTCGCCGGAACCGCTGCACCAGCGACTCCGCATCTTCCTCTTCCTCCGCCTCAATCACAACGTGGTAAGGTCTGCAGTACAGCGTGCTTGAGTAAGCGAACGACGGGCAAACCACCGACATTACATCGGAATTATTCGATGATGATAATGATAATGTTTGTGGGGGCAGGCCGGAGGAGATTTCTCTGGTTTCGGTGGAGAGAGAGATTTGGGACGGTGGTAATTTGGTCGGAGGAGGCGGCGGAGCTTTGGTGGGAAGGAGAAAGGAGAGGAAATTGGGGAGGGAGGACGCCATGATTGATGTGCAATTTTTGAGCTTTTGTTTTTTTGGTTTTTAAGGATGAGGGTGGACAAAATTGAGTCAGTTTTGGATAGCGGTGGGGGTAAAACTCGGGACTGTGTCAGTCTAGAGTTTGATGTTATGTAGTGTCTGTTGGGCTGAACTTTTTGTATTTGTCTTGCAAATATTGCATCTGAAGCCCAATATAGGCCGAAAAGAATACAGATGGCAAGTTTTTGCATGTTCAGTGAAGCAACTGGTTCAACTATCCAGAATTTAGAAGGGAAAGAAAACTGTATATTTTTGGAGCAAAATAATCCCTACGTCCCAAATTTATTGCTACTGTCTAAGAGTGAGTGCATGGAGATTAAAATAATATGTTAGAAAAGTAAGTATCGTGAAAGGGTAGGAGAGAGAAAATAAGTTATTGGATAGTTGTTGTAAGTAGGGATGTAAGCGGTTCGGTTCAGTCGAACCAAATCATACGGTTTGGTTCGGTTCATTTCATTTCATCGCATGTTGTTCGTTGAAGCACATAGTCAACAAAGTTCGGTAGTGTGTTCACTTACATCGGCTTCTTTATTCGTTAAATATCATTCTTCCTTCGAATTTTTTATTTTAAACAGAGTCTAAACCATGATTTGAATCCTGATATAAACCACAGTTTGAATTACGATTTAAACCACATTCTAGACCGCGGTCTAAACCACATTACTGAACCGCGGTTTGAACCAAACCGAACCAAACCATAGCGGTTTGGTTTGGTTCGGTTTGAACTTTTTCGCGGTTCGGTTCGGTCTGATATTTTTCCAAACCGATGACTAGTGGTTCGGTCTCTAAAATGGCCGAGACCGAACCAAACCAAACCATATACACCCCTATTTGTGAGTGAGTAGGAGAGAGAAAATTGAACATTTTGGGTAAATAGCAATAAGTATGGGACGCTTAAAGTTTGAATAGTAGGACCGTAATCTCATTTTGTAAATGCCATGAGATAAATGTCATATTTGACTGATGAACGATTGTGAAAAATTGCAACTTATTTGCGTATACCCACAAAATCGCTCTAAAATTTACAAATGCTGACTTTTATTTTAATACTAACCAAAAAAGAAACGTATCGAACAGTAGGTAGGTATATGTTCATTTCTAAAACATATCCAACTCCTTCAATCTAATAAAATAAATTACCCAAAATCAGCTCTGTGCTAGCAAAGCAAAGTTGATCTCCACTTCAGTAAAGTTGTTAATTTGTACTACCTCTGCTCAGTCTCAATAGAATGAATGGCATTTTTGCTCTTGATAAAAAATAAAAATGGCATTAATTTTGAAGCGGGGAGGGGAGTAGTAATGATGTTATACTCGATAGCTACTCGACAATCGTGATCTCAATTTCAGAGGTTAACCCAATCCAGATTAGTAAGACGCGGCCGACCACATTCAAGACAACCTCCAGCCATGACCACCCCCACATACTTATTTGCTCAATATGACAAACTGAAGAACGGGTTGCGACAACTCAGGGGGAGGGGTGGGTGTAGTAAGTGACTTGTAATAAGAGAAACCGTATTAACAAGTCAACTACCGACATTTACTTTGAGATCGAGGGAGTAACACGCAAACGGTTATGAGAACTGTAGTGGGTCATTTGAGAAATGCAATGTGGACACACGGAGTATAAAACGAGCATACATGACATGGCTCAAAAAACATACGCGTCTCATCCATGGGGGGCAAGGCAAGGAACTATTTGCTAAATTACCTAGGGCTAATCTATATTCTAGTTTCTTACCTTGCACCTTTCGTTTTGTCCCACATTGTAAACACCAAAAATAAGCTTCCATGTCGCTTCAAAAGAGGATGTTTCAAAAGCTCGTTGAACCTAGTTTCCAATAAGAACAACGACTGAGCCGTCAGCAAAATCTAGATCCCTGATTTAATAATCATGTGCTTGGAGGAGCCTCTGGAGGTGGTTTCCGATTCACATAACGAATAACAGCATCTTCAACCCTATTTGACACCAAAACAAAAAGGCTATATCAAGAAAAATACATACAGAAATGAACTTGAAGCAATGTAGAAGAACAAACTAGGATTATAGATGAGCTGAAATGCAAGCAAAAGAATATTCAAAGAAAAATCATGAACTATACATCCGTCAAATTAAAGGAATTTATTGGACCATTAGGCAACATCTTCATAGTAACAAAAACGGTTACAAAGCATAACTGATCCATTATTCTGAAAAGAAACTGAAATTTTCAAGCCCGGAATCTTAACACGAAAATTTGGTGAAAACTGCAGGATCTTTCTCGGATTAAGGAAAGTAATTGGATTCAACATCCACTCTATAGCCATTCCCCTACTCCCAACAAACCATAGCCTTTCTACCACAATCCATGAGGTGGGCGATATTTAATTGATAGCATAGATTGTGGATCCGCCACACTCTAATTAAAAGCACTAACAAAATCTTGACACATCATTTATGAGCCAAGTTTTGTGAATTTTTTTGTGACTTATATTTATCCGTCTAACTCATATATACACTCGACACCCTTTTCTAGTGCAATTATATTTAAATTAGATTGGTATCATAAGTATGAAAAGTCGTCCCCATATAGAGAAAGGGCAGCCCATTGTATATAAAATATCCTTGCGTGGATACACGTGCATAGAGTCAGCTTTGATACTATTTGATACTATAATAAAGTCTATGGTTCTACTTTAAAACCAATTGGTGTTAAGGAGAGTAGCCCAGGATCATTATATATTACTTTCTCTGTCCCAAAATAAATGTCATAGTTGACAATTCAATGTTTTTAAGCTTTTGGTTATGTTTACTTAATTGACCTAATGTATTCATATGAGTTGAGTGACGCTTTTCGTGGCATTGCAATGCTTGTGTGTGTTAAAAATGGTAGTATGGGAAGATCATCAAACTTGACATCCTATTTTTAATAACGCGACATTTATTTTGGGATAGACTAAATTGAAAAGTAAGACATTTATTCCGGGTCAGAGGGAGCATAAGCAAGGCCAGTATGTTCTCGATGTGAGATAATGTTCTCTTACCTGATCCAAACCTGATCCAAGATGGCAATCATGAGAAAATGGAGAGTGAATATTGTGATGAGAATACATGCATGTTAAGCAAGTCATAGATAGCATGATCAAGAAACTTTCTCTATAAAAAGGGGACATTTTATTTGTGACACTAAATCTGCAGCTCTAGTGTGTATGATGCCTTCCAAAAAAATTCAAAGAATAAGAACATGAGATTTATTGACGGAAATGGAATTCATTTCCTCCTGTCAGAGATGCATTTTATAATACTCTGGCTGAAATGCAGGAACATAATCTTGTTTCGTAAGAAGTATATCTAAATTTGACCAGGATGATGCTGGGTAAGACTTATTTAGTCAAGAATCAGATAAAAATCCATATTTCAAGCAAGGTTCCACCTTGAAATTAGCATGCTCAATCAAATCCACTGATTTATTCTTTGCAGCATCTCGGGTATCCCGTACTTCATCATGGACAATTTAGGGGATAACATTATTTTTCTTCAAACAGACACATAAACAAGAGCTTAAATGAAGCAAAAAATCAACCTCTCTATCTTCTATTCATATCTAAGAGCATTCGAAGTGCACAAGAATCTTCTCATCAGGGTTTGGGCCTAATGTACTTCAGTCTAAGAGGTAGTTTTTACTATTCAAACTCGTGACAGTTGGGAAACAATGGAGCAGCTTTACCATTGCACCAAGGCTTGGTGTTGTCTACCCTCGTACCCATTTTCGCAAAAACTCTTCTTCATATAAGAGGATAACGCATTGATTTTTCAATAATTTGAAAGAGTGACCTTTTAGGTCACAATGGAACAACCTTACCTATGTGCCAAGTCTTGCCTCTATCATATCCTCGTATTTCTCTCTCCTAAAACTATCTTCTAAAGATCTCATTACTTGTTATCTGTGTGGAGATCATGGAGTGTGCGAGTGTGTGGTTTTTCTTTTTCCTTTTCCTTTTCCTTTTCCTTTTCTGGATAAAAAATGATGAAGACTTTATGCCACTTGTGTATGTGACCAATGCTAGACTCGAGCTACGCTTCCTCTTCTGAACATAACATAAGTGGGTGTTTAGTTAAATTTATTTTGAGTTCTTTGCAAATTGAACCATTCAATTTGGATTAGTTAATCAAATTTCCAGAGGTCTTTTGCAAATTTGGATGTCTGTTGTCCCTCAGATCTACTACCACAACATTTATCACATGTCTCCACACGATTCGAGAACATTGAATATTTAGCCATATTGTTCGGTTACAGGGTTCCAAATGGAGTATGGGCTACAAATTCAGAATTTCAACTATATTCAACGGCATAACGCAACAAGATAGTACACTCCAACACGCACACAAAAAAAAATCCAAGACAGGAGGCATCACATGCCACACTAATAATATTTATTGCATTTTCTCTTCCTTTTCATCAGCATGCATTATATTTGGTTATTGAGGATTAAATATGGCCATCAACATGTCCTATCCTTTATGACTTCAAACAGATGTCCAATATGGATTTCGAAGTTTTCATGAGAATGTCAGAGTAAGACAAATGAAGGCCTTGACCGGGTGTTAGGGAGCTTTATAGGATATATGACTTGGATATAATTGGACATTAAATCAGTTGATAATAGTAAGGAAAGTTTTCAATGTGTTTTGAGCAAAGGCCATCAGCTCAGCCACAAGCTCTTCGATATTCTGCATACACATGTAAAACTATCGCAAAGGGAAGAGGGTTTTATATCGCAAACGAAAGACAAAACAAATAATATGACAATAGCAAAAAGAAATAGCTTACCAGGGCTGCTTGTAGAAATCAGACCGAGTCTCTACTTCAGCATTACGGCTTGTACCTCCACTTAGAAGATTCAGATCCCTCCCTTGAGATTCAATCAAAGCATCAATAAACTCAACAGGTGATTCACTAAATCCAAGAAAGAAAGCCCGTCTTTTCCGGTGTTCGTGAATCTTCCTTATAATAGAGCATATTCCTTCATCACAGGCTTCGATCTCTTTGGTTCTCTCTGTGCTAGATAGTAAAGCATTCAACTCCCTATTTACGGGAAAGGGAACATCCACTAATACATCATAGCATGCATTTCCAGCTGGACTGTTTCCTGACAGCTTAATCCTATGTTCCAAATGTATAGGTTGCGGTGGAGATAAATGATGAGATATCTTCTGCGATACAGTCGTAAATTTCACCTTCTCTTCCCCAAACACCCTTTGAAGGGGCGGATCACAATTAAAATAGGTCGGGTCATCTGCATTCTGCAATTTTCTCGCCTTGACATAATGCCAGATTGAAGCGATTATTCTCGGGCGGGTATCGACCTCAATTCCAAGAACTTCCATCAGAACAGGTGAAAGCTTAAACTTTTCAGGCACATAATTCATTTCTAACCGTAGGTTAACAGTAAATTCTTTATCCCCTTTTCTTCTCACCTCAAACCCCTCCTGAGATGCAGGCGATCGAGCACTATCCCATACAATCATATGGCCATCTGGATACAATTTCGGGTCCAACATGATTGTGACTTTCTTGAAGAAAGATGAAAATTTAGGGTGCATTGGGTTTGAATTCTGAATCATACCAGCTTGATCAGGATCCATCCCCTCTTCCAGGATCCTACCAACTATCTTCAGGGTCCAAGAAGGTGGCTCAGCATTGGACTTCTTAGGAATTGTACGACCTTGATTGGCAAAAGTGTTGAACACATAAATTCGTAGTGTCTTCTGAAGGCAAGGCGGATTCTTAATCGCATCTTGGATATCAATCTTCTTTCTCGCTAAAGCAGCATCCACATGTGACTCAAACTCAAGGAGCTGATTATAAAGAGCAGATTGAGGCAAAACCGCACCCAGTCTTTCATGCAACTGCTTATCCGGAAGCTTCTGCTTCTTTTTTCGTGGAGCAGGGGTAATCTCCATAGACCTCAAAGGCGAAATCATATTGGCATTTGTTGTACCAGGCGGGCGGCCAAGAGGTTTCTGTGATGGACGTTTAGCACCGGCACTCCCCCCTCCCGGATGGGAAGGTGAAGAAGAGTTCAAAACAGGAAGGGGTTGATTCAGAGAAAGCCCTTGAGACTGTAAATGGGCTTGAAATTGAGCGTGTGCAACCTGAGCTTTGGCTTGAGCTTGAGCTTGGGCATGAGCCTGTGCCTGAGCTTTTGACTGTGCTTGAGCAATTGCCTGGGCATGTGCATGAGCTGCAGCATATTGGGAAAGCTGAAATTGGCCACCGGGCGGTTGAGACTGGGATTGTGCGGTAGGGTTCTTTTGGGGATTGTTGTTATTCACAGACATAACCACACATGAAACAATTAACCTTCCCCTATATCTATCTGATTTTCATAAGCATTTCAGAATTAGTCAATTCCAAAGCTGGTAAGAGAAATGAAACCCTAATTAGTAAAATGCAAAGCTATTTACGGAAATTTGTTAAATCAAAACTCACACCACAAGTTGGGATGTGAGTTTGGTAAAAGGAAACCCTAATCCTAGGGATTCAAATTAGGCTGTAATTCATACGAGAGAATGAAGGTATGAAAATGGCATTAAGTGAAGATGAATGTAGATTGTTACCGGAATGTTTGAGTTTCTGAATTTGAGTTATCGGCGAACGGCAACTCTCTCCGGGAGTGTCAGTGTGCGTCTGGGGAGAGAGAAGCTTACTCTCGGTTGCATTTTAGTAGTATTCAAAGAAAGCCCAAATGGCCAGCCCAATTCTTGGCCCGTAACTTTGAGTGAGTGTATATTAACGGATTAGACCAGATGTTCATAACACATTTAAGCTCAAATTATAGAAATGAGAAAAAAAAATAAAAAATTGAGACAACGATAAATGGCAAATGAAAAGATCATTTCAAGATAGAGAGAGTATAACTTAATGTCTTTTTTTCCTTGACATTGAGTGATGAGGAATTGATCTATGACCTATAGGAGACACGTAGGATCAGGGCCAGACCGACTACTCGCAGACCCACTATGCCCGAGCCGCCTCTCCGGCACACTTGCTATATCCACTAAAGCCTATGCTATGCGTGCGGTGTTTGATAACATTCAACACTTGGTGCTTGATGTTTGATGCAAAATACATTGTAGGGTGATTTGGATGTAATGTGCGTTTGATAACATTGAGCGTTAGACATCGAATGTTGAGTGAGATTCTTATTGGTTAAGCACTGGTTTTGATGCTCAATCATAAAGAGCATGTTTGACATATTCAAGCTCAATGGAGGAACCAAACCAAACACATTACTTCCAAATCACCCTACAATTTATTAAATATCAACCGTTTAATACTATTAAACACAACTTAAAGCTCATTTACACCTTAATGTCTTAAACCTCTCTTTTTTTTATTTTATTTTTTTGAAACAAAGAACTTGAATTAATTGCATGAACAAGAGTTAATGAGAAGGTTCTCCACAATATTTAGAGACTCATCCAAGACTTAAATTTACAATCCAAATTAAAAATATCTCGAGGACGAGTACAAATGTGATTGTGAATGAGTTTGATGTCCATTGCAAATATGATCCGAAAGAGACCCATTCTTTCAACCCATACATTTAGTCTTCCAACACCTTCAATCTTCCATTGCAGACATTGTTTGGCAATGTGTTGGAACGAACAAATGTCTCTCCAAGTGTAACTTGGACACTGCCTCAAATCAGCATTCAAAAAATCCACTCCAGGAAAATATTTGACTTTGAGATCTCGACTAACCAAGACATTTGGGTCGAAAAGAAACTTCCAACCGTATATTCCAAACATCGCAATACAATTCACCGCACAATAGCCTAATAGGAACAAATCATACGAATCAAAAGTATCAAAAGTACTAAGGCTCTCAACTAGGAGAGAATGCAAGAGGCTCTCAGCTAAGAGAGAAATCAAAGGTCTCTCAACGAGGAGAGAGTAACATAAAAATCATCCAAAAATCACATACCTTGATTGTGGAGAAAGTGAAACAAATTATCGTCTTGAATATATAGAACAACCCCATCATTTTCTCCATTTTATTTCCTAAACTAAAACTAAGATCTAAATTAGAAGACAAATATGAAAAAAGTAAAGTAAAATGGTAAATGTTATAATATATTATTATGTGGATGTCCTTTGAACCAGAAGTGTACAAGAGAAGCTTTGCAAGATTATCTTTCGCGAAGCTTACGAAGGAAACTTTGTAAATATCTTCAGTGAAGCTTACTAGGGAAGCTTGGTAAATATCTTCAGAGAAGCTTACAAAGGAAGCCTTACTAAAGGATAGTATTTATCCTTATGGAAGCTTATAGAGGAAGCCAATTTTCACCTATAAATAGTAGGCTCTGGTTTCATTTCAATATACTTCAGAAGTTCTTAACTTCTATCTTTCTCTCTTGTACACTCTCTCTATAATAGTCTTGAAATAAAATATTATCTATTGAGATTATGCTCTTGGTTCTTTAGTTTTATAACACGTTATCAGCACGACTTCGTTCTAGTTCCAGATCCTGAGCTATAGTCACCAAAGTAGGTACGGTATCGGTAAGATCTACCTAGTCTCTTTTCAAGTTATTTCAAAACTATATCTTATATATGTTTGCAGGATTTTAAAATAATAAGTGAATATAATTCTACGATGTTGAAAATTACATCACAGTTAAAACTATGTGGAGAAAGAATAACTGATAACGATATGCTAAAGAAAACTTTCTCCACATTCCTTCTTTGATTTGCTCCTGCAGTAGCAATATCGAGAAAAAGGGTTTAAATGATATTCTGAATTGATCTCATATGGCTGAGCAAAATAATGAGATCTTATTGAAAAACCACGAAGCCCGCCCACTGGCTCTACTCTGTTCCCTGAAGTGAACGTGAGTATATATGATAATACTGAGCGAGGCCGAGAACGTGTCGTGGACGTAATCGCGACCGTGGTCGGGGGAGAGATTAATAATCGGTATCATAATGACAATCACCCCAATAATGGTGAAAAATTTCTCGCCACCAGAAGTGGAATAGAGAAGGTAATAATGAAATATCATCGACTAGACAAATAAGAAACCGATAAAAATTGAGAATTTATGTTATCGGTGCAGAATGAAAAGCCATTGAGCCCGTACCTGTCGTACGCCTAAACATCTTGTTAAGTTGTATCAAGCATCAATGCTGAATAAAGGGAAAGATGTTGAAACAAATTTTGTCTATGAAAACGATGATGTAAAGCAAGATCCATCTACAAGTACACATCTGGATATATCAGATTTTCTCAATCCAGATGTAAATGATTACATACTTAATGGGGGAGAAGCCCAAACTAACTAAAGTATCTGACTCATTATAATTTACTTAAGTGTGTTCTATTATTTCAGTGTGTGTGTGTTCTAACATATTTAACTTTTACTTATAAGTATATTTGATTGTAAATGATGTTAATATTAGTACAATATGAGATAGTACAAAGATAATTGATGGCTCCAGAAGAGCTAACATAGTACTACTAAGAGGAACAAAATAAGTATAAAAATGCATTGTTTTAATTTATGTCTCAAAGAAATTTACTATGCTTTAAAGATATTCGTGAAAATGAATGTCATATTGAGACAAGTAATGAAGGAGAAATGAAATATTTATGCATTACAAAGACTGAATCAGGTAACAAATATGTGGTAGAAAAGTTACTTGTATTTTCCTCTAAAGTATGCTATACAAAGATTAGCATAATTGAAGTACAAATGGTCTTACCAGTAAACCAGAAGTTTACTGATATAAATGGTTCTACTATATGGCATGACCGGTTGGGGCATCCCGGTTCTAATATGATGCGAAGAATTATGGAAAATTCACATGGGCATCCATTGAAAAAACCAGAAGATTTTTCAATCTAATGAATTCTCATGTGCTGCTTGCTCTCAAGGCAAATTGATAATTAAGCCATCACCAGCAAAAGTTGGAATTGAATCTCCAAAATTTTTAGAGAGAATTCAAGGTAATATATGTGGACCGATTGATCCACCGTGTGGACCATTTAGATATTTTATGATTTTAGTAGATGCATCTACTAAATGGTCACACATAAGTTTATTATTAACTCGCAACCTGCCGTTTGCGAGAAATTCGATTACGATCACAATTTCCAGATTATGTGATCAAGAGAATTAGCCTTGATAATACTGGTGAATTTACATCAGAGGCTTTTAATAACTATTGTACATCTATTGGAATAGATGTTGAACATCCAGTTGCTTATGTTCATTCACATAAAATGGTTTAGCTGAAGCATTATTAAACGAATTTAGTTAATAGCTAGACCGTTGCTTATGAGAGCAAAGCTACATGTCGTAGCTTGGGGACCTGCTATTTTACATGCAGCAGCACTTATACGCATCATGCCATCGAGTTATCATAAGTTCTCCCAATTAGAATTGGCTTATGGTCAGGAGCCAAATATTTCCTATCTAAGAATTTTTTGGTGTGCGCTATATGTTCCAATGGCTCCACCACAACGCACCAAGATAGGACCCCAACGGAGATTGGGGATATTAGTGGGTATGATTCTTCTTATTATACGATATCTTGAACAATTAACAGGGGATCTATTTGCGGCACATTTTGCCGATTGTCATTTTGATGAAAAAAAAAATTCCCAACATTAGGGGGAGAAAGTAATAAGCTGGAAAAGGAAATCAAGTGGAATAGATTGAAATATACTTGATCCTCGTACGAAGCAATATGAACCAGAAGTTCAAAAGATAATCCACTTGCAAGAGATAGCGAATTATTGCCAGACGCATTTACTGACCTAAAAAAGAGTGACAAAGTCACATGTTCCAGCTGTAAATGCTCATATACGGATTGATGTCCCGATTGGACAATCCGCTAATGAATCTAAACCATGCCTGAGCGTGGAAGGCCTATCGGTTCCAAAGACAAAAATCCTCGAAAAGAAAATGAGCAAATTATGAGAAAAACCCCGTCGAGGTAAATGAATCTCCCGAAGAGATACATGACAAATCTGATCAAATACTTCCAGAAGAAGTTTAGATACATGTAATCATTAAGAATGATGATATCTCGATCAGTTATGTCAGTACAGGAAAAATATGGAACCGAGAGGAAAGAATTGTCGACAATTTTTTGCATATAATATAGCGCTTAATGTTATGGAAAATAACGAGGATCACAAACCTAGGTGTATCGACGAGTATCGATGTTGAAATGATTGGCCAAAGAGGAAAGACGCAATTCAAGCAGAATTCAACTCACTTGAGAAGCGTGAGTTTTTCGGACCTGTAGTCCATACACCTGAAGGTGTAAAACTAGTAGAGTACAAGTGCGAAAACAAAATATATAGCACAATTTTTTGCACAAGAATAAAGCACGTCTTGTTGCGCAAGAATAAAGCACGTCTTGTTGCACAAGAATAAAGCACGTCTTGTTGCACAAGGTTTTTCGCAAAGACCTGGAATTGATTATGAGGAGACATATTCTCCTGTGGTGGATGCAATTACATTTCGCTATCTCATTAGTCTGGCAATACATGAAAAGCTTGATATGCGTTTAATGGATGTTGTCACTGCATATTTGTATGGCAGACTTGACAATGATATTTATATAAGAATCCCAGAAGGATTTAAGAGAATCCAGAAGGATTCAAGATGTATGATGCATGCAATTCAAATTCTCGAGAAGTTTGTTAAATAAATTACAAAGATCTTTGTATGGTTTAAAACGATCTGGACGGATGTGGTATAACCGTCTCAGTGAATACTTGGCGAAAGAAGGATACAAGAATGATCCTATTTGCCCATGTATTTTTCATTAGAAAATCTGTTTCAGGATTTGTTATAACGGCCATTTATGTTAATCTAAATGTTATTGGAAGTCCAGAAGAACTTTCAATAGTTGTTAAGCTGCAAATGTGCCTACGAGGATAGAACTCCCAGACGGAGTACTATCAGGAAGGCCAGTGATCTCACCTAACGAAATACATACCCCTGCCCAGAAGAGAGGGAGGCCAATTGATTCCAAGGATTCGCATCCCCGTAAACGGGTGAGTGCACAAAAGTCGAATCCCGCTAGCGATAATAAAATTGGAATCTCATCCGATCTATCTCATGATATTGTTCCAGATTATGGATTCGTTTGGAAAACGAAGTCGGGGGACGCCTCGACATTGACATCCATTTCTGAGAATAAAGAAATATAAGTTAGTCATGCATGCATATATGAGATATGTAATCGGGATGTAACAATTATCAATGGTGTATTTACTTATACAGTAGCAACTGAGATTATATGTGGTAATGATATTGAACCTTGCTCCGTAAATGAGTGTAAACAAAGAATTGATTGGCCTAAATGAGAGAAAGCAATCCAGTCAAAGTTTGATTCCTTAAAGAAAAGAGAAGTGTTTGGACCAGTAGTTCCTACACCTCTTAGGGTTATACCCGTGAGATATAAATGAGTATTTACGAGAAAAAGGAATGAGAGAAATGAGATTACGAGATATAAAGCTCGCCTTGTGATATAAGGTTTCTCTCAAAGGCTTGGGATTGACTTTGATAAAACATACTCTCACGTTATGGAAGTTATTAGATTCTGATATTTTGTCAGATAATGATCCAGCAGATCAGAAGTCAAGACAACTGCGGCGACTGATTCACGAAGTCACTACCTAAAGCCACTTTTGAGAAGTATATGAAAACAATTGGCTTACGCAGATTGTTAGAGCTTCCACCCTTGTAGTTTTCAGGGGGAGTATCCAGACGATACTCAGATTTCATTGTACTCTTTTTCCTTCGCGCGGGGTTATTTTTTCCACCAGGTTTTGTTACCCGCCAAGGTTTTAACGAGGCAATGAGCGTTTATTGAAAAGATTGTGAGTTGTACTCTTTTCCTTCGAGATTATTTTTCCTAAAGGGTTTTTGCTCGGAAGGTTTTTAATGAGGCAACACGTGCGGAACAATTACCATTCAATAGGAATCTCCAAGGAGGAGTAGGCGACTAAGAGATCGCGAGTAATGTTTTGTTCAAGAGGAGCATCATGAAGCTAAGAAATCGTGTACTCTTTTTCCTTCACTAGAGTTTTTACCCCACAGGGTTTTTCTCTGGTAAGGTTTTAATGAGGCATGCTACTTAGCTGCGGACATCCAAGGGGGAGTGTTATAATATATTATTATGTGGATGTCCTTTGAACCAGAAGTGTACAAGAGAAGCTTTGCAAGATTATCTTTCGCGAAGCTTACGAAGGAAACTTTGTAAATATCTTCAGTGAAGCTTACTAGGGAAGCTTGGTAAATATCTTCAGATAAGCTTACAAAGGAAGCCTTACTAAAGGATAGTATTTATCCTTATGGAAGCTTATAGAGGAAGCCAATTTTCACCTATAAATAGTAGGCTCTGGTTTTCATTTCAATATACTTCAGAAGTTCTTAACTTCTATCTTTCTCTCTTGTACACTCTCTCTATAATAGTCTTGAAATAAAATATTATCTATTGAGATTATGCTCTTGGTTCTTTAGTTTTATAACAGTAAAAAGACTTGTTGAAAAACTCCTGATTTTGCAACTATTCCTCAAACATTTGAAGACAAATTAAGCGATACTCTCATTGTTGCAACACGAATGTCAGTTTACATTTGTTGTTCTAAACTAAATGTCGTATATTCTAAGAAAATATTTCCAAATAATAATAATACTGCAATTTCACCATGACACAAATAATTTATAAGCAAACAAAGCACTTTCTCTAAGCACATTGACAAGTCAATTGCGACTTTTATTATATTATGGGGAGGCGGGAATATCAAATTATGATAAATGCATAACGATGTAACATTAAACAATTAATGTCTAAAAATGAAAAAATAAATTAATAATAGAGGAATAGAGAGTAGAGGGGATCAATGGATGAGTTCAATCTTCTACTCTGCCTCCATAAAGAATCTGTAACATTCAAGAAATCCTTCAGCATTAGAGACTCCCTTTTGACCAAAATGCACAGGCCAAGGCCTTCTTTACTAAGCGTCGGCAGGCGTCGGCTGTGGTTCAAAAAGCTCATCCTGAATGTCTATACTCCCCCAACGACACAAATAATGCAAGCAAAGCAAAGGAATCGAAGCGAGAAAAAAAAAAATTGAAAAACAAACAAACAAAAAATCATTAGTTGAGATTATGATTATAATCAGGGACGAAAAAAACGCGCACACATACACGCACATGATGAAATAGTGTTTCAGTTTTAAGCTGCAGCATTTGAAAGGCATTCTAAAACAAAATGCAGTCCTTGACAACACGTAATCATACTTCAAACAGATCAAGGTACAAGTAATGTACAAGTTGAGGCTACAGTCATGGCGTGGATGTGCCACATTACGATCACAAGAAACAAACAACCCAGAAAGCAGATTCTCATCAAAGCTGAATATCGTAAATTATTTTACTAATTCAAGTACGTGAAACAGAAAAGGCAGTAAGAACGTGAGAGCATGGCTACCGTTATTATTCCTTGAATCTGCTTTGTGATAAGTTGTAAATAACCTACATGTTGGAGTGGCCAACTCGTACATGAACACGATGCCATGAAGTGTTGAGTATTCCTCTCAAGTTCCATATTTCTTCAACGCTTTCGGGCTGCACATTTGCTGCTGAATCAACCTGTTCACAAATAGAAGATTAATTAATGGAAAATTGACGAAAACAACAACAACAACGCCACTTGGGGTCGGCTAACATGAATCACCCACCATATGGCATCGATAAAGAAAAGAGGTGCGGAAAAAAAAAGTTATGATTAAAAAAGGAATAAAACACTGAAAGCTAACAAAAATATGTGGAAGAAATTGTTGGGGAATTGGGGGGATCTCCGCATCCACTAGCCCATGCTAGCAGTCATCAACATGGAGAAAATAATCAACACATGATAATATAATATGAAAGAACATAAACACCGATGTTTGATAACCCGGTTCACCACCCCACTGTGGCTACATCCGGAGGCACCAAGCCGGATATCATTATAATATGTAAAGATTATTACAACATAGTACATGCACTCACCTAGATCTAGCATGGCTATTCTCCATGTATAATCTCTCATACATATTATCTCACCTCCCCAAGAACACACAAATAATATGACTATGGCCGGGTTGTAGGATCGCCCCCCATGGCTCTCCTAGGCCCCCGGCCCCCTCCTACACACTATTTTGTGCTCTCTTGTGATATCCTAACTCTCTCCTACACAAAGTAAAGTACAAAATATTATGGTGGTAGTCACAATGTATTTATAGGGATACAAAACCTAATGCTGATCAATACCTGATTCACCCGGAGTCCTTGAGACAGAAGGAGTATAATACTTTAGGAAACTAAATCCCAAAGTAATAAGGATTCAATTCCTTATTTGCTCCAAACTCCTTCTCCCATCAACGTGAATTTTCGCCCTCCACTGTTCTCTTCAACCCTATGAGTTCACTTGATCCCAAAAATATTAAGGGAAGAAAAAGTGAAATAAAGTTAAAAGGTGCCTATTGCTAGGGCTGTTCAATAACCAAAGCTGGCTTGAGCTTGTCTAAAAGCTCGGGTTATTCAATACTCGACTCATCTTGACCTGAGTTGGTTCCAGATCAACTAGTCGTTAACATAAGTTGGACTCAATGCAGAAACGGAATCAGCTTTCCCTGGCTCAAATGAGTTCAGTCAAAATACAATTTATGCATACTATATACTCCCTCCGTCCCATAATAAGGGGCACAAAATTGGAAGTGCATGAGAATTAAGGAGATAGTAATTATAAAGTTTTCATTTTCGGTACGTGTGTATATATATATATATATATATATATAGAGAGAGAGAGAGAGAGAGATGGGGGACTTGGTACTACAAGAGCTCACACTATACTTGGGGACACACACACATATATATGTATATAAAGTGTTGTAACGAGAGCAGAGATATGACGTACTGCCTTAGCAACTATCTCGGCACTTGGGGGTATATCAGCCTCCGCCTCAAAAAATACCCATCCCCATTTGTCACTGTTTTCATCATCAGAGTTGTATGGAATGCCCGGTTTCTGATATCTGGATGCCTCCAACCAGGTTTTTCCACCATCAATAGAGACATCAACTCGCTCAATTCCACGCCCACCACCTGAAACTGCATATCCCTTGATATTTATCTGCACAAACATGTGGGAGCAGCACATAGTGAGCATAAGAATTGAATATGTATATGCCTACCTTTTCTTACAGGAGGGCAGTGAGCAAAGTCCCTGAAGAGTGTAGAGG
The DNA here is from genome assembly GCA_026119855.1 of Campanula takesimana. NCBI lineage: Eukaryota > Viridiplantae > Streptophyta > Magnoliopsida > Asterales > Campanulaceae > Campanula > Campanula takesimana. The sequence continues at coordinate 103,135 of JAOWBW010001932.1, read as the reverse complement.
TAATCACAATATCACAGTGTGGTAGCTACAAGTATGCCACTATGGGGATAAGCTAAGACATCACTTCTTAGTTCTTACTCTAACAACCAGAGTAATTAAATATCATCAAATAACTACTAATCACTAAGAGGAGGATAAAAATAAGTGATTTATGATTTTGTCAAGACTTCCTAAAAGCTGGTATTATTGCTTCTATCCTCCGTCCCAGAAATTTAGCCATTCTTTTTTCATTGTTAGTTTGAATGAACTTTGAGCAATAAATTAGTTCTAATTATCCTAATGAAATCTATAACTTGTTCTTGATAATATTTATATTGGTGTATCAATAGCAAGTTTTTTAGATTTTCATTAGCATATTTAAAGTAGCCTAAATTATTGCTCAAAGTTCATTCAAACTAACAATAAAAAAAGAGGGACCAACTTCCAGGAGGACCAGGACGGAGAAAGTGTAACTAATTGTATGAGCTCAGTTAGATCAATGGGATGGTTACCTACATCTTGTCTCAAATAATAACACATACAAACATATGTAGAACCTTGTAGGTGAAAAATTACTGACCTTTCCATGCTTTACTACATTAAGGTCTTCCAAGGAGCATATAACACACTGTCAATAAAAAAAATGCAAGTAAATACGGAGTAAATAAATATATTACCATAAGAAACAATTATAAATCCCTGGCCATAAAAACAATGCAAATGACGTGATTAACTACAGTCTTTGTAGGTCACACCACCAGTTTTCCAGCAAATAATGTGAATTTGGCCACCATTAGGTAACAAAGGGAACTTTGGTGACCATATTGCTCCTGAACCTAAATAAACACTCCCTCCATCTCAAAGAAAGAGTGACATTATACATGGCACGCTTTATAAGAAAGTAGCTTTACTTGCTAGTACCTTCATCAGTTGCATTAAAATTATTTCCTCTATTGGAAACATGTCTCCTTTAGTACGACGGACAAAAATCACAAGTGTGACTATTCTTTCAGGACGGATGGAGACATAAATAATTTCTTAACAATCTATTTCTCTTGTCTGCCACACAGTACGCCTTTGTATCAGTAATCATTAGGCTATTATGGGTCTTAAAACATATTTAACCAGTATTCCACACCCTGAAACCAACACTATGTCCTACTCCAGCTCTTACTAATCAAATTAACATTCGACACAGTTGCCCAACTAACTATTCATGCCTTATTTAAGGCCATTGCAAACTGATATATATCTTTGAGGTTGCATTCTCTTCAAAATTAGGCCTCCTGTCCAACAATGGTCTTTCTGAAAATAGTCGATGCCTTGCTGGTATAATCTATAAGATTTAAGTGGGACCTGACACAACGTCAATCGAATAAAGCCTAGGCTGCTAGTACTATCTAAATAAGTGATTGATCTGAATGGACCACAAGATAACATACGAGTTACAACATTTTTTAAGGCTGCTATGATATTGACCAAGAGACCATAAGACATCTGTTAAAAAACAAAAGTTTACCTGAACTGGGAAATCCATTTGTGGCCTCCTCGAAGACCAATCAATGTTCTCCCAATTTACTGAAGGCGGAAACATTTTGTAATCTTTTTGCACAAAGAAACCCTGGCAGACTTCTGCATCTATGTTGATGAAATCGAGCCACTTAACAGATCGAGCACCGATAACACCTGGAACGACTACGCGCAGTGGATAGCCATGATCCCTATTTAGAGGCTTTAACATGATCACAAACCAATAAGCAGAATATCAAAGCATAGTTGAAACACTCAATATGGAAAAAGAGAAAGCAAGAAGGCTTGAAGATTCTGATAGACAACATAATGTACACAGCCACCAGGAAAAGGAAGGGAAAGACAAACACTACAGGAATGGTCGCTTGCTACAGCAGGGTGAAGATTTCCAAATGAAAATATTACCAGATTCTGAATTAAGATTGCAGATGAACTACCATCATCTGCATAGATTGTGCATCAACACTACACTATAATCTGACCATGCTTGGGAGAAAACTAGTCATTGTGCTCTCGATCACCAAGACAGCCCAAGAGAATTAAGAACTGAATTTTAACCAAAAACCGGAACCAAGTTGATAATGGACCAGCCATGTACGTATATTATAACATCTGCATTCTTTTCTCGGAAATGCAGGAAACCAAGTCTCTACCTCGCTGATGAGTGCCCCTCATCAACAACGCTCCTTTTTGGAGGAGCAGGACATGGACCTATTGAAGGGGATCAAAGACATTAGAAGTAAACATATTAAAGGTTTCAGATGCAAAGGAGCATTCGAAGCATAAGTGGTAGCTTATTTTACATTTTACAAGTTGAGTGTTCTTTTCTTTTGGAAATGGCTACTTTTAGTATTGTTATTCCCCAGTTGCGTTGGACAGGTAACTCTACACCTATAATATTTTCTAATACAATAGTTAGATTGGATTATTGATATTTAATCTCCCTTTGTTCTCCACTGAAGCTTGTGTTTCTCCTTGTGATCCTCGGGAATCCTGGTTTCTTCTCCCTTAAATGCATTTTCTATTTGGTGAAACATCTCACCCATACCTCCAGATTACTGTTCAGATCTAAGAAAATATATTCTGGACTGCCTCGCTGAACTGCCAAAATTTTAAAAAGCAGTTTCCCTTTATTTGTTTAATTTGACTTTCAATTATCTAAAATAATATTAAATTTTAGAGAAATCACAAGCATAAATGCTTTTGCAAATGTTAAAGAGTTAGCAAGCCCACATGAGTTTCCTCTGGAGAGATTAGGCAGGGACATATGTAAAGGATATACGAAAAAAGAAGATAAACAAAAGAAATCTCATCAACGTTTAGAATATCCTTTAAGAAAATTGAGGCTTCCTAAGTGGAAAAAAAAAATTGTATACCTGTCCATTCATCTCATATGCAAGTAAAACATCAGCTTCAGGATTCGTGGCTTGACTTAACGGGATTGATGCCTTGTAAGGGCCTCCATTTTCCTCCTATAAATGACAAAACGACAATTAAGAAGTAAGAATTTTACCCAAAAAATAAATAAATAAAAATAATGCAGGCGCAGGAATGAGGAGATAGAAAATAGAGAACGGATGTAGAGACCATACCTTACACCTGTCGATGCTCACAAACTCAACATGTTTACCACCGGATGGTGTGACACTAGTCAATTTTGGTATTCCAACTAGTTCAAGAACATCTGCAAGCTTAGCCCCACCCCACACAGCTGAACAGAAGGCATGAGATGATCGAAGGTTAGAAACAAGAAAACAAAAACACAAGCCTTCCAGCAGAATAAGACAGCTTCAGTAGATATGTAATATTGCATAACTAGTAGAAAAACAAGGACTGCCCATAAAATCATAATTTGGATCTATGACATAGGATACAATGTTATAAGTTTGGGCATGCAGGCCTTGTGCAAGTTTGATTTGCAGTCTTTATACTCATGTTTAACTAAGCACAGGTGTAGAATAAATGACATTTTCCGATAATGACAATCAAGTTTCATTACATTTATCAATCTTGAACACTGAAATCAAACTCACAATCATATACTCCCTTTGTCCCAGAATGATGTTCCCACTTTTTTTATGTTTGTTTGAATGATCTTTGAGCAATACTTGAAGGCAAATTTAATTCTCCTGATGAAAATCAAAATTTGTTATTGATACACCATTATATGTACTATCAATAATAATTTTTTAAAAAATCAACATTAGGATAACTAAATAACCTATAATTGTTGCTCAAAGTTCACTCAAACAAACAACAAAAAAGTGAGAACATCATTTCGGGATGGAGGGAGTATGTTACATTTGTTATTCATCAAAAATGTTTCAACTACACCCTCATCAACATTGTTTCCATCAATCTAAAAGCACATTCACTTACCAACTCAACCCAGTCTTAAATCCAAAAAAACATCGTCTCACGTAGTCACGTGTCAACCCAAATGCAGCCATTGGTATCAAATACCATTATCTTAATTTTTTATGCATATTTGAGAGCACAAGCAACATGAACTGATGTTCATCCAATTATGACAACTGATTTTCATTACACCAATCATGATCATAATGCATCCTAATAACATTAGTCGTATAAGCGTTATTTTCCTAACATAACACTAATAAGGAACCTGCATCCCCACTCAAATTCACGATCTTATCGAATATCCTAGATGCAGTAGTCGTGAACACAAATTTCCAGTACATTTACCAAGGTAGAAATCCTGCACAAAAGCACGATCATTGTGCAGATGTAGATAACATTGGTACAACATATCAAAACGTGAAGTCTGATACAGAAGCTTCAAACTGGTTAGCAACTGTTATGCACATGAACAACTCCGAATTAAAGCAATTAAGAGTTGGAGAAACTTAAACAGTATCCTTTCTGTTTTCTTTATAGCATCTAAAGACCAATTGCAAAACTGAATCATTACGATTATGCACTTATTACAAACATCAGCTGCATGAGCAAACCGTCCTAGGATGAACTAAACTAAGACCTTAAATTCTTCTTTTAAACATTACTAAGGCAAAGAGAGAATCAAAACAAACCATTTCCTATAGCTGAAACATCCCACCCAACTCCTTTTACCGTTCTGGTTTTGCTCATGGCAGTTCTTCTGTTACCAGCACACTAAATGAGACAAAACAAGCCATGTCAACATATCTATGAAGCTTAAAGGGGGTGAGATTGTAGAATCCCCTTTAAAAGCATTCACACAAGTAATATTGATGCAACAAACATACCTGTAAAACGGCAGTTACATTATACTTTGGAAGATTCCTGTTGTTGAAATCACAAAATTGATTCTATATTCAGATAATTTTTTAAGAAAACCAATAAAAACAAAAACTATATATTGCAGTGTTCATCTCTAACCGAATATCTTTCATAAACAGCTCCTTGGGTTTCTCGATTAACCCATTTACAGAAACACAATATCTGCTCAATGAAACATGATATGAAATTTAGTTTAAACACCATAAATTTCAAACATAATCAGAGATGCGACTCAATAAGGAAATGAGGATGGAACCTTTCTATGTCTTCAACAACAGGTATTGGTCCGTGGTTTCTCTTGTAGAAGAAATCCACAGGGGTCACATAGGATGTAATCAAAGCAGCACGAGGTGGCTCAGCATTGAAAGGCTCCTGCAATAAGAAAGGGACAACTGATATCCTCTCATAAAAATTTTCTTTTTTTAAAAAAAAATATAGTTTGCTCTCAACAAGAACTTCTTCCTGAGGCAAACTTCCAAGCAATAATCAAACGGTAACAGTGCATGTTGCACATATTACATAAAACCAATGCATATTCATCAACAAGTAAGTATGAAGCTGCCAGCAAGAATCAGAGTTTACTACTGCCTCTAGCAATTTTTTTCTGAAAAAAAATAACGAATGTAACCAATTTTCAACAGTGCCAGCCATATGTGTCATTTGAGGTAATAATCCGAAATAAACAAAACATGGAATGCACATCAGAGTAATCTTATTCAAATCATTCAGTTATCTAGAAAAAATCTGAAGGAATTAATCAGAAATAATACTATATTCCTATATACTTTGACTCTAATCTTTGTACGAAGAAGATACACACTAATTTATGGCATTTGCCAACAAAGAGATGAAAAACGCATACCTGAAAACACAACAGTGAGCCAATTGGCATTTCTCAATCTAACTCTAATCAAAAATCAGCTTCAAATCATATTTGATCAATTCAATAAAACGCTTGTATTTGATCAGTTTTAGGGTGAATTGCCATAAAAACATTTCTATTCATCAATATGACATCCAAAATCATATTCCGATAAATTCAGTAACACGATTGAAACTAACTTATCAAAACTTGTTCAAATTCATACGACAAGGGGTTACGCTGCATTAGAATTCAAATCGGTAACATACATTACATACAAACAGAAACAGAGACAGAGACGGAGAGGAAGGGGAAGGGGATTGATTACCTTGGAATTGATCTTGAGGGAAGGATGACGAGGGGGTTCTTCTGAGTAGTTGGATGGTGCCCTAATTCCTGGCATTTTTTTTTTCTTCTCTCGATCTCACCTTCAGCTTCGAAGCTCTGCAACTATGGCGGTGACGTTGTGTGAGTGTGTCGGATTGCGTTTGTTTATTGGCTCTCCAATTTACATTTACGAGGGAGGGGGTTTTTGGTAGGGTCACTAGTAATCAGGATAGAGATTCCCCCGCAACTTTCATTTCATGGCCGAAGTATTTTTATTCACAAATTATTTTGGCTCCAAATTAAAAAGATTATACTACACCTTGAAAAAGATAATTTTATTTAACTTTTGATAATAAATAAAATTTGACAAAATATGTTTGTCAATTTAACTATTCCAATAAAAAGGTTTAAAATTATGTTTAATAATGAGTTACCAATAATAAATTTTAAAATTTCGTTATACTATTTGATAAAAATTATACTACTTACTTTTGTTCATTTGCAAAAAATAGTTATTATCTAAGTGAATTTTTATTTTCTAATAAAGTCATTAAATGACCATTCATCAATCATAACAATATACTACATCCGTTTTGTAAAAGTAATTTTAATTTGAGTATAATCGTGACTTTGATTAAATTTTGATCCAAAAAATTTAAAATTTAAATATATTAATAAAATTGAATACTCTCTGTAGAGTATATGTCCACCCTCTCATTTACACGGAAATTAAGAAATGATGAAAGTGATGTAAGTGACGTAAGTGTTGTGAATATAAAAGTAAAATATGAGAGAGAGTGAGTATGAGAGAATAGTAGGTTGATTGGTGTTGTGAGTATAAAAGTAAAGTATGAGAGAGAATTACTGAGAAGAATAGTAAAGATTATTTGCTATTTTTGAAGTGGACATATACTCTGGGACAGACTAAAAAAGAAAAGTGAATATATATTCTGAGACAAAGAGTAACTATATTAATGCAATTGATTCTCTTGTTTTATAAAAAAAAAAAAGTAATAATAATAATAACTACTACTCCCTCCGTCCCAGTTTAAGGTTCTTACTTTCCTTTTTGGTATGTCCCAGTTTAAGATTCTTAGTTGCTTTATTCCTTAAATGGCAAAGTATGAATAGTGTTTTGTACATTCTTATCCTCATAAAGTTCATATATTACAAAAAACCCATCACTTGCACATCTACTTTTCACCCACTTGCATTATGAATGGACAATTATATCTTCCACCCACTACTATTCTTGACTCAAGTTTGCTTTGATTCCTCAATAAACGTGCAAAGTCAAACTAAGAACCTTAAACCGGGACGGAGGGAGTGTGAATGATAATTAAAATAATGATGGTTTTGAAAATGCTAATTTTGATCATTGAATTTCCTAATTACATAAGGCAATGCAATTTTGAGTATAAAATCGCTAAATGCCAAACATTTAGAATACTAACGAGTAATGGGGGAGGAAATGGATAGTGGTCACTAGTTAGTGAAGTGGTGACACCAATGCCATTAATATTATACTCCCTCTGACCCAGAATGATAGTCCCTTATTTTCATGGATTTTACGAAGGAACTTTGAGTAATAATTAAGACTATTTTTAATTATTCTAATGAAAATTTTGAAATTGTTCTTGATACACCATTATAAATACTATTAATATCAATTTTTAATTTCACATTAACATAATTATAAGTAGCATTTATAACTGCTCAAAGTTCCCTTGTAGTAACAACGAAAAAAAAAAAGTGGATTATCTCTTTAGGACGGAGGGAGTATCAAGCAAATGTCCAACATGGAGCATGACAAGATTGGGTCACTAGTTGAGTTGTTTGTCATTACCAACTTCATTCCTCGAATAAATTCGATTTGTGACTACCTATCTTGAAATGTTTAATCAACGGGCCCTACCAACACCCTTATATTATAAGTCCCTAAATAAGTGAATTTTAATCTTACCCAATAATGCGTTCAAAGAAAAAAAAAAAAAATCTTACCCAATAAATAAAGTAATTTGTGTATTCTGACTGGCCAGACCTCTAACAAAAAACACAACCCCTTTTTGCTTATGGCATAATTTTGTACATCACTACAATGTCAAAATTACCCTTAAAATATTTTTTATTTAAAAATGTGATATTTATTTTGTGACTTACACCCTCTTTCTTGGCTTAGTTTGAGCCTTGTTGTAAAAAAAAAAAAAAAAAAAAAACTGGTTTTTCTAGTACAAATAGATACCAGAGAGAAGGCTGTGCTTCCAAAATATGATCAGTTACATTTCAAAGTATAAGAATGAATGGAGTGGTATGAGGCTATGAGCTCCTGTATATTTTGACAATGTACTTAATGAACCCCCACTATATTAAGGCTCAACATTCCTCCTATAACTGTGTGTCTAATGTATACACTTCTCTGATACATTGCTTAGTAATGAGAAGCTCGTATCTGTTCAGCACTTGATATCCCATCATTTCTTGAACTGGAAAAAATGCATCAAAAACAATAAAATGTTTAGCAAATCTAGCAACTAGACAATACACCATCAATAAAAGCATTACTCCTTCCGTCTCAGAATGATAGTCCAGCTTGACTTTTGAATTGTCAACACAAGTGAACTTTGATCAAATATTAATTTCAATCTAACTATCCTAGTGAAATTCGAAAAACTGTAAATGAGAAAATCATTAAATGATTAACCAATAACATTTTTTGGAATGAGTAGGTTTTGGGGGAAACTAGTTCCTCCATAAGTTATAAGAAATCTTGTTTTTAACCCTTTAAACCCTAAACCTTAACCCCTATAAAAATATGACTTTTTATAACTTATAGAGGAACGAACTAGTTTCCCCCAAAATTTTCTCTTTTGGAATTATATTGGGATGATTAGATTGACATTAATGTTTGGTCAAAGTTTACTTGTGTTGACCATCAAAAGTCAAATGAAACTATCTTTCCGAGACGGAGTGAGTTATAAGTTTTCATGTACTTGTCAGATCTATGATTTGAGCTTTGAATGGACCAACATATATGAAGTGTGCAGTTGTTAAAAGTTTTAGCCAAAGGCAAAACTCCATGAAACCAATCGTATATGAAATGTACAGTTGTTAAGAGATTTAGCCAAAGGCAAAACTTTATGAGATAAGTAATGGAGTAGAAAATATTAGCAAAAAGGACATCTTTGGAATTTATGGGATGTTTTGGCAACCATTGGATTCTTCTATAACTATCTATGTTTACCCTTGAACCCTCAACAGGCAACACGTATACATGCGCACAAGGACGGAAAAAATGGTTGGTGTGTATCGTATAAGATAGACGGTCAAAATTCAAAATCAGTTGACATGAATATGAGCTTAAAGCAATAAGCATGATGAAAACCCTAGTTTTATATAACTAGCTGATCCAAGAAAATAGAACTAGGATTATTTTGCTTGAGGTGAGTTTAGAGACTCTAACCACAAAATTGTTGTATCCCAGCAAATCAGATGTAGCTTCCTCTTGGTCGCACGCTAAACTTTTTGGGAAGCACTTTGTTTTGATGCACGTTGCAAAAGAGATTTATATTCTTGACTTCTAGACCACTCATCAATCTCACGTGCTCTAAGAACGGGAAGTGGATGTGAAAGTTGCCTTGTTTGAGCATTTCTGTAGAAATGGAATGCATTACTCCTCAATTTGATGATGTTCATCATTATAAGTAATCCAAAAAAATAAAATAAAAACAGAGTGATTTATGTGCTCACCTTATATACCATCCAACTGGACTCGAGGACGCTCGATCGTAAGAGCGAGCTTGCTCCAAAAACGCATCCACATTAAGTTGATCAGCCAAAGATGGACATCCTCCAGCTAGTTTCATTAGAACCGACACGACAACCTCTTGTAGGAGCATCAAAACAAAGTTGAATAATAAGTAATCTTGCATTCAAAATGTGTGTGTGGGTGGGGGGGGGGGGTGTTTAGTTGTAAATAGAACTTGCATGGAAACTTCCATTTTGTATACCTTGGGATCTTGAACAGCAAGAAGGGCAGCCCGGTCACAGGTAAGCTCTGCTGCCCGTAGCCACCGCATTAGCTGCTCCTCCAATGTCTGAGCTAACATACCACCAAGCCCTGTCAATTAAACCAACATTCACAACTATCAATTGCAAATCAATAGATGGAGTTTGTAATTTTGACACAAAATACAGGTTTCTTAAACTATTGATTATGCATCTTTTTTTGTGCGTACAACTTGTTGGGATCCTAAATAATAGTTTGTCAGGACCACCACGTACCAGGAATCGTATAGGCTCCGAGGGTAAGGATGTTTGCAACTGTCAGCCATATACCATGGTCACATTTAAGGTGTCCTAACTCATGAGCCAGAACAGCCTGTTCACAAAAATAAATCTGATGTGTTAAAACTTAAAAGCCTTGAATGCTTCCTCTGTCCCGGAACAAATATCATAGTTAACAAGTCAATGTTTTTAAGCTTTTAAATATGTTTCCTTGATTGTCCCACTCTATTCATATGGTAAAGTGATACCTCCTATGGCATTGCAATGCTTGTGCCTATAAGAATGGGTAGCATATGAAGATCATCAAACTTCATGCCCTATTTTTAGTAAGGCGACATTTATTTTGGGACAAGCGAAATGGAAAGTAGGACATTTATTTCGGGACAAGAGTTTATGAAACCACCAAAAATGTTAAGTGCTACCCGGAGATATACATCCATGCATATGTAGAAAATTGCACTCCCTCCGTCTCATAACAATGCGCACAAATCTGAGTGTGCACGGGAATTAAGGAGAGAAAAGTAGTGGGTAGTTGTTGTGAGTATGAAAAGTGAGGTAGGAGAGAGAAAGTGGGGTAGGGAATAGTAGTGGATAGTTGTTGTGAGTATGACAAGTGGTCCCACCAAATTAAAAAACATATAAAATTTCCATTTAAGAAAATTGTGTGTTATCAATGGGAGACCCGAAATGGAAGTTTGTGCACATTGTTAGCGATGAAGGGAGTATATGATTTGTAATCTAAGGGCTAAGATGTGGTACCTGCAACTCTTTTCTTGTTAGAAGCTCCACAAGGCTCGTATGAACCACGACAAATGGCTTTTTACCGCTGATAGCTAGAGTGTATGCATTGGGCACGGGACTTTGACGCACGTACAGGTCAGGAGCCTCCATTTTTAATATTTCTGCTGCTTCGACCATCAACTGGTGAAGTTCAGAAAGCTGAAGAGAAACCATATTAATAATATCCCAAACAAGAACACAAATTTTTCTACAAGTACATGAAACTTTTAAGCTAAATGACAATGAACGAGATACATAACACTTGATACTTTTGCTAAAACAAAAGACCCGACAAGACGATTGAGTAAAATATGTTGCATATATCACTTGATATAAGCCAAACCATTCTAACAACAAACAATCCATATGATATTTGAGGGACACGATCAAAGTCATTGCAGTTATTAACCTGATTATTTGGGATAACACCCCCCCCCCCCCCCCCCCAAAAAAAAAAAAAACTCTCAAATAGCAATGGCCTCCATACGTTTGCTTAGAAAAATCATGAAGTAGCATACTCAAGATTAGCCGAAAATTAATTTAACATCGGACAAGTACAATGAAGGAAGATATCATATGAAATCATACTTAATCACACGCAAAGCAGAAATCAAAAACAACTAAAGTTGGATGAAAGTATCATCTAGATGGATCTGCGTAATTCCAAGCAGTCAACGCAATAATAATGATGTTCTTTCTCTGACAGAAAACGAACCTGATTTTCAGATACAAGGACAGAGGTCCCTATATTTTCAAGAAGCATAACCTGTTCTGCAATTGTCCCTGCAATTCATATATAGACTAAGTATGTGATGAATAAATCTTCGCGTATAATGTATTGCAGGAAGCACTCGAAGACTAAAGCTATACAATGTTCACATGGTGAGGACAAGCATCACTTTTGAATCACCAATTCACCATAGTCATAACCTTCATAGATAAACCACTATAGCCACTTTAATTTTTTGTTGTCATTTATATCACCATGCTTAATTTCACTTCCTAGTTTTGCTTGATACGGTGTCAGTAACTCTATCATGCCACAAGTTTGAATTAGTGCATGAACACGCCAACATTTATGACAAATTAAGAATGAGAAATCAATCTCTTACCCAAAAAAGCCTTCCCAATCTCGTTTAAACCTGGAATTGCTCTCAAAAGCAACGTGTTCTGAAGAACAAACACCCAAATCGTCAAGCTGAATACCAAAAAAAAAAAAAAAAAAACATAATACGAAAGTTCATGAAACAGAAAATCAAAAATTAATTATTTAAGAACTCACCTGCTGATCTAGGGGATGTCTAAAATCATCAGCATCAAGATCACGGAAAGCAAACGGAGCAGTTTTACAAACAACAGAAACCCTAATTCCCCGATTTTTCTTATGCGACCTAACTCCGATAAACATCGAACTGCTTGTTGTTGCAGGACATGAGCCGATGAATAGAGGCGAAGCTTTCGCTGGTACGTTCAGCGAAGATAGCGAAGCAATCGCCATGGAAATTTCAGGAGAGGGGAAGTGTTAGAGAGAGAGAGAGAGAGAAAGAGCGCGGTTCAGCTTTGGAAAATCTCAAATGTCTTCCATTGATTTCACACACAAACACACACACATGACGAGAGATGTTGTTTGTGGCCACAGCCGTACCCACGGCGATCATTTACCGCCATTTCGCTTTCCGTTGATTTGGTGGGTAATACTATATACAATGCACACATTTTACAAGGCACGGACAAATGACTAAAATGCCTTTATATATATACTAAAAAAAAAAAAAAATCATCCTTCCCATTCAAACGTATCAGTCCTCTTCTCTCTCTCTCAAAAACCAACGGCGAACCCTTCTCTCTCTCGACGAACCCGGCGACCACCACAACACCACCACCGGAAATGAAGACAAACCTCCCTCTCACCGGTGGAAAGTCCGCCTCTTCTACCGCCGCTCCAAAAGTAATATAATCTCTTTTTAACCTAAAATTTAAATTTGAAAACCCAACAACAATTTTATACCTAAAACCGATTATATAACTGTTAAATGTTGTGTAAACCTATCCAAAATGGTTCTAATTGTGATTTGGTAACACAAATTTGGGTTTTTTGTTTGAATTGGTTACGAATTTGTGGGTGTATAATCTGGACATGTCGGGGTGTGTTTCGTATGAACACACACGAGATGCTTGGCCACATTTCGTGTATTAGCACACGAAATGTAAACTGATGAATCAGTTTACATTTCGTGTGCCAATACACGAAATGTAGGTGAGCATTTCGTGTTTAAGCACACGATATACTTTCCACATTTCGTGTATTAGAACACGAAATGTAAACTGATTCATCAGTTTACATTTCGTGTGCTAATACACGAAATGTGGACAGGTATCTCGTGTGATTAAACACGAAATGCTCACCAACATTTCGTGTATTAGCACACGAAATGCATACTGATTCTTGAAAAACCTGAAATGTTGCTTATTTATTGTCTCTTATTTAATTTTTTGTAGGGACGTAAACCTGCGACTGCCTCTAATAGAAAGAGGAAGGCCGATGAGGCAGCTGCAGCTAGAGAAGATGCACGTACCAAAAGGAGGCACGACAAGAATGTCGTGATTGAGCGCGTTGAGGAGGATGAGACGGTTAGTGAGGAGGATTTAGAGCGTAGATATTCTAGGACGGGCTTAGAGGGGTCAGAGGAGGAGTCATCTTCTGGTACTCGTTCCGGAGGTGGGGCACACGGATCTGGTGATGATAATGAAGAGGAGGAGGCGGAGGAGAGTTCAGCTTTGAGGCCTCGCAAGAGGCGGGTGGCTAGAGGGGAGGCACGGGCCAGAAAGGGGAAAGGGGCTAAGGATGAACAGTGGCAGCTTAAGAGTAACCCCGGTGGCGGCCCGGAGGAGGTTGATTTGTTATACGGGTTTGGTCATCACCGAGCCCGTAAGATATGGGAGAACGCCACTTGTGAGCCTGTGTTGAAGCGCCAAACGAGGCAGCAGATTCTAGATAAGTAAGTATATGATTTGTTTATTAAATAGCTTTATTATTTGTTGTTATTGTTTTAAACCTCCTCTGTTCCAGAAAAACAGTCTCATTTTGACTTTTTGTTAAAAAAAAAATCAAAATGAGACTGTTTTTCTGAAACAGAGGGAGTATTAATTATAATGTTTTGTTTGGAATCAGCAGGTTCTCGCCTGCTTCTTTACCGGAGGATGATAGAGCTTGGTGGGCTCGTGTTCAGGGTACCGGCCTCCATTACCTACATGATGCTACCATTCGCCGGCCTAGCATGGCGCTCCTAACAGCGTTTGTGGAACGGTGGTCTCCCGAGACTAATACCTTCCACATGCCGTGGGGGGAGATGACGATCACTATGCATGACGTCACTCATATCCTAGGTATATTCTTGTTTGTTGTCTATTTTTTATAAATTACATAAATTTTATCAATTTCATAAATTTTATCAATTTCATAAATTTTATCAATTTTATTAATTATTTCATTTTCAATTTGTAGGTATCAGCTGTTCAGGTGGCCCTGTTACGAAGGCGGTTCCAGAGCCTAACGTAGCCGGTATTAGGGCACGCCTTGATACATGTCGGAAGGGCAATTGTGAAATTCTTCCCCGTTGAAGTAAATCCTATAATCTCAAGGAATGTCATTCCATAGCAGTTGGTGTTGTAAGTGCAGTCACCTTGTACTACATATGGAAAACAGTTAAGAATATCCGATGCTCGTGGGTGAGAGAAGAATATGTCACCGATCATGTCACTCTCATCGGCTTTCCTCATGAAGACGATATATTGCTTATCCTCGAGTAATTTTATGAATTGTTGAAGAGAGGATCTTCCTTGTCGTTCTTGTGACTTGCATTTTGTAAGGGCATTGTAGACGTGTTTCGGAGTACTCACGTTCTTCTCATCCTTCCTCTTTAACATTGTTAGAATGTTATTTGGACGCACCGAAGACTGACTTGCGCTACACACCTCCTCATATTCAGAACTTGTCAATTTACCCAACGGATGACATTCGGGATACGTTGGAAAGTCATGATTATGAGAACCATTCTTCACAACGTAACCCCATAACCCATCACCCCTTTCTTTGGCCCGGATTTCAAAATTACACCCAATCTTCTTCGTACTAGTCAACCTCACATCCTTAGTTTTTCCGGACCTGTACTTGCCACCAAAATGGCATACAATCTTCGCGTAGCCTAGTATCTTGCCACTTGTCTTCCTCGAATCTCCTATAGAAAGGGTTATATTTTGACGGGCCGCGATATCCCGTACGTGTTTAACAAGCTCATCCCTATTTGAAAATAATAGGGATGTATCGAATTGATCACTGACATCCGGTCCCTACAATTGTATTACCATCAATTAGAAAATTGCAAAATAAACAACAGGCTGAATGACATTTCGTGTAGTAATACACGACATATTAAGAACTATGTCGTGTACTTATATACGAGTTGGTTCTGCATATCTCGTGTACATATACACGACCTAGTAAATTACCACTCGTGTATTAGTACACGACATATCACGATATCAGAATTTAAAAATCCAATATTGAAAAACAATTCAGTTTCAATATTGGATTTTTATTGTGATTTTGATCATAACACCAAATATAACTTTAAGAACTTACTTCATTGCAGCTTGGAATTTGATTTTGATGTGGAGAATTTGGTGGCAAACCTTCTTCTTCAAAAATAAAATCCACAAGATCAAGATTAATGTGATCATAAAGACTTGGAGAATGTTGTGGAGAATCCATAATATGGTGTTAGATAATGATAATAATGTGTATAGATGATGGGTGTTAAGAATGGTTGTTGTGAAAGTGTATATCAATGGTGCTGCATGGGTGTTAACCAACCGGCGGTCTGTAATGCGTGTTAATGGCCGTTACAAGTAGGGTTTATGGGGTTTAAGTGTTCTGTTTTGGGTGTATCTCGTGTGATTAAACACGAGATAATATGGTACAAGTCGTATAAATTACATACGAAATGTTTTTTTTCTGGTAATAATCTCGTATGAACAATACACGAGATATAATCTATCAAGTCGTGTAGTGTTCATACGAGATGTTCAAACATAGGTCGTGTATTCACACACGAAACAACTTATGAAAAGAGAAATTTAATTATAAATAAATGTGGTAGGTTATATGATATTGTATGATGTTGGTTCATTCATATATGTAATCATTGTTTGTTTTCCACATTATTATAACAATAAACATATAATCTTGATTAACAAATATGATAATTTCAAATATATAATCTTGAGCGAGTGGCATTCCTCTAATGTTACAACTTGTCATTAACCTCGTTTGGCAAATCATCGAAACAACTTAACTCGTTATATAACATGTTTAATTAACTCATTATATATAATCTGATTAGAAATATAACACCATAATTCATTAATTTAACCTAGTATATGCACATCATAATACGTCTGTTAGTTGATAAATAAGTGGTATCACTTTTAACTAATAAATGTGATAGGTTATTTATGATATTGTATGATGAATTATAACATGTTAATTACCTCTATAAATATAATCTTGATTAGAAATATAACACCACAATCATTTGTTTGGGGTTTATAAATAAAGTGGTATCACTTAAATGTGATAGGTTATATGATATTGTATGATCTAATATGACATTTATTACTTGTCATGTCTAAGTGTACAAATTTTGCTCAATTAACAACACAATCTAATAATTTATCATAGCATATGCGTATCATTAACATCGTGTTGCAAATCATCGAAGAACACCTTCATTTGATATGTCGTATGGATATACACGAGATTATGATATCATATCGTGTGGTTTTGTACGACCTTAATGACATAGTAAATTTAAATTTCGTATAAGTTCATACGACTTAATATTTTACACAATTGGTCTATGTCGTGTAAAAGTACACGACATGAAGGCTTCCTGTCGTCCTTTCGCACACGACACGCGAAGGGTAGTTTTGCCATTATTGGTGCCTTGTATGTAATATGCCTTGTATATAGAATTTACCTGATTTGGTGCACAACAAATAGAGTTTGTAAAATTGAATACTCCCTCCTTTATAATTTAAGTCTATTAATTATTTTCAAAATAAATGTCATAATTTAATATATCAGTAATTTTAGCTTCTTTTATACTACCTATGTCCTTAAATGAGTGCCCAAATTTTATTTTAAGGGACATATAAAAATCTCAACTTTCTGTACAATTTGGTGGCAAAAATTCATATATATAATCTTGTAATCTCCTTTCCAAACATTTAGTTTTGCATGTATAAAGAGACCGGTGAAAAAAAAAATCGAAAAAAAATATTTAGGGACAAAGTTATGTTTAAAAAAACGCTCATTTTGGGACAAAGAATTTTTAAAAATGAACACTCATTTAGGGACAGAGGGAGTAGTATTTTTGTCTAAATCCCTCATACATTTCCGCTTGTTTTAAGAAAGGGCATAAATATGCTTTTAATCTATGCTTAAGCAGCTTGATTTATTTGGAAAAAATGACCAACTTTGTATACTATTTTTACAAATGCGACATTTAAATGTGCTGAAATAATGGTAAGAGTTACATTTATTACGGGACAAGTACTTATATGCTCCATTTTTTTATAAATATATTTTCCGATTTTATATAAAAAAAAAAAAAAAAGTTCATTAGAATTATTTCTTAACATAAATGGAGTATGTATTTATTGTATTTGTACTGCCAATTTTATTTTATATTTTAGAATTCACCTGTTCCAAGTAATTTCAGTGTATTTAAGTATACTAGTAGTCTATAGGTAAAGGCAATTCACAAAAGGCCTCTTGGCCGGTATCCGAGTGTGTGGTATCCGAGTGTGTGCGTAGAGTTCTCCCTTAGGGAGAGGTCTCAGGTTTCTTTATTATTTTAATAAATGAACACTTATATCTAGTGGTAAGTAAGTGGTGGAGAGATTATATTCAGTAATAGATGTAGTTTTTAAACATTGAATACTTTTGGCTCATAATATAAGGTCCATCTAATAGACTATTTCTAGTGCCAAATTAAGTCAATATAAAGACCCACCCCCATACACAGCCAGGAATATTATATCCACTGCAAAGATATATATATATATATATAAAAGAAAAAGGCATGAAAATAACAAAGTCGTCCTCTTTTGAGTACTTCACCATAACACAAAAGCCATTGTTCTCTTTCCCTAGCTGCTTTACTATTACACATAAAAATAACACGACGTTACCAACTGAGACACAGTTATTTTGGCTTTCACGAGATACCATACACCAGACTTACGCCCAAGCTTACGCTCTCTATGGAAAATCTGTGAAGAAACCATACACCTCTAGTTCCACCCACATAATACACTTTGCTTACGCAAGAAAGTTCGCTTTCGCTACAGTGACAACGGCTGATATCTAAACACCACCGGCTTGTTCACAAAGGTCCAGCAAGTCCAAGGTCTGCAAAATAGAATAAAGATTAATACTCCCCTAGTTGCACCGCACTTCACAGAAAGAGACACACATCAACAACAACAACAACAACAACAAAAGTCTTTGTCTGAAAATGATGGGGCAGCTAACATAAATCGTCGTATAGAGTACTTAAATGAAAAGGGGGGTTAAGGTAAAAAAGTTACAAATAAAATGAAAAGAATAAAATTTTGAAAGCTAGATGGAAATTAAAATATGAAGTAGGTGGGACGAAAATTTGGAAACATCTCAACTACTCCTTCCGTCACTCACTAAATGAATGTCCATTTTCAAGATTTTTTTGTCCCAAAATGAAAGTCCTTTTGTAAAAGGAAAAAAAAATAGTATTTTTTTAACCAATTTTTTTTTCACTAGTCATTTAATACTTGCAAAACTAAATGTCAGAAAATGTTTAGAAGGTGGGTCACAAGAATATTTACGCATCTTTGCCATTAAATAGTACTCCCTCTTTCCCTAAATGAACGTCTAAATTTCATTTTGAGGGACATACGAAAATCTCTACTTTTTATACAATTTAGTGGCAAAGATTCATATATAATCCTGTCATCCTCTTTCCAAACATTTAGTTTCACTAAAAAGACTAGTGAAAAAAATGGGGAAAAAAAAAAGAAACTTTAAGAGCAATTTTTTTTTCCAAAAAAGACATTTATTTTGAGACAAAATTTTCTTGAAAATGGACATTCATTCAGGGACAAAGGTAGTATATCTTGGCCATGAAATTGTATTAGTATATATTTCAACATGCCCCTTGAATAAAATTTGGAAATTCATTTAGGAACGGATTAAGTATTAGTTTCAACACACCTCAGGGATTGACAACTCGAGACGGAACTTGGGACCATCATAATGATGCAACACTGGCCTGAAAGCATCTTCCTCTAGGGCCTTGCAGATTTTCCTTATGCGGATCCTCACCTGATTGAGTACAATACTTGAGCATTATTAATGAGGAATTATTGTGAAATTTTAAGAAGAACGAAGATAAGTTCGATTAATCCATGCTTCACCTGTGCTGGGAACCTTGACTCGCCTTTGCACTTTTTGTCTTCCCAGGCCATTGGGTCAATGTTGGAACCACAAAAGTTGTAGCCTGCAAGAGATAGTTCAAGGAAAATATGCTTTCAATTACATGCCAAACCGCTTGTAATCCACAAATACAAGTTTTATTCCTATCCTGGAGACAGGTTAAGAGTTTAAATATTCGAAAAGGGAACACTAAGCTCCAGGTGTTCCTCCAATAAAGAGGAGAAATATGATATCCATAACTGGAAATCCACATTGCAATTCCAATTTATGAATCCAACCCACTTAACAGCATACAAAAACTACACAATTGCAAACATACTTTTAAAGGTAAGGCTATCAAGGGAACTTAGTAAAAGTGAGGGTCAGATCTGGCTCAAATCCGTATATTACCTAACAAACTGCAGTTCTAGACAAGAACAATATCTAACCTCAAAGATACCATGCAGCTGATGAGTCGTATAGTTGTAGAGAAACAGGGGTAACCCCGGTGTGATGGCTCGAACCGAGTCTCTATATCTTGGTGGTAACCCTGCAGAAGAATATACAGCAAAATTATTTATGAGTGACAGGAAAATACATCATAGAAAGTCTTGTGTGATGTTGAATCTCTTACCAAATAGCTGCCGTTTTAAATCTTCCTGCATCGTGTCATTGTTGCAGACAAAGATGTATCCACCAAGAGTCTCATCCCTTGGTAGTGTCTCAGCAGCAGGCAAGGTCTTGAATCTCTTGTCAACAGCAGTGCTCATATTGATGCTATCATTATTGCTATTGTTGTTAACGTGAGCTCCTTGATGTGGTTGTTTCCCCCGTATTTACTAGCGGTCATGTTTCCCATAAAATTGTTGATGTTGCCTTTCTGATACAAAGCGTTCATATTGTACGCATCATTCCTAAGAGAGCTTCTGGTCATGTTCTCAACCATCTTCAAATCCAAATTTAACATATTGAAATTAAGTGACTCGAATTTGTTATCTTCCTGAAACCCAAGATTATCCCTTGGCCTCATCTCAGCTGGAGCCCTAGAGAGATCCATATTATTCCTTCGCTCACCCTTAGACCTTGTTTGCTCAGCTAACTTTGATGCTGCCACTAACCATTTGTGATCTTCAGCGACTTTTGTTTGTCCACGTAGATCATCACCGAGTTGCCAGTAGCTCTGCATGCTATCAATGCTGCAGAACCCAATGGTACGCGTCAAACACAACTTCCAAGGGGAACTTTTAGAGCAAAAAAAAAAAAAACTTAAAACAAGCATTTCTTCAGCATGTAGACACTAACAGGATATAACATGCAGATAAATATAACATGAACCTAAAGATCGCAAAGGTAAGAAACGGCAGGACTAAACATATGGGCTCTGAAATAGTCTCATCAATTTTAAAATAACATACAAAAGAGGACGAGATGATTGCAAACATGATCATCACTCTCAGACCTAGCGGAATACCTCATGAGATCTTTACAATCCACAATTACAAGTGCTATGGATGAAAGAAATGCATCAAAATCTTAGCAGTAAAATTAGAATCCTTATGGTCTAAACAAGCTAATACAGCCCAAGACTATACATTCAGATGCCTCCATTTGGGAAAAAAGAACAACTATAAAGGAAGAGAACTAATTTCAACTAAATTACAACAAAGCTAATGTAATAACCGCCCCTCCCCTTTTTATTATTATTTTGGACTCTTTTATTTATTAGTTGGGCCGAGTCATTAATGAAAGTATTGGACTTTAGTTATTGGGTCAAGGCAGAAAAGCCCAAGTCTTTATTTTAATTGGAGAAAGATACCTTTTTGGGTTAGGAGTTGAAAACCCTATTCTATATAAACCTCTCTAGATATCCTAGCCTCTTTACTGTGAAACAAGGAAAGAAAATCACAGAGAAAGAAGAGAGCGAGAGGCGGACAAGAGAGAGAACCCGAGAGAGAGAGAGAAGGAAGAAGAGGAGTCCGAGTTTGTTCATCGAAGGTACTCCCAATCGCCCTAATCTTTTTTTTTTTTTAATCATTGAGGATTATGATTTAGAAACCCTAAAGATAATATGATCAACTAGGGTTTGATGACTAGGGTTTTAAAGAAAGATGTTGGGTGAGCAGAGTGTGTGTATGTGCAATGTGTGTGTGTTGGTGGTTTGTGCAGTGTGTGCGTGTGTGTGTGCGTGTGTTTTTTAGTGTGTGCTGCGCAAGGTGGATCTAGTGTGTGTGTTGAATATTAGAAAATAGTATTGAGAATTGAAGATGTAAAAACCCTAGGGGTATTTTGGTGAAACCTTAGGGTACTTTGGTAAATTTAATGGGTAGTATGTGAAACCCTAGAATGAATAGTTAACCCTAGAAGGAGTTAAAAGAGAATAACTCATAGGTTAACAAAAGAAAGTAAAGTATTTTGGGACGGAAAGTAAATAGTGTTTACTTTTGTCTAAGAGTATTATTTTGCATGATTGTAGATTCGTGCGCGTGGTTTTGCAAAGAGAAGTACGCAAGCCAAGGTAAGGGATTACGTCCTAAGTCTTTTTGAGATTCATCCTTTGAAATAGGGGATCCTCATAACTCTTTCTAAAGTATAGCTACCAAGTGGCCGATAGTATTTAAACTCCTACGTTATGAACGTCTTTTGAATTGATCTTACCCTTGATGTGTATTGTTCAATGGGTATCTAAAGTGATTGAAATTGTATTATGTGTTCTTGTACCTATGAACACTGTGAATGAACGTTACTGTATCTAATTGAAACAGGTGCAGTTAGCTTTGTCTGACTGAAAAGGACTTGGCAGGAATTAGTCTGATTGAAAAGGACTAAATGAAATTGTCTAGTTTGATTGAAAGAACTTAGACACTATATGCTACTTGATGAAGTAGTTTAATGATCATGATCTAATCTAATAAGGGAGCACCCTGAAAAGGTGTAAGGTCTCTTATTCTCTTAACACCCTGAAAAGGTGTATTTTACTATGGAATTGACGAACTTGTGATAGTGCCACAACTTCTTTTAAGTGTTGTCTTGAGATTATTACAGTTAAGTTATTGATGATTAGCCCTTCATTGAGAATATTTTTTGGCTCCGTTCTTTCGGTCATCTCTTCTTAGTACCCGGAGAGAGATCCCGTATGAACTTACTGAGCATTGTTCGCTCACCCCTTTCATTTATTTCCCCTCCCAGGTAAAGAGTAGGAGAACGGATAGTCGCGAAGATGGCTGCGCAGTTAAGAAGATTGAATTTATTACTTTAATGTTTTAGTTGAATAAGCTAGTGGGTTGTACTAGCCGTTAAGATTGAAAGACAAGTATGCTTCCGCATTATTTTGAATTATGGTTAGATTGTACTAGCCGTTGGAATAACGGCCTTTATTTTGAGGATTTTGCATTGATTAAAGACTATTCTATTATTGAAAAGTTCGGGGTGTTACAGCTAACTTCTACTCCAATGTAAATCCCTAGAGCTCTTGTCAATTCTGCAGTAAGTACAAAGCTCAACAAAATCAAAAGCCTGCTATGAAAATAAACTTCCGAGCTGTAACAATTAAGAATGAGTAAAATCCCCCAAACAAGAAGAACATGCAAGAAGTAGAAATGTTAATTCTCCAAAGCCCTAAAATGACTCGAAAAACAGCTAATGCAACATTACACAAACTTCAATTAGCAACAAACACAATCAAAATCATCAAAATTGTTGATCCAATTTCAAAATCAAGCAAGAATTAGAAATCGCAATAATGATTCAGTTTGACTAACTGGTGATTGAGCTCAGAAGAGAACGTTATGAACCCTAGATGAAAAAGCAGATGGAGGACGAAAATCAAGCAATCGATCTAACAAATTTCACACCAAAAAAGGGAAATTAGATACTAGTACTAATATGAACCCTAGATTTTGGGATCCAAATCTATAGCGAGAGAGAGAGAGAGAGAGAGAAAGTGAAATGGGGGTAGAGAGAGAGACAGAGAGTGGGAGATCTTATTTCCTCGGCTAAATATAAAAGCCTATACATTTTCAGTTTATTACATTTGTGCCACTTTCTTTGCAATACCGTTCCAACGCGCCTAGTGTGCGTTACATTTGATTGTATATTGATGTATAGTGGTGAATATCAAGGGACTTGGAACAGCTCTATGAACTTTTTGTCAAACGCATATTTGGGGTAAAGATTTTGTCACATTTTTTCACTTATTTAAACAATGGTTAATATCGTTTGATAAAAAATGGGTGGATGTCTCAAAAAATGAAAGAAATTCGGATCGTTTCCCTAACTCATGGGGCATATGTTTGCATCTTAATCTTCTGCAAGAGTGTTGAAACATAGCTTGTGCAGAAGCAAATCCAAAATTATGTCTTGAAGACGGAAGTTTAGTTTCCAAATATTAAGTTTAAGCAAATATTCACTCTATCTTGAAAGATAATCCTTTTTTTATTGTTACTACGAATGAACTTCAAGTAATCATTTAGGCTACTTTTTTTTTTATTTTATTGATAATCTAAAAATTGATATTGGTGGTATTTATAATGTGAAAATTTTTGGGGGAACTAGTTTTTCCAAAAGTTATAAAAAAATCTTGTTTTTTATAGGGTTTAAGGTTTAGGTTTTAGGTTGGGGTTTAAGAGTTAAAAACAGGACTTTTTTATAATTTATCTAGAAACTACTTTCCTCCAAAACATACTCATTTATAATGGTCTATCAATAACAAGTTCTAAATTTTTATTATGCTAATTAAAAGTAGTTTAAACTATTACTCGAAGTTCTATCGTAATAACAACGAAAAAAAATGGACTAACTATCGGGAATATAGGGAGTATCATTATTCATTCAATTTTTTCACATTTTATTTACAATTAAAACTACATAAAAGATGTTAATATTTGCTTTAAGGTTAGGGGTTGAATTAATTTCACATACTTACTTTAAACAAGCAACCATTTAGATGGAGAGTAAGCTGACGCTCTGTGAATGAGAACTGGGATATCTCGACACTCCAGGTGAGGTTTGAGCTCCGGATTTTTGCCTAAACAGGTGATAAAATTAATTGTTGTCGGTGTAATAACTACTCCCTCCCGGTCCAAAATAACTATCACTTTTGAATCAAAATTTTGGTCCAAAATAATTGTCACTTTTGAACTAAATGTCTCTTTTATCCTTGTATTGAAACTTGTTTTCTTTTATTAGTTGTCTTAGTGTGAGACATTAATGTAAGAAAGTT
>JAOWBW010001932.1:0-78264 GCA_026119855.1 Campanula takesimana | reverse complement strand
CCCCCACCCTTTGCTAGAGGTCCGCCCCTGTTTAAGATTGTGAAATTGTTTCACAATTAACTCCACCAAGAACACCATTTTGAATGATGTGTCTAAATGGAGGAATTGAACCTTATTGGATATGGTTCATTAGATGATAAAAGTTAAATTGATTTTTCATTATTTATTTTGGGGTTATGCATTGGAAACCGCTATAATTACACTAATTTGAATTCCATCAAAATAGTTTCAAAGGAACCACATGTGATATGGAATGAAAGAAAACTCGATTTATCTTTCATGTAGATTTAAGATGGTGAGACTTTTGTGAAAAGACTTGTTTGGAACAAGTTCACACTTAAATATAATAAATGTATTTTCATGGGATATCCTAAGGAAACTTGAGGATATTATTTTACTTATAAGAAACAAATTGTTTGTTGCCTATGATGGTACTTTTCTAGATAAATTGTTTATCTCTAAAAGAACCAGTGGGAGTAAAATATATCTCGAATGGTTCGAGACCTAAAAAATTACATTGACCTTAAGATGGAAGTTGAACAAGCTTTCACAAGGAGTTGTGAAAATTCGTTCAAGTTACACAAGTTACTTGCATATACGATAGGATACAATCTATAATAAGAAATACTGGATTTCTCCTAATAGAAAATATTGAGGTAAAGTTTATTTAGAATGACATATTTGCCACCTATTAAAATGCGAAGTCCGCTCCATATTTAGATTAATGGCTCAGAGTCATAAAATCTAAAAGGCAATCCATGTAGTATAATCAAGTTTGGAACTTGATCATTCTAACCTAATGTGTAAAAACCGAAGGATGGAATTGAGTTTTCTTGGAGAAAATATACATTGGTAGCAAGGAACATACTAATTAAGCAAGACTAAATGTGAAAAAGTTGACTCATATTTCGACTATGATAAATCTTTCTCACTCGTAGTCACGCTTTAAGACATTAAATTTCTCATTGTCACATCCTCATATTTGGAATATAAGATTTGACAAATGAATATCAAAACAGAGTTCCTTAACGGGAATTAACTTAAGGATGTATTGGATACAACCTAAAGGTTTTGATAGTCTAGAAAATTCTAATAAAGTATGTTTATTTGTGGAAATCCATGAAATGGATTGAAGCAAGACTCTTGTAGTAGAATCAATCATTTTGATGAAGTATTCAAATCGTTTGAAATTCATCAAAGATGAGACTTGTGTTTGCTAAGAAATTAGTGGGAGCGTAGTTATTATTCCTAGTCTTGTATGTGGTTGACATATAGTTCATTAAAAGAGTTTCTTAATGAAAGACTTAGGAATAAGCCTCTTACATCCTTGGAATTAATATTTGTTGATATAAATCTAGAAAGTTGATTGATTTGTGTCAAAGTACTTATAAAGACAAAATACTGAATCGTTCAGTATGCAAGACTCTTGGAGAAGAACTTGCAAAGTTGTCTAATGAAATATTCTTAGCAAGACTTAGTCTTAGACAAATGGCTTATTAGTGGAAGATAATGAGCAAGAATACATGATTAGGATTCCATATGCTTCGGCAATTGGATCTATCATGTATGTCATATTATGTACTAAGACGGGATAACTCGTATACTTGGAGTATGATGAGAACAAACTAATCATATCCTAGTGAAAGTCACTAGATAGTGGTCAAGAATATCTTTATGTACTTGAGAAGAACTAAGGATGCATTCTTGATGGTTGTTGACATGGGAGATGATCTAGTAAATGGTTACATAGATGCATGCTTTCACATCGACAAGGGTAATTTAAATCGCAGTATAAACATGTGTTTAAAGTGAGTGCTATTAGTTGGAATAGTTCCAAGCAAATATACTATAAATTATTCTACAAATAATATTGAGTATTTAGTTACAAGAGTTGTAACTAAGGGAATTGTTTGAATATATAGTTATTGGGAAACTAGAAATAGTTTCTAGTACTACTAATCCTATGGACCTTTATTGTGAAATAATGGTTAATCCACAAGCTAAGGTGCCAAAGGCTCATCTATGATCCAAACACACACTCAGACATTTCCATCTCTACGAGAAATCGTTGGTATGGGAAATGTCAAAATATGTAAAATACTTTATGATGATAACAAGGATAATCTTCCTACATAAGATTCTCCACATGCTGTTAAGATGGTCATAAGCTAAGCTCAATAGTATTGGATACGCATTGATTGGGCCTAGTTTCAAGTGGGAGATTGTGGAATTATGCCCTAGGCCCTTGAGAAAGGCCTTGCGTTACATCATGTTCTCATTTGTTTATGGAGATAACAACTCTGGATTATTATATGTTTTACATGTTTATTATAATAATCCCCGTCCTTAGTACTTATGAAGAAGTAGTATAAGTTTAGTTGATGATCATACGATGATCATGTGTCTATGATACAAATTAAGCTTATGGGTACTTGTTAGTGAACACGTACTGGACATGACCCGCTATGAGATTTATTTCATGGTAGATTCATATTAAATCTCATATAGTTATATAATTTATCCTTAGACCTGAGATTATCATAGTCTTCCACATGATGAACATTATGTCAAGATGGGATTTGTCCCTCTCTCAAGAGAGATATCTGCTTGGCCTCTCGATGAGTGAGATTGATGATAGTGTATGGCCATACCCAAATGTATTGAAGTGTTCAATGTCATTTGCTCATACCAATCTACTCGGAATCGAGAAAGCATTGGACAACATAAGTTGACGTGGACCATGACTTATGTACAATATGATATCGCGTGACAAAAGGATTTTGATATGTTCTATGAGGATAACGAACGTCGTTTAAGTTATATTAATTGGGTAGTCATGATGTCTTGCTAGAGTCCGCTCATGACTTATGAGTTTGACCTTGGTTGGACTCATTACCAACTTAATATAATCCTATGGGGTCACGAATCAAGAAAAGGCAAAGGCTGAGTTTCTGGCGAGCACGGTCGTGCCAGTTATAAAGCACGACCGTGCCAAATGGTTTGGCATGACCGTGCCAGTTATAAAGCACGACCGTGCCAGAATTCAACTTGGGCATGTCTTGTTCGTACCAAGTGGTACGGCCGTGCCACTTTGTGAGCACGACCGTGCCAGAGTTTCTGGAGCCATATTTTGGTAAGTTTAATTGGGTGACGGGATTAGGTCTCAGGGGTCCTTAAGGGTTAAGGATTCTTGAGTATAAATACTCCTTCTTCACCATCCATTAAACTAATGCAACACATATGTTTGAGAAACATATTCTTGAGCCTAGATTGAGAATCAAAAGCTCAAGAACACCAAAATTCATATAGCCTTTGAAGATTAGAAGAGTTTTCTAATGGGTCTACCAATCCCAGATCTCATTCTAGATATTCGTCCGCGTGTGGATACACATAGGGATGTTTGATTTAACATCTCAAGTTCGTGTTCTTGTGATGAAGAACGCGAAGAACGAGGAGATCAAATCTTATAGCTTGAAGACTTGAAGATTTGGAGATCCGGAAAATTTAAATGCACAACAACGGTTAGTATTCTAAATTCATCTTGCTATTAATTTAATCATCATGAATGGATCTTGGTGTTGGGTTTTGAGCAAACATGCACAGTGGAATAAACCCAAAGCCTAGATCCATTTAAGATTATTAAATTAATACGGAGATGAATTTAGAACACTAACCGTGATGGAGCTTTTAAAATTCTCAGATCTTTAATCTTTGTTCTTCGCGCTTCTTTGAATCACGAACGCAGGAACACGACCCGCAAAACTTGGATCACGAACTTGGAGGAGTTGATGCCAATGCCCTCTATGTTTATCCACATGCGAACGAATCTTAAGAACTATTCTTGATCCGGATTTCTAAACCCAATAGAAACTATTTCTATTATGAAGGCTATATGAAAACCATGATTCTTGTTCTTGGGAAAAAGAAGAATATATTTTCTCTCTTGGAGGCTATCTAATTGATAAAATATCAATTGTATCTGATTAGGTCATTAAGAGAGGTATTTAAACTCATTTAACCTAAACACTTTAGGAGAAATAGGTTAAAACCCATCATAATACGTAATCAGAAATTCTGGCCCGAACAGGACCTGCTCGGCCGAGTCCTTTGAGGTGCTCGGCCGAGCGCCTCTAAATTTTACCCTTATGTTTCTCTTGCTCGGCTGAGTCCTTTGAGGTGCTCGGCCGAGCACCAGCAGAAAGTCATTTTTAGCCTTTTAAACAATTCGTTCTTTTGTGTGTGACCCCATAGGATTATATTAAGTTGGCAATGAGCCCAAACACATTTGCACTCATAAATCATGAGCGGACTCTAGCAAGCCATCATGACTACCCAATTAATATAACTTGTCAAAGTTCGAGAATCCTTTATAGAACATATTACAATCTCTTTGTTTCACGATGTCTATTGAACGTAAGCCATGGTCAATGGTCAACTTTCATAGTCCAATGCTTTCTCGATCCCGAATGTATTGATAAGACAAATCTTATTTGAGCACGGCCATGCATTTCATCAATACCATTCATCGAGTGGCCAAAGCTTGACATCTCTCTTGGCGAGGAACAAATCCTTTCTTGGCTTATTACTCTTCCCTACATGATTCTGATTATGTCAATCATATTCTTTATAACTACCCGGTTAGGGGTAACGTTTGAATATGTCAAACATAATGTTCATCAAGTGGAAGACTGTAATAACCTCAAGTCTAAAGATTCCAGTAATATAACTCTATGAGACTTAATTATGACATTGTGACCATGACATAAATCTCATACGGGTCAGTCCAGTATTTGTTCTCCAACAAATACCCATAAGTTTAATTGTATCCCATACACCATAATCATCATATGATTATCTATCAAACTTATACTAACAATTAATCATAATTATCAGGGATGGGGATTATTATAATAAACATGCAAAGGATATAATAATCAAACATTCAATATCTTTATTAAAACATAATCAATAGATAACATTAATTGTTCTCGTAACGTGCCTAGAGCATACAACACCAACAATCTCCCACTTGCACTAGGCATAATTAATGTATCGAATACCCATAGACCTAACATGACCTTTATGCTTTGCTTGTGGAAGACCCTTTGTCAATGGGTCGGCAATGTTATCATCAGTCGGTACTCTGCATATACTTACGTCTCCTCTATCAACGATCTCTCGAATGATATGAAAACGCCTAAGTATGTGTTTGGATTTCTGTTGTGATCTTGGTTCCTTTTCTTGAGCAATAGCACCATTATTATCACAATAAAGGTCTATTGGGTTAGCAATGCTAGGAACCACCTCTAGTTTACCCATGAACTTTTTGATCCAAACAGCCTCTTTTGCAGCATCGGATGCAGCAATATACTCAGCTTCCGTTGTAGAATCTGCGACGGTACTTTTCTTAGAACTCTTCCAGCTAACAGCACCTCCATTTAGTATAAATACAAATCCAGATTGCGATCTTGAATCATCCTTGTCGGTTTGGAAGCTTGCATCTATGTAACCACTTACAACAAGATCATCTTTCATACCTCCATACACCAAGAACGAATCTTTAGTCCTTCTCAAGTACTTAAGAATCGTCTTAAATGCAATCCAGTGACTCTCACCAGGATCTGATTGGTATCTACTCGTCATGCTTAAAGCATACGAGACATCGGGTCTAGT
Organism: Campanula takesimana; assembly: GCA_026119855.1. Taxonomy (NCBI): domain Eukaryota; kingdom Viridiplantae; phylum Streptophyta; class Magnoliopsida; order Asterales; family Campanulaceae; genus Campanula; species Campanula takesimana. The sequence continues at coordinate 72,591 of JAOWBW010001932.1, read as the reverse complement.
ACATATCATGGCATACATGATTGATCCAATTGCGGAAGCATATGGAATCCCAATCATTCTCTCACGCTCATCAGTTGTCTTAGGACACTGATTCTTGCTTAGAGTTATTCCATGGCCTACTGTTAAATTTCCTCTTTTAGAGTTTTCCATGCGGAATCTCTCAAGAACTTTGTCAATATATGTATCTTGACTTAAACCAATCAATTTAGTGGATCTATCACGATAGATCATAATGCCAAGGATATAAGCGGCTTCTCCCATATCTTTCATTGAAAAACACTTTCCTAACCAAATCTTTACAGACTGCAGTGCAGGAATGTCGTTTCCAATAAGAAATATGTCATCACATATAGTACTAGAAATAATACTACGCTCCCACTAATCTTCTTGTAAACACAAGGCTCATCTTCGTTCTTGATGAAGCCAAACTCTTTGACCGATTCATCAAATCGAAGATTCCAATTCCTTGAAGCTTGCTTTATTCCATAATGGATCTTTGCAACTTGCATACTTTATTAGAATTTTCTGGAATTACAAACCTTCAGGTTGTGTCATATAAACATCCTCAAGTAAGTTCCCGTTAAGGAACGCTGTTTTGACATCCATTTTCCATATCTCATAGTCAAAATATGTGGCTATGGCAAGTAAAATTCTTATAGACTTGATCATTGCTACGGGCGAAAAGGTTTCATCATAGTCGATTCATGAATCTGCCTATAGCCTTTCGCTACAAGTCTAGCTTTATAAGTATGCACCTTTCCATCCATGTCAATTTTCTTTTTGAAAACCCACTTGCATCCTATGGTTTTTACACCTTTGGGCGCATCAATCAAGTTCCAAACTTGATTATCATACATGGACTTAATTTCAGATTCCATGGCTCCAAGCCATTTTTCTGAATCAGGAGCGGACATCGCTTCTTGGTAGGAAGTAGGTTCGTCATCAACTATGACTTCCACTTCATTACTATCCGTCATGAGAAATCCGTATCTCTCAGGTTCGGATCGCACCCTACCAGTTCTGCGAGGAACATAAGTATTCTGAATAGGTTCCACAACTCCTTGTGAAACTTGTTCAGATCCAACATTTTTTTCCATATTATTTTCGCGTTCTCGAACCTCTTCGAGATTAATTTTACTCCCACTAATTCTTTTGGAGATAAACTCTTTCTCTAGAAAGGTACCATGACGGGCAACAAACACTTTGTTTTCCGCGCGGTTGTAAAAGTAATAACCCTTAGTTTCCTTAGGGTAACCAATGAAAATACATTTATCAGATTTAGGTGTCAGTTTGTCAGATATGAGTTTCTTAACAAACGCTTCACAACCCCAAATCTTCATGAAAGACAAACTTGGTTTTCTTCCAGTCCACATCTCATGTGGAGTGTTTGGAACAGATTTTATTGGAACATTATTTAGTGTAAGAGCATCAGTTTCTAGTGCATGTCCCCAAAAGGATAAAGGAAGATCAACTTGACTCATCATGGAGCGGACCATATCCAATAAAGTCCTATTTCTCTGCTCAGTCACACCATTCCATTGTGTTGTTTTGGGTGGAGTTAATTGTAAAACAATTCCACAATATTTAAGATGATTGTCAAATTCTTGGCTTAAATATTCTCCACCACGATCGGATCGAAGTGATTTAATAGTTTTGCCAAGTTGATCCTATACTTCATTTTGAAATATTCTAAATATCTCAAAAGATTCACTTTATGTTTCATTAAGTAGACATAGCCATATCTACTAAAATCATCAGTAAAAGTTATAAAGTATTGATATCCTCCCCTAGCATTGCAGCTCATTGGTCCACACACATCAGTATGTATGAGTGCCAATAAGTCACTATCCCTTTCACTACTCTTAGTAAAAGGTGACTTAGTCATCTTTTCAAGTAAACAAGACTCACAAGTTTCATATGATTCAAAATCATGTGAATCTAAAAGTCCGTCCCCATGGAGTTTTGAGATACGCTTCTCATTAATATGGCCAAGACGGCAATGCCACAAATAAGTATGATTTACATCATTAGGTTTGGATTTCTTATTTACATTATAGACATCCTCATTATTTGCATTCTCAACGTCAAGAATATAAATGCCATTAAATGAACATGCAGTACAATAAAGCATATCATTTAAATAAATAGAAAACTTCTTATTTTCAATAAGAAACTTAAAACCTTCATTATCGAAACAAGAAATTGAAATAATATTTCTACTTAAATCCGGAACGTAATAACAATTGTTCAAAACAAGAATTAATCCGCTAGGTAAAATGACATCATATGTTCCTACGGCTAATGCAGCAACTCTTGCTCCATTCCCCACACGTAGGTTCACTTCGCCATCTTTAAGTAGCTTCTATTCCTTAGTCCCTGCACATTTAAACAAATATGAGATCCACATCCAGTATCTAATACCCAGGAGCTAGAAGTAGAAAGTAGAATATCTATAACATAGATACCTGAAGTAGATGCAGTCCCACTGCTCTTCTTCTTCTTTAACTCTTCCTTGTAAACCTTGCAATTTCTTTTCCAATGACCAATCTCATTGCAATGGAAACAAATTGCATCCTTTTGGGAAGCAGGTTTAGCCACATTAGCATTGGCAACAATTGCCTTGCCAATCTTGGGTTTGACAACTTTTGTCTTAACCCCTTTTCCTTTGCCTTTAGAGCCTTTTCCTTCCTTTGACACTATGAGCACCGGAGCGACTTCTTTACCGATTTTCTTTTCCGCTGTCTTAAGTATCCCATGCAACTCAAACAGGGACTTATCCATCCCATGCATATTAAAGTTCATGACGAACTGATTATAGCTTTTGGGCAATGAATTAAGTATAAAACCAGTGGCCAACTCAACATCAATGGGATGGCCAAGTCTCTCTAGATTCTCAAAATAAGCCTTCATCTTAAGAACATGAGGGCCCACAGCCTGCCCTTCGCTCATCTTGCATGAGACCAAGGCAGTTACAGTGTCTAACCTTTCTTGCCTTGCTTGTTCTTGAAACATATCTTTCAACGAAGCAGCAAGGTCAAATGCCTCCAAGTGTTCAAGAGTCTTCTGAAGCTCTGAACACATGGCCGCAAGCATAAGACAACCCACCTCACGAGAATCACTTTTGTGTTTTTTGTAGGCGTTTATCTCATCCTTGGGTGCATTAGAAGCAGGTTCATCTTCAGGAACGGGCTCATCAAGAATATAGAGCTTGTCCTCATGCTTTAGAACAATTCTAAGGCTACGGATCCAATCCGTGTAGTTAGCTCCATTTTCTTGAAGTTTTTCCTTCTCAAGGATAGATCGCAGTGATAAATTTGTACTTTGAGCCATTATCTACAATTATGAACACATATAATTAGATATAAGTACTGACTTAATTAAAGATATTAAATTAATAGTATTTCACAAATACTCCCACTAAATTATATAACCTTCATATACATCCAATGTATAATATAATTTAAATGGGCTAAGATCCATATTTCACTTAACTTTGAGTCGTCTAGGGAACGACTGCTCAAAATAAGTTATTTAGGTAGACAACTCCTTGTCAATCATATCATATATGACTCTTAGATATTTTATGAGATTTTAGACATCATATGTCTAACATGTTTTAATCTCATATGTGCCTTAGGCCCAAAACTGTTTTGATAGCCTAATTAAGTTAAACCATTTTAAACGTATAGGAATCACTGTTTCCTCATCTTGCTCATAAATGGATAGAATTAGTGCACCTACGCTAGGGCGTAACCCACATAAAACTACCCACGTACTCACAAGTGTTTTAATCATGGATTGGCACAGAATTTAAATTTTAAAGAAGGTTCACATCATATAGCATGGTAACATGTTTATAGTCACATAATATAAACACAAAAAGCATCAGTTAACAATTTAATTAATCCAATTAATTAAACTATGATTTCATGTGATTGATTTATGGGGATAAATTCTTTAACACATAATTGAGAGCACGATTGTACGGTCGAAACTAAGCCAGAAGGCATCCACAATCCCGTACCAAATTTAGAAACTAGAAGAAACAACTATGTAAGGTCGAAACTAAGCCAAAAGGCATCCACAATCCCCTTACATAATGTAACTCGATTCTAAATTCTTTTGTCTCATCAATTTATTACTTTGACCTTGAGATTTGTTTTCAGCAAACACGGTTTTTCAAACCAGCCATCTGACAAACAAATTCAATCCAAAGTGATTTCAAACAAGACATTTAATTTCAGGAAACACGGTTTCTAAAACCAGCCATCTGAAAAACAAATTCTGTCCAAAATCATTCCGCTCGGCCGAGTCCTTTAAGGTGCTCGGCCGAGCACCTTTGTGTTCAAAAAAACTGTACCTTCTGATCCCTTCTGCTCGGCCGAGTCTTATGAGGTGCTCGGCCGAGCACGCCGTCAGAACAAATTTTTCTTTTTCAATTTTAATCCTAAAATTGCTTTCCCGATTCAATTAGGGTTTAGTGTTCATGATGATCAAATCACCATGTTCATCAAAACTTTGAATAAACAATTTATTCATGAATCAAAGATCATCAACAAATCAATCCAATTAATTTTTGATAATCATAAGGAACATAATAATAAAATTATTATTGCAATCTTAGATCCCACATAACGTATTTGAACGGTGTGATTTTATGCTTTCCATATATCTCATATACATACATAAAACTCAGATCACATAAACATCATGAATCTAAATTCAAATAGCAGGCTCACACATATAATCCAATTATATCATAAACATGTTATTATTAAAATAACTATGATGAACGGGGCTCTGATACCACTGTTAGGTTTTGAGCAAACATACACAGCGGAATAAACCCAAAGTCTAGATCCATTCAAGATGATTAAATTAATACGGAAATGAATTTAAAACACCAACCGTGATGGAGCTTTTAAAATTCTGAGATCTTTAATCTTAGTTCTTCGCGCTTCTTTGAATCACGAACGCAGGAACACGACCGCAAAACTTGGATCACGAACTTGGAGGAGTTGATGCCAACGCCCTCTATGTTTATCCACACTCGAACGAATCTCAAGAACTATTCTTGATCCGGATTGCTAGACCCAATAGAAACTATTTCTATTATGAAGGCTATATGAAAACTATGATTCTTGTTCTTGGGAAGAAGAAGAATATATTTTCTCTCTTGGAGGCTCTCTAATTGATAAAATATCAATTGTATCTGATTAGGTCATTAGGAGAGGTATTTAAACTCATTTAACCTAAACCCTTTAGGAGAAATAGGTTAAAACCCATCATAATACGTAATCAGGAATTCTGGCCCGAACAGGACCTGCTCGGCCGAGTCCTTTGAGGTGCTCGGCCGAGCACCAGTAGAAAGTCATTTTTAGCCTTTTAAACAATTTGTTCTTTTGTGTGTGACTCCATAGGATTATATTAAGTTGGTAATGATCCCAAACACATTTGTACTCATAAATCATGAGCGGACTCTAGCAAGCCATCATGACTACCCAATTAATATAACTTGTCAAAGTTCGAGAATCCTTTATAGAACATATTACAATCTCTTTGTTTCACGATGTCTATTGAACGTAAGCCATGGTCAATGGTCAACTTACATAGTCTAATGCTTTCTCGATCCCGAATGTATTAATAAGACAAATCTTATTTTAGCACGGCCATGCATTTCATCAATACCATTCATTGAGTGACCAAAGCTTGACATCTCTCTTGACGAGGAACAAATCCTTTCTTGGCTTATTACTCTCCCTACATGATTCCAATTATGTCAATCATATTCTTTATAACTACCCGGTTAGGGGTAACGTTTGAATATGTCAAACATAATGTTCATCAAGTGGAAGACTGTAATAACCTCAAGTCTAAAGATTCCAGTAATATAACTATATGAGACTTAATTATGACATTGTGACCATGACATAAATCTCATACGGGTCAGTCCAGTATTTATTCTCCAACAAATACCCATAAGTTTAATTGTATCCCATACACCATAATCATCATATGATTATCTATCAAACTTATACTAACAATTAATCATAATTATCAGGGACGGGGATTATTATAATAAACATTCAAAGGATATAATAATCAAACATTCAATATCTTTATTAAAACATAATCAATAGATAACATTAATTGTTCTCGTAACGTGCCTAGAGCATACAACACCAACACTTGGGGCTTAGGGTTTTGTCGATTCATATTGCTTTAATTCCGCTGCGCAAGGTGCCTCAAAACCCAACAGGTATAGCATCTCTTGACAATCGAACTCGCATCCTTCCTCAGATGAGGCCAGAAATATCGCTCCTCCAAGCCAGCAATAGTCTTGTTTCATCCCAAATATCCACTAAGGCATCCACCATGTAAATCTCAAATCAGCTTCTCCCGTAAAGAAGAAATAGGAATACACAACTGATCCCCTATAAACAGAAACCCATCCCGAATGTGAAAACCCAGCGAGCATGCATTTTATTTATCACTTTCTGAAAATGCAAGAACTTCAAAGCAAGATGATCAGAAAATAGAATAAACTCCCTCTGAACCATATAATGCTCACACTGCCGTAAAGCCTGAAAAACTGCATAAAACTCCTGGTCATAAGTACTCCACTTCTGCCGAGCTTCACTCAATTTCTCACTAAAGAAGGCCACCGGCCGCTTCTCTTGTGAGAGAACAGCACCGATCCCTACACCACTAGCATCACACTCCACCTGAAATATCTTATCAAAATCTGGTAGAGCAAGAACTGGCGCGGTGCAAAGTTTTTCCTTGATAAGGGCAAAACTTTGATCTTGCTCAAAACCCCACTGAAACTTTCCCTTTTCCAGACACTCGGTAATAGGTACAGTAATGGTGCTGAAATCACGCACAAACCTCCTGTAAAAGGTAGCCAAACCATGAAAACTACGCACCTCTGTGACTGATTTTGGGGCTGGCTAGTCCCTTATTTCCCTCACTTTCTCCTCATCGATCTGAATCCCATCCCTGCCAACAATAAATCCCAGAAAAAGCAATTTGTTGGTGCAAAACGTACACTTCTTAAGATTGATATACAACTGATTATATTTTAAAACACGCAACACTTGTCTAAGTTGCTCTAAATGTGCCGTTCTATCTTTACTATAAATCAGGATATCATCAAAATAGACTACGACAAAAGAACTAATAAAAGGTCGGAATACCTGGTTCATCAGTCTCATGAAAGTGCTAGGGGCATTAGATAGTCCGAATGGCATGACCAGCCATTCATAAAGTCCCTCCTTGCTCTTGAAAGCTGTTTTCCACTCATCTCCAGGTCTGATCCGAATCTGATGATACCCACTGCGCAAATCCAGCTTTGTGAACACCTTAGAACCGGATAACTCATCAAGCATGTCCTCTAAACGAGGGATAGGAAATATGTAATTGATGGTTATCTTGTTGATTGCCCTGCTATCAACACACATACACCACTAATTACCCTTCTTTGGCACAAGAAGGACTAGTACTGCACATGGACTCATACTCTCCCTGATAAATCCTTTTCGCAGCAAATCTTCAATCTGCTCTCTAAGTATCTCGTACTCCTTAGGTCTCATGCGTTAATGTGGGAGGTTTGGTAGGCTAGGTCCTGGAATCAAGTCAATCTGATGCTGAATGTCCCTCATAAGACGGAGCTCATTGGGCAACTCGTCAGAAAGCAGCTCCTGAAACCCTGCAAGAAGCTCTTCAATATCTCTTGGCAACCCGATCTCCACACTAACAAAACCCAACATCCCCTTAATTACTATCAGAAAAAAGTATTCCGCCTCTTCAATAGCTGTTGTAAGATCTTTCTCGTTCTGTATAAGCATTATGACCGGTTCGTCTTTCTCAACATGTTTCTCAAAACGTAGAACAGGAGCTATAGCAATTTTATGTTTACCCCATTTGAACATTAACACATTATCCTTCCCTCGATAAGTAATGTCATGGTCATATTGCCAAGGGCGACCGAGCAATACATGACAGACATCCATATTCAGAACATCACAAATAACCTCCTCCTTATAATGTTTGCCAATAGAAATAGGAACCCTGCAAGTCCGTGATACCCTGATTTCTGAACTTTACTCACCCACCCCAAACTATAAGGTTTCTCATGAGGTTCAGTTTTTAACCCTAAAAATACAACCAATTTCTGCGAAACCAGATTTTCAGTTCAACAATCAGATTACATACCTTGTTCTTAACAGAACAGTGTTCTCGAAACAGATTCTTCTGTTGTCCCTCAACCTTGGAAGATAGCAGCATCTGTTGAAGCACAAATCTGACTCTCTCCTCGGACTCTTCTTCAGCAAATTCGACCCCTTCGTACTCGTTAGTTTCGCCTTCTTCCTCGTCTTCCTCTTCCAGAATCGTAGCAGTTCGCTGGGTGGGGCAAACGTTGGACCTGTGACCCTGTCCTTGACAACGAAAACACTTATCCCATGTTGGTTTGGCATAAGGATTTGCTGCCTTCTGTGCTGGAGCTTTGTTCCCTGCGGAACTGCTAGTGTTGCCCGTACCCTTAGCCTGCGGAGTTGGGTCCTTAACTGTTGTCCCTTTTTCCACCAGTCCCTGCTTCAGAACTATCCTATTGAACCCATTTGCGAAAAGGGGTAAAAAAATTCGAAATCAATTTCTCCATAAGTTCTGCTTTTAGGACCAGAGTGGAACCGTCCGTCAAAGTCCAAACCTGATGCGAACCCATCTTTTCCTGTATCAAACTTTTTAGGCCGTTAATAAAGAGAGCAACTTTCTGATCCTCGTGTTGGGTTTTGAGCAAACATGCGCAGCGGAATAAACCCAAAGTCTAGATACATTCAAGATGATTAAATTAATACTGAGATGAATTTAGAATACTAACCGTGACGGAGCTTTAAAATTTTCAGATCTTCAATCTTTGTTCTTCGCACTTCTTGAAATCATGAACGCAGGAACACGACCTCAAGGCTTGGATCCCGAACTTGGAGGAGTTGATAGCAACGCCCTCTATGTTTATCCACACACGAATGAATCTCAAAAACTCTTCTTGATCCGGATTTCTAGACCCAATAGAACACGTTTCTATTATGAAGGCTATATAAAAATATTGTTCTTGTTCTTGGGAAGAAGAAGAACATATTTTTCTCTCTTGGAGGCTCTCTAATTGATCAAGTATCAAAAGTATCTGATTAGGATATTGAGAGAGGTATTTAAACTCATTAAACCTAAACCCTTTAGGAGAAATAGGTTAAATCCTGTCACAATACTAAATCTGGATTTCTAGCCCGAACAGGACCTGCTCGGCCGAGTGCCTCTTTATTTTGTCTTTCTGTTTCAATTGCTCGGCCGAGTCCTTTGAGGTGCTCGGCCGAGCACCAGAAGAAAGTCATTTTTAGTCTTTTAAACAATTCGTTCTTTTGTGTGTGACCCCATAGGATTATATTAAGTTGGCAATGAGTCCAAACACATTTGTACTCATAAATCATGAGCGGACTCTAGCAAGCCATCATGACTACCCAATTAATATAACTTGTCAAAGTTCGTGAATCCTTTATAGAAAATATCACAATATCTTTGCTTCACGATGTCTATTGAACGTAAGCCATGGTCAATGGTCAACTTACATAGTTCAATGCTTTCTCGATCCTGAATGTATTGATAAGACAAATCTTATTTGAGTATGGCCATGCATTTTATCAATACCATTCATCGAGTGGCCAAAGCTTGACATCTCTATTGAATATGATTTTGATTACGCCAATCATATTCTTTATAGCTACCCGGTTAGGGGTAACGTTTGAATATATCAAACGTAATGTTCATCAAGTGGAAGACTGTAATAACCTCAGGTCTTAAAGATTCCAGTGATATAACTATATGAGACTTAATTATGACATTGTGACCATGACATAAATCTCATACGGGTCAGTCCAGTATTTGTTCTCCAACAAATACCCATAAGTTTAATTGTATCCCATACACCATAATCATCATTTGATTATCTATCAAACTTATACTAACAATTAGTCATAATTATCTGGGACGTAGATTATTATAATAAACATGCAAAGGATATAATAATCAAACATTCAATATCTTTATTAAAACATAATTAATAGATAACATTAATCGTTCACATAACGTGCCTAGAGCATACAACACCAACACCTCGGTCTCATCAATCTCAACCCGCGTTGTATACCTCTGAAAGTCAGTAGTATATTCATCAACCATTCTCTTGCCCTGCACACAGTTGAGATACAAGTTATACAGAATCTGCCGGTAGAAACCGTTCAAAAATCAACTGCTTCATACGCCTCCAGGTTTTAATTGGCCCCTTTCCCTGCCGTCGTCTCTGACCAGCAAGTTTGTCCCACCAGACCGCAGCAGTACTCTTCAATCGGATCGCCACCATCTTTACTTTTTTATTCGCAGGTACCTCCATAACCTCAAAAAAATGATCAACATCATTATGCCAATCCAGAAAATCTTCAATCCCCATGGTTCCATAGAAAAAAGGAATATCAGCCTTAATTCTATAATCATGGCGGTATCGATTATTACCCTGATCCGGCTCCTCAGCATGAACAACCTCGTCTTTGGAACTGGAACTAGAATCTTCATCATCTCAGTTTTCTGCCCTTCGAGGACGTCGACCCTGTTCATTCATCCTGTCTCTCTCACCACGGTTCTGATTTGCATTAGCGTTTTGACCTTGTTGAGCCGTCACCAACGCTGCAATCTGCGTTGTCAAGGCAGCAATAGCGGTGGTTATGCCAGCGATATCTGCCTTTGTCGCTCCGTGATCGCCCATAACGATTCAGTGACGAAACAGACAGGATAAGGCCTGCTCTGATACCAATTGACGCAGTACGGAAGCAATATTCGTCAATAGCAAGCGCTAAACACAAGAGTTTACTAGAAATAAACCTTAGAACACGAAAACCTGGAATCCACCAGAAATAAGAGAAAACTCTTTGAATTAAAAATAATAATCTGATGGCTACGGAACACGAAAAGTGTTTAAATACCCCTAGGGCAACTAAAAACGAAACCCTAAACCAAACGAAATAAGGAAATAAAATCCGAAAATAAAATAATTGTTTCTAAAATAAAAGCCTATTTCCGAGCCCTAGACGGTCTCGGATGCCCGAAAAACATCGTACATTATAGCGAAGCGATGTGTCTTGTTTGTGGCGAAATTCCCTTTCCGGAAAGTACTATTAATAGCTATTCTGAGCCCGGACGGCCAAACTGCAAAATACTGCCGCAACTTCGTCAATACTATCCGCGAACCTTCCTACATCATCTTTACAACTCAGAGATTTCCGGCAGAAATTTGTTGAAATCTCTCTACAACTTGAAGTTTGGGTTGGATAAATCTCTGCAAAGCATGTGACAAAATTTAGTGTTTTGATTCGATTTTTTAAATCTGTAACATCTCTTTTTCCTATTCGTACTTTGAATGTGAGAATTTTTTTGGTATTCTTCACTTTGTTTTAGGTGGGTCTGATTCTGGTCCAGGTTCAATCCCTGTGTTGTACAGATTTGATAAATTTGGGGAATTTTTTTGGTGCACATTGGTAAGTTTGATGATGGTGTTTTTTTGACGGATGGTGGTGGATTGATGTTTCTGATTGCCGGTGGTAGTAGATGGTGGTGGGTGCCGGTGGTGATGAGGTGGGATGGTGGACGGTGGTATGTTTGTTGGTGGGGCGGGGTTTTAAAGTCAAATTAAGACCAAAGATCTAACTAGGCTAGCGAAATTAATCATAAACTATTTTTTAAAAAAAAATTGAGCATATTTATTATTAAATATTGGAAAATGTAGTTTTATTTTAACCTATAAATACACTATCATTTTCAAGTTAATCAAAAAGCAATAAGCTAATTAATTCATAAAAATTAGTAAAAATAAAATACAATCTAAATAACGGTGTTCAATGTTTATTTAAAATAAATGTTGCTGGGAGAGAGAAAAGAGGCGACGGTGTATGGAAAGGAAATGATCGACACCGGCGATGGTTTGGACGGTGAGGAAGGGTGGGTCGGTGGCTGGTGCGGGTGGTGTAGAGAGAGAGACAGGAGGGTTGAGTTTTTGAGATGGGGTGTGGGTGTGACGGGAAAGAAGGGAAACAAAGATGGGGGATAATTTTTTTTGTTGAAACTATCCCTCATTTTAAAAATTATTCATTTAACCCCTTAGTAGCTAATAATAATTACAAATCCATACATTTTATCAATTATTTTAAAAATCATTCATTTAACCCCTTAGTAGCAGGGGCGGCCCCAAGAAGGTCCAAGGGGGTGGAAGTGAACCCCCCTAATTTTATGTTGACAGTTAAAAAAAATGTTTTTTTATTTTTTTTAGTACTAAGTGAACCCCCCTTTGCTAGTTTCAGCCCACCCCCTTTGCCAAAACAAAAGAAAAGAACATAAAAAGAGAGAAATTTGTATATAATTTTTGTTTAATGTATTTTGTGAAAAATGCCTTATAACTGACGAGTTTTTTACATGTCAAGGTCTGATCTGGCGAAAAAAAAACATCAGAGTTCGTTTCGAAGGTGGTATATCACTTTAGGGTCTAAATTGTCATTAACCCCTTTCAAAATGGCATTACCCACTGTAAGGATCCCGCCCCAAAAAAACACGCTAGCACGTTTTAAGGGCGAAATACCAAACGCGGGAACCAGACCAATTTAACGGAGTCGCCACATTTGTTAACTTTTAACCCAACAAATGAAAATGGTTAGAGATTTATGAGTTCGGAGGTCAGGTTATGACTTGGGAAGAGTTTCACGTCACCCAAGCCGCCTCGGACAAAGCCGAGTCTCCCTTGTTAGTTAACAAAAGTGCATGTGTGTGTGTGTGTTTTAACGGAAAATCTTTGTTTTAACTTTTTATTTATCTTTTCAACTGAAAAGGGGTTTGTTTGACAAGAAAACAGAAGACAGAAGGGCAAAATGGCCATCTCCCCATACGGCCAAAGTAGCCGTACGGATGGGGAGACCACTCCTGGGATTTTACAGTTTGTTCAAGCAACAGTCCAGTTCCAGGCAGAAACAGAGCATTCTGCTTGAACTGGACCAAACTGTTCTGATTCCAGTTTGTTATTCCAACACAAAACAACATTAACACCTCATTCTTATGCCTGTGATGTAACCGCCTTTGGCCTTCCGAAGCTTGGGCTTCTTCTTGTAGACGGTGTCCCAATTGTTTGATCTCATTGCTCATGTGGACGGTTGTTTCGAACGCCAATTCGGATGTGGGCTCCTTGGTCAATGCTTCCAGTGGACAGAACCGCGAAAGACTTTTAGCATATTAAACCTCAAGGTGAAATTATAACCATGATTTGAGAAAAATGCTTCATTATCGGATTAGCTTTTTAGGAAAAACTTGATCTTTTATTTTAAGAAAACTTGATCTCCATTTTTTTTTTTTTTTTTTTTTTATTTTACTTATTTATTTATTTATTTATTTATTATTATTTTATTTTTTTTTTTTGAAGACACACCTTTGTTTTGAGTGAAAGACTCACACACATTTTTTTATTTTTTTTTGTAAGCTTTTGACAAGGCAAAAATGGCAATAATAATCTTATTAAGAGAACTGACAATGAACCCAAAATGGTCACCACATGGCATCAACCGGTGAGTCAAGACTTTAACCAAACCTAACAGACATCTTAACCGACTTTTCCTAAAGACTTATCATACGCCCTAAAAGCAACTGGCTCTTCCTAAGGATGATAACAGACGCCTTCTAAGGGGAGGTTGATAGGAGAGGTTTCGGAACTCCGTCGTTTGTTGTGGCAACCGCAACACCATTCATTTACCAACCCGGGGCACTCGGCCCTTCAGACATTTTCTGTGCCACTGATCTTTTCCAAACGCCTTCCGTCGTTTCGGCTTTGCTGATTTTAGGAACCACCATTTGGGACACTGATTTTGTCAATTTTTCCAAAACAAGCTCTCCCACTATGGGATTGACAACTCTGTCAACCATGGGATCTTTTTCCTTGGGGCGGACACCACTCCATTTATCGATCATCGGGGAAGTCACAGATTTGAGCATGTTGACGCTCGGGTCATTGGCTGTGTCGGGGTGTGGGGGCGTCCAAGCTTCCCCTTCTCAATTAGTTTCGAGATGATGCGTCTTATGGCGGTGCAATCATTGGTATCATGGCCGTGGTAGTTGTGAAAGGCACACCTTTGGGTCTTGTCTCGACGTTTTTCAAGATTCTTTGGCCGAAAATCTTCGAGGGGCCACATGAGGCCTTGTTTGACCAATCCTTCAAATACTTTGCTTATGGGCATTCCGAAATCCTCAAACTTTGTGAAATGGAGCTTGGCTCGGCCCTTGGCTTTTCTTACATTGTTCAACGGAGTGTGGTGGGGATGAGAATCACTGTTACTCAATGCAAAGGGGTGCCCATCGAGTGTCCTTTCAAACTTAGCTTCCATTTGCCTTCTTTTTCCCAACAACGTACCCGACTGAGGTCCAACATGAGGATTCTGTGGAAGTGCATAGGTGTAGGAATACCCATAACCTTGATTGCTTGCAGGAATATACATTTGAGGCATGCAAGGAGCTTGTGGTCCAAAAGGTCTTGGATTATAGAAATGATACGGGCCACCCCGGAATCTCATCGGAAAATCTGGTGGAGGCAAGTTAGTGATGCCTGGTCGGGTATCCATATATGGTTTAAATAGTGACTGATCTCTGGTGACTTGGTTGATGTCATTTAATCGAGAAGGGACACGATTGGGAAGGTGTTGTGAGTATGATGCTTGAGGCGTAACTGGTGTGAACAGTGGTTTGCGGGCCTTTTGAGTGGGTTGTGTTTGGGGTTTTATAGGAGGTGTCTTATAGGAGATGTTGGATTTGGGATGAGGCGGAGTGAGGAAGATTTGAGTGAGAGGCTCGTTGTGGACGACGGCGTGTTGGGGCGAAGAAATGGAGGTCTCGGTATTTTGATGAGATGGAGGGGGAAATCTTTGGTTACAATCCGGGGGTCGGGTAGCTTCCACCTTTTCATTATGGTTGGTCACCTTGGTGAATGGCCCATCAATTTGAAACAGAGCTGTAACACCTCTTTGCCTCGTCGACTCATCAGACGGAGTTTGCGTTTCTCTGTGGCTATCTGTGATGACTTCTTTCTCAGCCCCGGGGGTTTCTGAAGCTTGGAACAACTCTTCGTTCGTTAGGCCATCCGAATTATCCGCGGCGTCATTTCTCAAGCTACTGTCCACTGAAGTGATCTTTCTGAGGTACCGGATTGGAGAGGTTGTAGTGACCGGGGAACTTTCTAACTCCACACGCACCAGTCGGCAACATGATGCTCTCTTCCACTTCATCTAAGCCACGGAAAAAAAAGGTAGTTTAGGCTCGGGTAAACATTGGGTGAACACTTGGGTTAAAGACACACGTGTCTCTATTTGGGATATTTGATCGGGCCGAAGTTGCCTACGTTCCCCTCACCACGAGGGAGGGGGTCCCACGTGATGAGAGGCTCAAGTCACCGTAGTTCGAACGGGTTTAGAATCTTAAGAGGGAAGGACGAACACGACTAATGTCTTAACGAGAATCCATCCAAGGACTTGACTGGCTTCCTAGGGAACTATTCTTAGAATTTAACGGGGATCTTTGCAGGGACCTAGGGGACTTTGCCTAAGGTCTCAACGGGGATCTTAACGAGGGTCTTGAAGGATAACATGGATCCTTCCAAAGACTTAACGGGACTTGACGGAGGTCTTGAAGGATAACATGGATCCTTCCAAAGACTAAACGGGACTAATCAAAAGTCTTGGAGGATAACATAGATCCGTCCAAAGGCTAAACGGGACTATTCAAAAGTCTTGGAGGATAACATGGATCCGTCCAAAGATTAAACGGGACTAATCAAAAGTCTTGGAGGATAACATGGATCCATCCAAAGACTAAACGGGACTAATCAAAAGTCTTGGAGGATAACATGGATCCGTCCAAAGACTAAACGGGACTAATCAAAAGTCTTGGAGGATAACATGGATCCATCCAAAGGCTTAACGGGACTTGACGGAGGTCTTGAAGGATAACATGGATCTTTCTAAAGACTTAACGGGGGTGACACTGGTTAGCGAAACAATGCAATGTATCAAAGACAAGAAGCAAAAACGGAGCAAGCTCATGCAACGCGCAATTAATAAATCATTCAAGTTTACTTAAAACACATTTTTATTCTTAAATGGTTGGAAAAGATTTCTCTTCTTTTTCGCAACTAATCTAAACCCTAGATCAGTGGAGGCCATCACTACGCCTATAGACCCCTCGTTTTTCACTTGTCTTGCACGCTCCCATAGACGGACTATCCCGAGCGAGGGTCCTATAGGGCAAGCGGCTTCCACCGACCAAAAGAAACGAACCTAGGGTCTAGTGCGTCGCAAGGTTCCCAATGCGCGGGTCATCCTAATCATGATTAAGCCCCAGTCGGAATCGAGACTTTTTCCGAAGGCTGCACCGATATTCCGACATGACCTCATTTTGAATGAGGCGTCTCAGTCCTTGACCATGGCCTTGAGGATGATTAAAATAACTCGTACATTAGGGCTTAACGACACGGTGTCACCCTATCCTTAGCACATGACCTTCGCTAATTGCGGTCATCATTAACGCACGAGTTAAAGGCTGGTTAGGCCACGCTTGCATTTTATCAAGGAGTCACAACTCGGGCGTTAACTTGGCCACAATTAACTTTGGACACGCGTTATGGACGTGGCAACGTGAGCTAGACCAAAAACCAACCAAGGTCACGGTATTTGTGTGTCACGGACAAGTGTGGTTGACTCGGCTCGGAAGGGAAGGTGGAATGGACCCGTGCGCGCATCGAAGGGAACAAGAGCGCCCAACGAGATGCATCGTGGCATCCATCTCGGGTTAAAAGGGCATTTGGAACGTGCAAGGTCAAGTGCGCGTAGTGTGAAGCCATTCTATGTTCCCTTTTGAGTCAAGATAGAGATTTTCAATCCGTTTTTCGATATGATGAGCATGGCATAAGCAAGATATGAAAAAGTATGAACAAGCATGGATTAAACAATTTATACACACAACAAATCAAGGAATATGAACAAACAAAGACCAAAACTTGTACATGTACCAAGTTGTGCACAACAAAGAATTTTGAATCAAACATTTTGCAAAAGAACAATTTTTACATTGAAACCATTTGTACCAAGTAAGTTGTGCACAACAAGAAGACTCAAGAAATCTTTACAAAAGGGTTATGCACAATGAGGCTTTGGAAACCATTTTTTATTGACAAAAGATTATGCATAACCAAGTTTTTTTTTTAAATCAAGTTTTGGCCAAAAGAATGAAGGTAATGTGCACAAGTAAGACTGTAAATTTGGAACCTGGACAAGAAGAAGCAGAGGGGCATCCAGAATGTTGCAGCCCTGCACAAAATTGTTAATTTGCAACATTCTGATCCCCCTAGCCAAAGTAGCCGTACGGCTAAAGCAAGAGGGAGGAGATTTTTCTCAATTTCTCCAACTTCTGATCATCATGCTCCAGTTTATTGTATTTCCAGAACGTATGTACTCAAAACAGTCCAAACAGAAACATCAAACACACACAAATATGCAAAAAGTCAACTAACGGGAACGGGAGTTTGACCCACACAAGAATGCCCCCGAATCTTCTAGAAAGAAGTCCGAAAGCACTCTAATCCGCAGCAGAGTCGCCACTGTAAGGATCCCGCCCCAAAAAAACACGCGAGCACGTTTCAAGGGCGAAATACCAAACGCGGGAACCGGACCAATTTAACGGAGTCGCCAAATTTGTTAACTTTTAACCCAACAAATGAAAATGGTTAGAGATTTATGAATTCGGAGGTCATGTTACGACTTGGGAAGAGTTTCACGTCACCCAAGTCGCCTCGGACAAAGCCGAGTATCCCTTGTTAGTTAACAAAAGTGCATGTGTGTATGTGTGTTTTAACGGAAAATCTTTGTTTTAACTTTTTATTTATCTTTTCAATTGAAAAGGGGTTTGTTTGACAAGAAAACAGAAGACAGAAGGACAAAAGGGTCAATCTCCCTATACGGCCAAAGTAGCCGTACGGATGGGGAGACCACTCCTGGGATTTTACAGTTTGTTCAAGCAACAGTCCAGTTCCAGGCAGAAACAGAGCATTCTGCTGAACTGGACCAAACTGTTCTGATTCCAGTTTGTTATTCCAACACAAAACAACATTAACACCTCATTCCTATGCCACTTGATCATCAAAGAACCTCCCAACACAAGAGTTTGGGCATGATCAAAGGCAATCATGGGAGAAAAATGAAAAAGGTGTCCAATATGCCCTTTTGAGCCATAGTGACCATTTTATGAGTAAAGATTGAAACTTTACCATCAAAATGGCTCTTCTAGGCAAGATTAATCCTTTAGGGACAAGAACAAACCATAAAGATTGGATCTTTATTACCCAAACTTGGGAATTTTGGGCTAGATCAAGGTGATGAGGATAAAGATTGAGACTTTATCCTCAACATGATCATCATAGCTTAAAATGAGCAAAATGAACAACAAGAGCATCATCCATGACAAGAATGTAAATGAACAATCAACAAGCCATGATCAAACTAGGTTTGAACCTCTTCCACACAAAGTATGGAGGGCACCTTTGATCATCTCATGGCTTGGACTAGGAAATATAAATAGTAATAGATATATATATATTGCTTGAATGGACAAGACTTGCAAGAATGTAAAGATCAACAATAAATGACAAGATCAAAGATAAATAGAGTTCTTAGCCTGGCGAGCTTCTGGATTTTCCAATTTTATACCAGAGTAGTCCTGGAATTTATAGCTTATCCTAGGGAGATCCTGGCCTATTAGCTTATCCCTGAAACAGTGCTAAGGCTACCTCTAAGATAGGTCGGTTTCAGATTGGGGTACTTACACCCACCCAAAATTCAATAATTACAATCTCGGCACCATGTTCTTAATAATTCACAACACTCCAAAGAGGAAGCCATAAAGAAGCTGAAAGAAACTTGTAATCAATTATTCAAGTTTTTTAAATAAGTGATGTTATAAATAGTCACCAGTTAAGGCTTTTTTTACGGAATTCGTTAAAAATTCAATTAAAAAGGATGTGTCATGCATGTGACTAACAGAATTGGGTAGTTTGAAGTTGGTATTTCTTTTCAGGGGTTTAATGAAAATTTCAAACTTAATAAGGCTGAAAATCAAAATAATCTATATTTATAACTCTTGAAAGCATTAATTTAATAATTTTAAGTTGGCTAAAACTATTTTTATTATACATGGTTAACTAATAATAAAAACCTAAATAAAAAAGCAAAAACCTCGGTTCTCTAAAGTCCCAGTTTAGCTACAATTCTCCCTTCCCACCATTCCCATCGTCCTCTCCACGCCCCCCTCCCTCCAAGACCAGTCCAACAGTGCCCCACTTCACTTTCCTCCCTCTTTTCCTTCTCTAGTCACACACGGGTTAACTCATGGTTTCTCTACCTCTCCAATAAGTTTGTTTCTCTAACCCATCCAGATCTAGAAATCCCCTCCCTCTGCTTTGTCTCTCTCTTTTAAGAGCTGACTCTTGATGAACAACTGAAGCTGGAACTGTTATTTTGGTCCGATTTAATATGTTAGAGTTTGAATGGGCGGTGCGGTGGCAGTGTGTGTGATGGGAGGAAGAAGAACGTGGAATATATATTTACTTTTTTTTTTCTTTTTTGAAGATAATGAATTTATATTTCTCTTAAATTTTCTTATTTTTGAAAAGAATTTATTTGAGTTTTTTTTTTTTTTGTCTAGCTCTCACCTCAGTTTTAAAATATGACACTTAAGCCCTTTGAAAGAAATTTCAACTTCAAACTAACCAATTTTGTTAGACATGTGCATAACACATGTATTTTAACTGCGTTTTTAACGAATTTCGTAAAAAAGGCCCTATCTGACTAGTATTTTTCACATCAAGGTCTGATCTGACGAAAAAAAATATTAAGGTTCGTTTGAAAGGGTGGTCTATCACTTTAAGGTCTAAATTGTCATTAACCCAATAAATAATTGCCATAAATGCACCAGCAAGTCCTTTTCTATTCTCCTTCCCTACATTACGAAACTATGATAACTAAAGTCTGTAGCTAATTAAAAATGTAGACTAATAACTACTGAAAAGACTTAAATTATGGGAGTGGAAAATAGAATATATCCCAACTAACTAGTCATCAGTTTAAGAAAATTTTAAATAAAATTGAATCATGAAAATGAAAACGTTCATACTGAACCCATCCAAACCCTCTAGATCTTTGATTCAGACCCATTGTTCAGCTTTGCAATTCAGATCGTGTTCCTTAACGTGGTTCAGACTACTGTTTAAACTAAAAATTAAAATATGATTCACATTATAGTTCAAACCACACAACAGACCGCAACTCATTATTAAAATGCTTTGCAAGTGTGCGTAGTCCCACACTTGCCGATTGGAAAAAAGAATCATAATCTGTTTAGGATTTTCGACTGTTTTTTGTGGAAAAGGATTCCTAGTTTGTATATGATTTTTACCTTTGTTAATTAGCTGTAAATATTTATTTGATGTAGATAGATTTTAGTTTCTTATTCTTTAGGGACATGAGAACACCTAGATCCGTCTCATAGAAGAGACAGGTCGACCCATGACCCGTGTAAAACATTCTCCGCGAAGCGTAGGATTCCAACCCATGCTCCACTCAAAATCAGCCACGTGGCAGTGAACCCATTGGCCCAATTTTTTTTTATTTTTTTTTTACTGTTTTTTTCGTTGGCCAAAAGTAATACTTAGTACAACTAAATGTAACAACTGTGTTACTTATAAAATAACATTTTTTTATAAGTAAACGTAACACTAGTTTTACAAAAAGATCGCTCATCTTTCAACTGTAATACTAACTATAAATACGTGTAACACTAACAATAACTAAATGTAATTATCGTTATACTGAAATGTAATAATGTTTTTCTAGAATATTTTTTATTTTTGAGTATTTTGATTTTCTTTTTTAAAAGAAAGTAATATTTGAAAAATAACAACTTATATACATGAATGTAATTATTTGTACAAATAAATATAACACTTTAATATATGAAATTGTAACAGATTTCTATAGATAATGTAATTCTTTTACATGTATCATGATAAATTGAACCCATTGTAACTTATTATTTGAAAACATATAGATTTACTATTATATAAGTAAACGTAACTGTTTTACAATGTTATTATACAAGTAAAATGTAACATTCGTTTATAAAAATTGTTACTTTCTTATTTTTACAATGTTACTAACACAAGTGTTTTTAGTTCTAAAGTGTAAATAGTTGAATTATTACTTTTCTATACATATGTGTTACAATTATGTATAAACAAACTGTTACTTTTCTGTATATATGTATTACTTTTATGTATACAAACTGTTACATATAAGTAACACGTTTGTTACATTTAGTTATAGTAACTATTACTTTTGACAAACCGAAAAAAATATAAAAATTTAAAAAAAAAAAAAAAAAAAAAAAAAAAATTGCCTGTGGGTCATGGTTCTGAGACGGGTCATGGTGTTCTCATACAAGTTTTTGTCATTTTATTATACTAAGCCTAACATATCACTTCCTTCTTTAGTATCTTTTTCTTGTAGGACCATAATTGCCAGATCTTGAAGAACTCCTACACGTCTATAAAAGGAGGAGGAGAGCTCCAAATTATTTACGCACACAGAATATAAGAGAGCCATACAAAGTTCAAGAGTATTGTTTTTTTGTGAAGATTTTCGTATGTTGTTGATGTGAACACATATGCGACTACATCGCATATCATGTTTTATACTTGTTCTGGGATAGACTTGATTATTCAAGAAACGATTCATTTTCATCTTTGTTGCTTTGTTCAGCCCAGGGTCGTGTTCTCAAAGTGTCATAAGTCCTAGAACAAGTGTTTTAGTATTTACTGTTATAATCTTTGGTCGTTTCTCTTGATTTCTTAATTTGTAATCGTTCATAATTGATTTAATAAAGAGAAGTTTTTGTTGTCTACAGCATATTGCTGTAGATGTGTAAATAACTCATTTTCACGTTATATTCCGTTGCAAATTCTATTTGTGTGGACTCTGGTGTAAATACATTCTAAAAATTAATTTCTATACCAATTCTTTATTTACAAACTTGATTAAATACAAAGTACATAACTTGATCCCTACTTTACTGATAACTAGCTTAGGTAACTAACTTTATCATGGGAAGTCAAATCTCTATACAATACTAGAAGATATGTACACTTAATTAAGGAGATAATCAATAATAATTATGTAAAGAATAATATCCCTAAGATGACGGGATATATTCTAACACTCCCCCACAGTTGAAACGGGAGGGGAACAGACGTTAAGACTGTGACGAAAATCGTCGAATAAAACCAATGGAAGCCCTTTTGTAAAAATATCCGCAATTTGATGGCGAGACGGAACATGTAATACCAGGACTTCCCCTTTGGCAACCTTGTCACGAACGAAATGGATATGCAACTCCACATATTTTCCGCGTTGATGCTGTACCGGATTACCCGATGAATAAATCGCACTAACATTGTCACAATAAACAATCGTAGCAAGATGGATAGGACACTTAAGTTCCAACAACAAATTTTGAAGTCAGCACGACTCAGAAACCACGTTCGCAACGCCTCGGTAATCGGCCTTAGCGCTGGACCGAGACAACACCGCTTTTTTGGGTTTTGCACAATCATGCGCAGCGGAATAAAACCCAAAAAGCCTAGATCCGTTCAAGATGATTAAATTAATATGGGGTTGAATTTAGAATACTAACCGTGATGGGGCTTCAAAATTTTCGGATCGTGAAACTTCGTTCTTCAAGATTTGATCTTCTCCAAGCTTTTCTTCAAGTCTTGATCCGCAGGAACACGAACTAGAAGATGATTAAGCAATCACCCTCTATGGATATCCACACACGAACGAATATCAAGAACTCCTTCTTGATCTAGACTGCTAGATCCAAAGTAGGCTATATGTATTTAGGGTTCTTGATCTTTGATTCTCAATCTTAGATCAAGAATATTGTTTCTCCAAACAACTAAAATTCATATGTTTAATGGCTGGTGAAAAGATTTTATTATTGTCCGTAGTCCTTAACCTTTAAGGACCTAAGAAACCTAAATCCCGTCACCTTAATTAAACTGCAGAAATTCGGGCCATGCACCTTTGGCACGGTCGTGTCATTTGGTGCGCACCAGCGTTCCCCGGCTGATGATTATTGGCACGGTCGTGCTTATTAACTGGCACGGTCGTGCTCACAAACTGGCACGCTCGCGCCAGACCAAAATTCTGACTTTTTTCCTTTTTAACAATTTGTTCTATTGTGTGTGACCCCATAGGATTATATTAAGTCGGCAATGAGTCCAAACACATTTGTTCTCATAAATCATGAGCGGAACCTACCAAGACATCATGATTACCCAATTGATACAACTTTGTCGAACATATCACAATCCTTTTGTCAAAGATGTCATTGAGCGTAAGCCATGCTCAATAGTCAATTTACAATGTCCAATACTTTTCTCGATTCCAAATAGTTGATAATACAAATGACATTGATCATAACAATTCATTTGAGCACGACCATGCATTTCATCAATAACATTCATCGAGGGGCCCAAGCTTGGCATTTCTCACTAAGAGGGACAAATTCCATCTTGACTTATTACACTTCCCTACATAACTTTGATCATGTCAATCATATCCTTTATAATTACAATTGGGTTTTGAGGCACCAAGCGCAGCGGAAACGGCAACAGAAAATCAACAAAACCCTATATCCCCGAGATTCATTCATGATGATTAAATTAATAGGAAGATAAATTTAGAATACTAACCATTGTTGTGCGTTTAAAATTTCGGATCTTCAAATCTTCAAGTCTTCAAGCTTTATGATTTGATCTTTTCCACGTTCTTCGAATCGCGATCGCAGGAACACGAACTTGAGATGCTAAAGCAAGCACCATCTATGTATATTCACACACGAACGAATATCTAGAACAATTCTAGATTTGGACTGCTAGATCCCATAGAAATTCTTTCTATCAAAAGGTTGTATGAATTTATTGGTGTTCTTGAGCTTTTGATTCTCAATCAAAACTCAAGAATGTGTTTCTCAAACACATGGAGGCTACAAATAATTACCCATATAGAATAGGGTTAAGAAAGGGGTATTAATACTTATTAAATCTAAACACTTTAGGAGAAATAGGTCAAAAACCCGTCAAAATCGAATTTGGAAAAATCAGGCCCGAAACAAGGAGGTCCGCCCGCGTAATATATGAGGTCCGGTCGGACCTTAGGTAGGGTCCGGTTGGGTCATATAAGGGGTCCGGTCGGACCTTAGGCCAAAATCTGATTTTTCTGATTTTTCCAAAACATCCATTTTTCACTCGTTTCCTGAAATTCTAATTATAGTCTTTTCTTGATTCGTTCTTTTGTGTGTGACCCCATAGGATTATATTAAGTTGGCAATGAGCCCGACCATGGTCAAACCCATAAATCATGAGCGGACTCTAGCAAGCCATCATGACTACCCAATTAATATAACTTAACGAAGTTCGTTTATCCTCATAGAACATATCATTATCCTTTTGTCACGCGATATCATATTGAACATAAGCCACGGTCTAAGTCAACTTAAGTGTCCAATGCTTTCTCGATCCTGAGTAGATTGATATGAGCAAATGACATTGAACAATTCAATTCATTTGGGTATGGCCATACACTATCATCAATCTCACTCTCGAGTGGCCAAGCAGATATATCTCTTTGAGATAAAGAGGGACAACATCCCATCTTGACTTATCATTCTTCCCTACAAGAATCTGATTGTGCCAATCGTAGCCTTTATAACCACTTGGTTAAGGGTAGCGTTTGAGTACGTCAAACATAACGTTCATCATGTGGAAGACTATGATAATCTCAGGTCTAAGGATTCCAATGATATAACTAAATGAGATTTAATTATGACATTTGACCATGACATAAATCTCATAGTGGGTCAAGTCCAGTACTTGTTCACCAACAAGTACCCATAAGTTTAATTTGTATCACATACACATGATCATCAATTAAACTTATACTAGTTCTTCATAAGTATTAGTGATGGGGATTATTATAAGAAACATTCAAAACATATAATAATCCAAGTTGTTATCTCTGTTACAAATGAAAACGTGATGTAACGTTAGACCTTTCTTAAGGGTCTAGGGAATAATCTCCAACAATCTCCCACTTGCACTAGGCCCAATCAACACGTATCCAATACCATTGAGCTTAGCTTATGACCATCCTAACAGCATGTGGAAGAGCATATGTATGTAGATTATCCTTGTTATCATCATAAGGTATTTTGCATATTTTGACATCTCCAATGTCAACAATTTCTCGTAGAGATGGAAATGTCTGAGTGTGTGTTTGGATCACAGATGAGTCCTTGGCACCTTAGCCTGTGCAATGACCATTATTTCACAACAAAGGTCCGTAGGATTAGTGGTACTAGAAACCATTTATAGTTTTACTAATAACATCTATATCCAAACAACTCCTTTAGTTACAACTCATACAACTATATACTCAATTTTATTCGTAGAATTGATTCGGTGTATTTGTTTGGAACTATTCCAACTAATAGCACTTACTTTAAATATATATTCATACTGCAATCTTTAATTATCCTTGTCGTTGTGGAAGCATGCATCTATGTAACCATTTACTAGATCATCTCCAATTCCAACAAGTATCAAGCATCCATCCTTAGTTCTTCTCAAGTACATAAGGATATTCTTGACCAATATCTAGTGACTTTCACTAGGATATGATTAGTATGTTCTCATCATACTCCAAGTATACGAGTTATCCCGTCTAAGTACATAATATGACATACATGATAGATCCAATTGCGGAAGCATATGGAATCCTAATCATGTATTCTTGCTCATTAGTCGTCCAATAAGGCTAAGTCTTGCCAAGAACATTGTCATTAGACAACCTTGCAAGTTCTTCTACAACAGTCTTGCATACTGAACAATTCAGTACTTTGTCTTTATAAGTACTTTGACACAAACCAATCAACTTCCTAGATTTATATCAATAGATATTAATTCCAAGAATGTAAGCGCTTCTTCCTAACTCTTTCATTAAGAAACTCTTTCAAATGAATTATATGTCAACCACATATATAAGACTAGGAATTAGACTATGCACCCACTAATTTTCTAGCAAACACAAGTCTCATCTTTGATGAATTTCAAACGCTTTGAATGTATCATCAAAATGAATATTTCAACTCCAAGAATCTTGCTTCAATCCATCACATGGATTTCCGCAACTTACATACTTTATCAGAATTTTATGGATTAACAAAACCTTTAGGTTGTATCCAATACATCCTTAAGTTAGTTTCCATTAAGGAACGTTGTTTTGATATTCATTTGATATATTTTTCATATTCGAAATATGAAGTTTATGGCAATGAAAATTCTAATAACTTAAAGCATGACTACGAGTGAGAAAGTTTTATCATAGTCGAAATATGAGTCAACCTTTTTCACATTTAGTCTTGCTTAATGAGTATGTACCATGCCATCCATGTTAGTTTTCTCCAAGAAAACTCAATTCCATCCTTTGGTTTTTACATCGTAGGTTAGAATGATCAAGTTCCAAACTTGATTATTGTACATGGATTGCCTTTTAGATTCTATGACTCCAAGTCATTAATCTAAATATGGAGTGGACATTGCATTTTGATAGGTGGTAAATATGTCATTCTCAATGAACTTTACCTTAATACTTTCAATTACGAGAAATCTAATATTTCTTGTTATAGATTGTATCCTATCATATATGCAAGTAACTTGTGTAACTTGAACGAATTTTCACAACTCCTTGTGAAAGTTTGTTCAACTTCCATCTTAGGTTCAATGTTATTTTCTAGGTCTCGAACCATTCGAGATATATTTTACCCCCATTGGTTATTTTAGAGATAAACAATTTATCTAGAAAAGTACCATCATAAGCAACAAACTTTTTGTTTCTTAGAAGTAAAATAATATCCTTAAGTTTTCTCAGGATATCCTATGAAAATACATTTATTAGATTTAAGTGTGAGCTTGTCATAAACAAATCTTTTCGCAAAAGTCTCACCATCTTAAATCTTTACGAAAGACAAACCAAGTTTTCTTTCATTCCATATCACATATGTACCTTTCAACCTATTTTGATGGAACTCAAATTAGTGTGATTATAGCGGTTTCCAATGTATAAGCCCAATATAAATAATGGAAGATCAATTCAACTTTATCATCTAATGAACCATATCCAATAAAGTTCTATACCTCCATGTAGACACATCATTCCAAGATGGTGTCTTTGTGGAGTTAATTGGTAAACAATTTCACAACCTTAAAGATGATTGTCAAATTCTTGGTTTAATTATTCACTATCTCGATCAAATCGGAATCTTTGAATAGTTTTACCAAGTAAAATCCTCTTTTAGCATTGATACTTAATGGACTAAATACATCGACATGCATTAGGTCTAATAAGATATTAGCCTTTTACTACTCCTAGTAAAAGATATCTTGGTCCAAGTAAATAAGATTTACATATACCATATGATTCAAAATCATATGACTTTAAAACTACGTCCCATAGAATTTTAGATATGCATCTCTCATTTATTTGATCAAAACAATAATGCTGTAAGAATTTAATTATTTATGTTATAGCCTTATTTATTATTTTGTTCTTCAAGACTTAGGATATAAGATTTATTTATATGATATAACAGTACGATAAAGCAAATCATAATAAATAAAGAACTTTCTTATTATCAATAAGAAATAAATATCCTTCATTATCTTAAAAAGAAAATAATACTCTCTCCGTCCCATTTGAAGCTTTACCATTTTGGTGATGGCACACAAATTAAGGAAAGTGATGAGTGTAAGAAAGGTTGTGAGAGGGAAGAAGTTAGTGGGTATGACAAGTGAGGCCTACAATTTAAATATGTGAGAGGGAAAAGTTAGTGGGTATGACAAGTGGGCCCCATAATATAAGTATGTGAGAAAAAGAAGTGAGTGGGTATGACAAGTGAGACCTACATTTTTTTACCATTTTAGGAAAGGGTGAAGCTTTTAACAGGACACCCATTTAGGTAAAAGGTGAAGCTTCAAATCGGACGGAGGGAGTATTTTCTACTTAATGAGTAAAGACATTTCATAAGTGTTCTACGAACAATGTTGCAACTCTTGCATCATTACCATTCGTAGATTAACTTAACTTTTCATAAGTAGTCTTTCTATTTACTAATTGTTGCACATTTATACAAATGTGAGATCCTTATCCGGTATCCAATACCCAATAATTAGAAGTAGAAAGATTAATTTTATAACATAAATATCAGAAGTGGTAGTCTCACTACCATTCACTTTCTTTGATCATCCAGAATTTTATTACAATTTTTAAATGGTCAATCTAATTGCCATGTTACCAAATTGTATTATTTAGAGTTATAATTAGCCAAAATTATTTCCTTTAGGTTTGACAACATTTGTCTTATATTTATCTTTTAATCCTTAGATCATCATCTTTCGTACTAATGTTCAGAAATCGAGAGCACAAAATGTACGGCCGAAACTAAGCCAAAAGACATCCACATTTCCGAACAAAATTCAGAAACTTAAAGAACAATCCATACGGCCGAAACTAAGCCAAAAGACATCCACATTTCCGTATGAATCTGTAGTCCGTTTCTAAATTCTTCGTCTCATCAATTTAACTGATTTCAGCAATCAAGAACAATTCAGGATTATGATTTCAGTTTATCTGAATTCTGAATTGACATCACTTTTCAGGAAACACGGTTTCAAGATGCTCATAAATACTCCCACTAAATTATATAACCTTCATATACAACAATTGTATAATATAATTTAAGTGAGCTAAGATCCATATTTCATTTGAATTTTGACACCGCGATGGCAAGCTGCTCAAAATTCAAACTATTTAGGTAGATAACTCCTTATCAATCACATCATATGTGAATCTTAGATCCTTTTATGAGATTGTTAGACATATTATGTCAAACATGTTTTAATCTCATCTTGTGCCTTAGGCCCAAAACTCTTTTGATAGCCTAATTAAATCAAACCACGATAAACGTATAGGAAACTCTCATTCACTCATCTTGCTCATACACTAATAGAATTAATGAACCTCGCGATGGTTAGATCCCGCATAAAACTACCTGGTGTACTTACAAGTGTTTTAATAATGGATTAGCACATGACTTAAATTTTTAAGAAGGTTCTTTCATATAGCAACACGCATAACAAAGGTATAATTAATCTAATTAATTAATGAATGGATACTATGTGAATATAATTATGAATTTCGGATTTTCATAGAGTCCTACTCTAGGTATAATACATATTGAATAATGAATTCTTTCATAGAGTCCAAATTTATTATGAATACATTACTTCATAAAATCCAATTCCATGAACAATACGTATTCTACAATGCATCTCCAAGTCTGAAAAACATGAATTCAGAAATCTGCACTGCACGCGAACTGTACGAAAAATCTGCACGAATTCGTGCATTGCACGCGAACTGCACGAAATTCTGGACTACACGTGCGATGCACGTAATCTGGACGAAAATTTTGCACGAAAACGTGTATTGCACACGAACTGCACGAACGCAATTTATCAAATCTTGATCCTTTAAAGATTCAACTATTTATGACAATCAAATTATCATAACCATCAAACCCTAAGAACAAACAATTTGTTCTTCAAAATCAAGAATCATCAATTCAATAATTATATTAAAGAGATTGATGATGCGATAAATAGATTAATCATATTAATCATGCATCTTGAAATCCTTGTTCATAATCATACTATATCATATATATAATTGTTTATCCAAACAACTCACATAAATCCTTTATTCTAAATTCACATCATGCTAGATCATATAATCAAGTCATATATTTAACATGATAATATAAAAACAACCATACATGAACAGGGCTTTGATACCACTGTTGGGTTTTGAGCCACCAAGCGCAGCGGAAACGGCAACAGAAAATCAACAAAACCCTATAGCCCCGAGATCCATTCACGATGATTAAATTAATAGGAAGATGAATTTAGAATACTAACTGTTGTTGTGCGTTTAAAATTTTTGGTCTTCAAATCTTCAAGTCTTCAAGCTTTATGATTTGATCTTTTCCACGTTCTTCAAATCGCGATCGCAGGAACACGAACTTGAGATGCTAAAGCAAGCACCCTCTATGTGTATCCACATACGAACGAATATCTAGAAAAATTCTAGATCTGGACTGCTAGGTCCCATAGAAACTCTTTCTATCAAAAGGCTGTATGAATTTATTGGTGTTCTTGAGCTTTTGATTCTCAATCAAAACTCAAGAATTTGTTTCTCAAACACATATAGGCTAACAATAATTACCCATACAGATTAAGGTTAAGAGAGGGGTATTAATACTTATTAAACCTAAACACTTTAGGAGAAATAGGTCAAAAACCCGTCAAAATCGAATTTGGAAAAATCAGGCCCGAAACAAGGAGGTCCGCCCGCGTCATATAAGAGGTCCGGTTGGACCTTAGGTAGGGTCCGGTCGGGTCATATAAGGGGTCCGGTCGGACCTTAGGCCAAAATCTGATTTTTCCGAAAAATCCATTTTTCACTCTTTTCCCGAAATTCCAATTATAGCATTTTCTTGATTCGTTCTTTTGTGTGTGACCCCATAGGATTATATTAAATTAGCAATGAGCCCGACCAAGGTCAAACCCATAAATCATGAGCGGACTCTAGCAAGCCATCATGACTACCCAATTAATATAACTTAACAAAGTTCGTTTATCCTCATAGAACATATCATGATCCTTTTGTCACGCGATATCATATTGAACATAATTCACGGTATAAGTCAACTTAAGTTTCCAATGCTTTCTCGATCCCGAGTAGATTGATATGAGCAAATGACATTGAACACTTCAATTCATTTGGGTATGGCCATACACTATCATCAATCTCACTCTCGAGTGGCCAAGCAGATATCTCTCTTTGAGATAAAAGGGACAACATCCCATCTTGACTTATCATTCTTCCCTACAAGAATTCGATTGTGCCAATCGTAGCCTTTATAACCACTTGGTTAAGGGTAGCGTTTGAGTACGTCAAACACAACGTTCATCATGTGGAAGACGATGATAATCTCAGGTCTAAGGATTCCAATGATATTACTAAATGAGATTTAATTATGATATTTGACCATGACATAAATCTCATAGTAGGTCAAGTCCAGTACTTGTTCACCAACAAGTACCCATAAGTTTAATTTGTATCACATACACATGATCATCAATTAAACTTATACTAGTTCTTCATAAGTACTAAGGACGGGGATTATTATAAAAAACATGCAAAACATATAATAATCCAAGTTGTTATATCTGTTACAAATGAGAACATGATGTAACGTAAGACCTTTCTCAAGGGCCTAGGGCATAATCTCCAACACTTACTTGGTGAAGAGTAGCGTTTGAATATATCAAACATTATCTCCATTATGTGGAAGATCGTAATAATCTCAGGTCTAAGGATTCAATGATATACCTATTTAGATGTTTAATTATGATATTATGACCATGACATAAACCTCATAGTTGGGTCATGTCCAGTGTGTGTTCACCAACACGCACCCATAAGTTTAACTTGTATCTTATACACATGTTCATCACATGATCATCGAATTAAACTTATACTAGTTCTTCATAAGTACTAGGGACGGGGATTATTATAACAAAATATGCAACAACAAATAATAATCCAAAAGCATCTCTTTATATAAATGAAAAAGTGATAACAAACATTGACAGACAACGTGCTAATAACAAATAACATTCCTAGGGCATATACACCAACACGCTTGTCGTTTTGCTGACCACGATATCAGATTGTCCCCAAGGAACACGCAATAGCCCGACATTGAACGCCTCGTATCCGGGCAACCCGCCCATCAGCATCCGTATAAGATGTCAAAGAGGTGGTATCGGATGGATAGAGATACAAACCATAACCCAGCGTACCATGAATATACCGGATGATCCGTTTGAGATCATTCATATGTTCTACTTGAGGTGCGTGCATAAACAAACACACCTGCTGCACGGCATACTGAATGTCGGGACGAGTAAAAGTCAGATATTGCAGCGCACCTACGAGGCTGCAGTAGAGAGTAGGGTCCGAGAAGAGAGGACCAGCTGTGGACGAGCCAAGCTTTGGTTTAGTGTCAACCGGAGTAAGCGAAGGTTTACATGATGACATCCCGCCACGTTCAACAATCTCCGATGCGTAGTTGCGTTGGGAAAGAAATACAAACTTGATTAAATACAAAGTACATAACTTGATCCCTACTTTACTGATAACTATCTTAGGTAACTAACCTTATCATGGGAAGTCAAATCTCTATTCAATACTAGAAGATATGTACCCTTAATTAAGGAGATAATCAATAATAATTATGTACAAAATAATATCCCTAAGATGACGGGATATATTCTAACATACATCATAGCTTACACTACGTCTCTATATTTATTTTATTTGACATCCTAGCTACCAAAACTTTAATGCTTAAATTCTTTGGTGATATTAGAGGGAAGCTGAGAATATAAGAGGAAGAGTAAAAAAATAAAGTTATAGGAAGAGAGAGACAAAAAAGAGAAAGACATTTGCAAAAAGGTTAAATATAAGCATGTTTAGTAGAATTACATAAAAATTATTAGTGAGCGCACCATAATATGTGTTGTAAATTTAAGTGTGAATTAGAACTGTTATTATATGATAAAGGGGAGATTTAGTAACTTCAGAAGAATAAAATAGATACTCCCTCTCCCTCTGTCTAAAGAATAAAGTTTTTCTTTTTTTCTTTTTGGTCAGTCTAGTCTCAGACTAAGGTTTTTAGTTGTTGTATTACTTAAAATGGATAATGGGACGACACACTTGTCATTTTCACAACAAAAACTCCATACCGACTTTCTCTCTCCTACTTACTTTTCATACTCACAACATTTACGTTTTTTTAATTTTTAAGTCAAACTAAGAAAGTTAATGAGGGATGGAATGGAGGGAGTATTATTTTGAAACAATTATTTTTGAAATTTGAACATCATGTAGTTGGAGCTATTTTGGGTCGGTTGGCATGGCCTGGTACGTATCAGTAGAGGATTCAGAACCTTCTGAATTTTTCTCTTCAAGGGGTTAATATAGTAAATTTAAAAATTATAAAAGCTAAATTTATAAAAATTACAAAAGTCAAGAGGTGCCCTCCTCAAATAGCGTAGATCCGCCCACGGTATGTACTCCCTCCGTCCCACCTCACTTGAAACCTAAGAGGTGGACACAATAACTATGGGAAAGAATGGGAAAATATAGATTTATGCCCCTGTATTTAGGTCTAAGATGCAGATCTACCCATAAACTCAATAATTGCCATATTTACCCTTAAACTCAAGAAAAATGAGGGTATATTTGACCACCGTTAACTTTCCATCCAAAACAAACGAAAATACTGACAAATCTAATATTTTGGCTATTTGATGAATACACGTGGATAAAAATAGCCTATTGTACTTGCTGATGTGTAATAGATGAAATTAATTGCCATTAGAACCTCAAAACTACATCATTTTACAAATGACAAAAAGACATAAACTAATAAGTAGTGTAAAAGAAAAACATGTCCCTCCTTCTTTGGTTATAGCTGCCGACCCATCTTCTTCCTCTACCCACCAGTCCCCCACTCTCACCGCTTCCTATCAGGCCACCACCATTATTACCATCCCCACAACGTTCTCCCTCAATCTCGTTCCTACCTAACTCGCAACCATCGTTCACCTCACCGACTGACCACTATAATATCTTTCTTCGCCCTCCACCACTAAGCCACGAATCCCACTCTAACAATTTTGATCATCGACATTTCCATTGTTTCCGGCCGATTTCTAAGAAACCTTCGGTATCCTCATGAAAGCTTAGATTTGAATTCCAAACTAAGATTTCGTGGTTTACAACCTTAGATCTGAAATTCAAAACATGATTCCGTAATTTACATGGTTAAATTAAACTTCTAATGCTAGATCTGATTTTCTATTCATCTATCCGCCATCCCAGATCTGGAAAAGGGTTTAATTTAAATCCCATTTTGTATATGTGTGATTTTCAATTTAATTTTGTGCGTTGGGTGTGCTGGTGTGTGGTTGATGTTGGGTGATGATTGTGAATGGTAGGGGCGGTTGTAAAATAATGGTATTGGTGGTGGTTGTAAGACGGTGGTGTTGGTGGTGGTTATAAGACGGTGGTGTTGGTGGTGGCGGCGTTGAGGATGATTGTGATAATAAAATAAAATTATTACTTTAATATATCATATTTTACCCTTCAATTAAAATGACGTAGTTTTACGATTAAAACGACTTAGTTTTACGATTAAAACGACTTAGTTTTGTGCTTGTTTAGTATGTTGCAATGTCACCATTTCCATTTGGCCTTTTTTTCCCCACGTGTATCACTTAAATATCCACTTAAGCAGCTTAGTCATCATTTTTGTTAACTTTTGGACGGAAAGTTAACGGTGGCTAAATATACACTCATTTTTCTTGAGTTTAAGGGCAAATATGGCAATTATCGAGTTTAAGGGTAGATCTGCATCTTAGACCTAAGTACAGGGGCATAAATCTATATTTTCTCAAAAAAGAATAAAATAAGGAAAATGTGTGGTAGAAAATGAAAAGAGAGAATGTGTATGGTTAATAGTAGGTTGGTTGAATGAATTGTGTGGTGGAAAATGGGGAGAGAGAATAAGTGGGTGGGGTAGATTGAATATAAAATTATAAAAAGATTATCATTTTGGGGAGTCTCAAGTAGGGCTGGCATGGTAAGTATACCGACTATTTTTTCCTTGTACCGGTACCAACCAAGATGAAGTTGGTACACGAAAATGAGTATCAGTACCCAACCGTTAAACTCGGTATACCAACTTCTTGGTAGGTTGGTACTCGGTTGGTACTACACCTCTATCAAAGATTTTTTTTTTTTTTAGAGTTGTTCCAAACACAAGAAGGAAAAGTGGAAGACAAATTACTATACTACTAAGTTTATATCAAGATAATCCAACAACTTCACTACATTAACTTAATAAGTTACATAAAAGACGTTTCATTAAGTTATAGAAAAGTACAAAACATAAATATAGACTTTTTTTTTCCTATATACATTTCAGTAGAGTTTTCCTTCTAATCCAAAGTAAGTTGCATGGTGAACATATATACAGAACATAACTTCCTCAACATCGAATTCCTGAAATTCCTCCCACATTACAATTCCACCAATCACATAAAATCAACAAATACTCTATTATGGGTTAAGATTAGATTAGATTTTTAGATTTTAGTAATATTTTATATATTTTCTATTAAATATATAATAAAAATTATTCTTATAAAAATATACTCGGTACTCGGTATACCAACCAAACATGTATTTGTGTACCGTGTACCAACCAAAAATGCATACTCGGTACGGTAGCACCGTACTAAACTTTCGGTATACCGAAATTCGGTATACCAAACCCTTTGGTTCGGTTGGTACTCGGTTGGTTGGTTTAGTTTGGTACAAATGGCCCGCCTTAGTCTTAAGTGAAGTAGGACGTACCAAAATGAAAATAAGTTTCAAGTGAAGTGGGACGGAGAGAGTATGGTTTGAAGATAAAGAGTGATGTATGATAGGGTATTGAGAACAATCGGAATCATAGCTTCCCGTACCACCTTCACCTTTACACTCTTGTCCAGCTTCGTCTGTCATTTTTCTCTCAACTTTTTTCCTCCTATTGCAAAAACCATATTGATACGTTTCACTCAACGTTACAAACATACATGCATGTAATTTAACACTATTTCATGATATTGATATTGTCCGACAATAAAGAATAATTTCTCTACATTTTGGATAGCTACATATAGCTAGGATCACTTTTTCATAAATCTAATTTCTTTTTTCTTTTTTCTTTTAAATTGTCCCAAAGTAATTATCTCATTTTTAGAAAATAGTTTTACTTCTATTTCATAATAATTGTTTATTTTTGTGTTTAAAATAAATATTCTTTTGTCCATTTTTGAAAAAAAATAAAAAAATAAAAATAATAGTAGTCTAGAGGGAGTAATTGTAAGGACATGGCTTGCAACACAAGTCATTTAGACTCCCATTTATAAAATTATGATTATAATGTTAATTTATAAAGTATAGTTGATAATAAAATGTGTAGAATTCCTGGATATATAATTACCTAATTGTGATGGGCAAAATTGTAATATAATATCACTAAGCTCCTTGAAAGGGTGTAGTCCCTAGGTGAAGTGACACAATGTTTCCTAT
Organism: Campanula takesimana; assembly: GCA_026119855.1. Taxonomy (NCBI): domain Eukaryota; kingdom Viridiplantae; phylum Streptophyta; class Magnoliopsida; order Asterales; family Campanulaceae; genus Campanula; species Campanula takesimana. Next base: position 36,034 of record JAOWBW010001932.1, on the reverse strand, counting down.
TTAAAGGCCCTTCCATCAAGCCTAGAAACAACTATTCATTCTTGTTATCTCTCCTAAATTCTCTTCACATTATTGAAGTACTTGAGAGATTAAGAAGTCACTATTACTTAGAAGATCTTCATTCCCTACTTCTTCTTCTTCATCTTATTTCTCCCTACATCATCCATGGATTCAACAGGTATATATTTTATCGCTTCCGCTTCATCTCTTCCTCAATCTTATTCTGAATATGAGTGTGGCATTCAGAGATCTTAAATTGTTCCAACAATTGGTATCAGAGCCCGCTCATATTTTGGTTTAAGTTTGAGTTCTTTCGGGAAAGCTTTTATGCTTTATTCGATTCATTTTTTCTGTTGAATCATCAAGTTTTGATGTTGATAAGGACTCTAATTCATTCATAGAGTACTGATAATAATCATCTGAATTTAAGAAAATGGTTTGAAAAGTTTTGTTGAATGAACACAATGGTTCAAGTGTGACTATCCCTTCATAACATGGTTTTATGTCTAGTGCATACCATGTGGATCTACATACTTGATTCCATTGTTTTAAAGCAAGATTATCCCTAAATAACATGGTTTTATGTTGTAAAGAACATATCATGTGGATCTACTTGTTGTTCATCATTTTTTGGGATAAAATTTGGAAAAGTGCAGTAAAGCATGCATGAAACGGTGGCTTTAGCCCGGTCGGGTCTTATGTTCTGCCCGGTCGGGTATTATAAGTTGTCCGGTCGCGCATGTACACTATTCACAGGTTTTTGCTTTTTCAAAGATGTTGCACAATTTTGTTCCTCTTTTGAACAAAACATACATTTTTTCAAACTCTAAGGCCTTGATTAATTATATGCTTTGACAATTTTATTCATTGTTTAAATAATATTGTCGCTTAAGTGATTTACGTTATTTAAACCCTAAAATTGTAAAGTGTTGGATGTTTAAGTTGATATGTGAATGGCTTGAATTTTCCAAAGAAGATCTTGACATTTGACTAAACTTGGGCATTCATGTGGTAACAAGTAAAATAAACATTAGGTTATTTTCTTAGGTACTTATGTCGGCCCAAAGGAAGATTAAGTATTTATTAAAATATAAGTTCAAATTACTTGTTGCCTAAGGCAATCATTTATGAGTCAACTCGCAATCCAAAGATTAGTTTTGATGTCATGTTGATTGTCTTATTGATGAATTTCGTTGATATAATTAATCATTTTTCATTTTGTAGTTTCTTATTCATGTTTTTGTTTTAATTCTTTTTTGTTCTCAAAACCCAACAGATTTACTTATTGCTTCATCCGTGATTACTGCTATGAGTACTTTACCGATGCTTAACGGGACTAATTTTAAAACTTGGAAAAATAAATTGATGATGATCTTAGGCTATATGGACATAGATCACGCATTAAGGGAACCGTTTCCTCTTCCTCTTTCTGATATAAGCACTCAAGAAGATTGCTTAAATAATGAGAAGTGGAAACGCTCCAACCGCGTGAGCCTAATGATCATGAATATAGTTGTCCCGGAGACCATTTTGGACGGTGTCTCCAAGGACGTTGATGCTAAAACATTCCTTGATATGATTGAGGGATGTTTGGCATCTACCTCTTCTCATGGGACAAAGAGAAAAGGGAAGGACATTGCGGTTGCAAGTAAAAAGAAGCTTAAGGGATCATCTCATGATCATAAAGAGGAATGCTTCTTTTGCAAGGACCTCACTCACATGAAGTACGACTGCCCTAAGTATCACGCTTGGCGTGCTAAGAAAGGTATGTCATTTGGAATTATTTGTGATAAAGGCTAATTTGGTTTCATTTCCTACATATACATAGTGGTTGAATTATGTTACAACAACTCACATAATGAATGTCTATGTAGGATTGCCTGAAATACCGAAGTCCTGGAGAAGATGAAGGATTCATCTATATGGAAGCCGGGATCCGGTTGAAGTGAAAGGCATCGGGAATTTTGGTTATTGTTAAAGTGCTTAGTGTTATTTGTATAAATAATACATTTTTTGTACCGTCATTTAGACGGAATTTGATATTTATCACACTATTGAACAAAAAAAAGGTTATTTTGTTCATCTTTTATAAATGTGATTTTTATTTTAAATTCCAAGGTTGTTGGTACTAGTACCTTGTCAAGTGTTCTTTATTTACTTGACATTATTCAAACAATAAATGTGTCCCTTAAATAATGAAACCAAAACTAGAAAGCAAAAGTTATCAAGTAAAGTTTATATTTTATTAAAGCATAGGCATTTGGGTCATATTTCCAAGAGGAAAATTGATAAGCTTATGTTAAAGGAAAATCTTAAACAAACTTGATAATTTGGAAAATACTTTTGCATTAAATGCCTTAAAGTAAATTTACAAACATTATAGTATTCTCGACAGCATCAAGTGTCTCAATGAACCAATGCATTCGGATATTTGTAGGCCATTAATTATTCATTCATGGAAAAGGTCAACAATAGTTATTATGTTCAAAATGACTAACTCTTAGTTTGAATACATTTATTTGCTTCATAAAATATTGAGTTTGGACGTTGTAAAAGTCTTATAAAGACAAAGTTGGAAATCAACTTTGAAGACTATTAAGAACATTAGGGTCATTCATGATGGTGTATACATCTTTGGAATGATTGTTAAAAGGAACAACGTCTAGGTCCTTTTTACTCGCTATTTTGAAAGAGTGTGGGATTATCTCTCTCTACATTGAGCAGGGTACGTCTAGCATGAATATTGTAATAGAGGCATATTGAAATCCTTAAGGATATGGTAATAAGTATGTTTTATACTTCTCTTACCTCACTCATTATGGGCGATACGTTAAAGCCGCAACCTTTATTCTCATTAAAGCTCCCTCTAAGGCTACTAATATAAACCCTTAATGATTTAAGGACGCGTTCCTTATTCGTCCTTAAATCATATTCATTTATGGGGTTGTCTAGCATAAGGATAGACTTTATAAGTCTACTAAGGGCAAGTTAGACGTAAGATTATTAGTAGTTATTCATAGGGTAAGCCGAGAGAACTAGGGGATATATAAATTTTACAACCCGAAAGTTAGAACGTTTTGAAAAACGAGAAATGCTAGGTTCTTTTAAGGATGTTGAATTTAGTGGGAGAATTTGGAGTAATATTTTGAATTTGAAATGGAAGAGGAATTCATTTGTATGGAATCCATTTATATACCACTTCCCATAGTTCCAATTGGATATCAAGTTTTGAACTTGACATTCAAGAAGAACATACAATTCAAAATAAATATGATTTCCCTATAAATATTGAACAACATGTAAATGTTGATCATAAGAAGGAAATTCAACAACCTCAAAATAAGATAGAACCGGTGCCCTTTGGAAGATCCAATAGAGTAAGAAGAAAGTGCAAATCCGGATAATTATGAAGTGTATATTGCCGAGAATAAAAGACACTTAGGTTTAGTGGGAGATGAGTCTCTCATTTTCCATGAAACCATTAATAGTTCTAATTCTCATATAGTAAATTAATGTCATAAATGAAGGGTTAAAATCTATAAGGATAACAACGTTTGGGATCTTGTCTCATTACCTAAAGATGTGAAACCTATTGGGATTAAATTAATCTTTATGACCAAAAGGATTCACAAGGTAATATGGAAAGATATAAAGCCCATCTAATTGTTAAAGATTTGACTCAAAAGGAAGACATTAATTATAAAGAAAGCACTTTTCTGGTATCTTCTAAAAACACTTTTAGATCATATGGCACATATAGCATATTATGATCTTGAACTTTATCAAATGGATATAAAGACAACTTTCCTTAATGGAGACATTGAGGAATATATGGTTGATTTGGATCAAACTAAGCAATTAGTTTGTGAATTTAAAGAAATCCATTTGTGGACTCAAGCAAGTTTCTCATCAATGGTACTTAATCAAGTTATTTTTATTTGGTTTTGAAAAGAATCTTGATTAAGATTGTGTATACCATAAGTTCAGTGAGAGTAAATTTATAATTTTGGTCTTATATATGGATGATGATTTTGCTTGCTAGTAATGATATGAACCTTATTAAGGAAACTAAGAAATTTCTTATTTGAAATGAAAGATCTTGGTAAGGCATCTTTGTATTAAGAATCCAAATTCACCGTGATCACTCACGAGATGTTTTATGATTATCACAAAAGGCCATATGTAAAGGTATTACAAAAGGTTTAGCATGCAAAAATGTAAACCACATGACACCCCTAATTTTAAAGGAGACATTCTTAGTCTCAAACAGTGTCCTAAAAGTAAATTTTGAATCCAAGTATATGGAAAATTCCCTCTTTACATCAGCAGTAAGAAGCTTAATGTATATGTATATCTTACATTTAATGTTGGGATGCTTGGTCAATACCAAAGCAATCCGGAAAGAACATTAAGTAGCAGCCAAAAGAATGATAGAAGTATTTACAAAACACTAAAGAACTACATGCCTATATTTTGAAGTCGGATCATCTTGAGATCATTAGGTATTCCGACATTAGTTAAATATATGACTGGATATGTTTTAATGGACTGTAATTTGTCAAAACAAGTGTCGAAAGACCAATTAAGAAATGACTATCAGGTAGCAGTTCTGTACTCTAACAAGAGTTTATGGATTTAGACATTAATTATCTTGTTATAAAGAAAAGAGTACAACATGAACGAAAAGGATACAACTTATAGAAACAAACTCTATTTAGAGGATCCATTTATGAAAGAGTTATCATCTTCAGTGTTTCACGAGCATGTTGCTCATATGGGTGTAACAATTTTTGATAACATTTAATATAGTGGGAGTTTGTGTTGTTCTTTCATTAATTGTTCTATTATTTAAAGTTTTGATCTCATTTGGTTAAGTTGGACTAGTTGGAAGAATATGTATATATTCATTATGATTCCATGCTACACATCTATACTTTTGATCTATGTCATTTAGTTAGATTTGTATACGTGATTATTGTGGGTTTAGTTGCGAATCAATTACAACGACTGCCCCTTTAGTCCTATAGTTGTATGGCTAATGAACGAGATTGTTATAAATGACAATAAAGTGCGCACATTAGGGTTGTCATTTGTGTTATATTCATGATTTAAAGGAAGGACTTTGTTTTGCAACCCAAGTGGGAGATTGTAAGGACATGGCTTGCAACAAAAGTCATTTAGACTTCCATTTATAAAATTATGATTATTATGTTAATTTATAAAGTATAGTTGATAATAAAATGTGTAGAATTCCTGGATATATAATTACCTAATTGTGATGGGCAAAATTGTAATATAATATCACTAAGCTCCTTGAAAGGGTGTAGTCCCTAGGTGAAGTGACACAATGTTTCCTATTTAAAGACCCTTCCATCAAGCCTAGAAACAACTATTCATTCTTGTTATCTTTCCTAAATTCTCTTCATATTATTGAAGTACTTGAGAGATTAAGAAGTCACTATTACTTAGAAGATCTTCATTCCCTACTTCTTCTTCTTCATCTTATTTCTCCCTACATCATCCATGGATTCAACAGGTATATATTTTATCGCTTCCGCTTCATCTCTTCATCAATCCTATTCTAAAGTGAGTGTGGCATTCAGGGATTAAAATTGTTCCAACAGTAATAGCTAGTACTATAGTGTAATTTGACATGAGTACAAACAATTAAGCATGCTTAATAAGAATGATGACTTGTCAAATTGATATTCTCACTTATTTATCGTTACTACGAGCGAATAAAGTTTTAGCAATAATTTTAATTTCATTAAAATATAATAATGAAATTTAAAACTTGTTATTGAGAGTATTGATGGTGTATCAATAATAAATTTTGGATTTGAATCAGTATATTTTAATTAAGTTAAAATTATTGCTCAAAGTTCATTTGTAATAACGACAAAAAAAAAAGTGAGAACATCGTTTTGGGACGGAGGGAGTAATAATTTGTTTTGCAGTAATATCAAGTTCACAAGGAGAACAGTACTACTACAGTGACGTATTTGTTTCTACATGTCGGCTGTAGAAAAATCAGATTTGATTAAAGAAACAAAACTGGGGAAACATGAATATGAACTCATGAGTCATGCCATGTGGATTGTATTTTACATCTAATACATCTTCAAGCTCGACTATGGAGTTAAATACTTACAAACCGGTAGGAGATTAAAATTTTGGTACACTTTCGTAGCATGATAGTCCTACTTTGAATCTTTATTTTGAACTACTAAAAAAAAATACTCCCTCCGTCCCATTTGTAGCTTCACCAATTTGGTGATGGCACACAAATGAATAAAAGTAATGAGTGTAAGAAGGGTTGTGAGAGGGAAAAAGTTAGTGGGTATGACAAGTGGGGCCTACAATTTAAATATGTGAGAGGGGAAAGTTAGTGGGTATGACAAGTGGGCCTCATAATTTAAGTATGTGAGAGGAAGAAGTGAGTGGGTATGACAAGTGGGACCTAAATTTTTTGCCATTTTAGGAAATGATGAAGCTTTTAACGGGACACCCGTTTGGGTAAAAAGTGAAGCTTCAAATGGGACGGAGGGAGTACTTGTTTGAAGTTAATAAAATATTTGTGAAAAAATAATTATTATCTGTATAAAATTTTAAAAGATATTGATAGTATTTTAAATGGTGAATAAGTAATAAAAAGTCTTGTTTTTCAAACTGTTCCTAAATGCTCGTCAAATGCTTGCAAGGGAGAAACTAGTAACATGGAGAGGTCAGAGGTGGGAGCAGTGTTCTAAAAGACGTCCGTGTAGGCCGCCTAGACGCTAGGCGTTCATGAAACGCCTAAGTCCCGTTTAGGATATTATAATTATTTCTGAATTCTCGGTCCCACCTAAATTCCGTTTAGACCCCGCTTAGCTAAGCGCTGCTGCGGCGCCTAGCGACCGCCTAGCGCTTTTTAGAAGCTTGGGTGGGAGTAGTTGATATAAGGAAAAACCTTGCCATAGACATGCAAGAAAGTGCTTTAATCTCCTCCTCACTTTATACAAACTACTTGGGTTAGCATTGTTGGTTATTGAGAGAGAGAGAGAGAGATGGAGCCTAGTCATGAGAAAGGTCTGTTGGAAGACTTAGTGTCTCCAATGAGAAAAAGTTTGACAACATTTCCTAGTGAAGAAGAGTTTACTACTGGATTATTCCCTGGAGGATGGAATTACTTTGAACCTTTTGATCAACTTAATAATACCACCACACATCACTTTACTAGTAGTAACTACTCAAATCCCTCCTCAGTAGTTCAACCTACCTTCAATTTCCCTTACAATAATGGAAACTACCCATTTGATCATTACGATATCTCGGCCCCACCAATTCATTCATCTAATTATGACAATATCACTCACGAAGAACAACGCCCGTTAATGGACGCAGAAGAGGGAGGTCAACTAGTTGGTGGGCTGGCCAACAAACAAGTTAATGAGGAGAGAAACAACAAATCTAACAAGGTTCAAGGGAAGCCATCAAAGAATCTATTGGCGGAAAGAAGACGAAGAAAGCGTCTAAATGAACGTCTATCCATGCTCAGATCAATTGTCCCCAAGATAAGCAAGGTTAAAATCAACAGTATACACCCTCTGCCTCAATATGAAAGTTCATTTTTGTTCTTGATCAGAAGTATTACTTAACTAGTATAAGTTAGCCTCCTTTATCTCCGTGTTTATGTTTTTGACATATATGTAACGAACAGATGGACAGAACATCTATACTTGGGGACGCAGTAGATTATATGAAAGAACTACTGCAAAAGATCCATACTTTGAAAGACAACAATACTGAAACAGGTAGGACGGATCAAATGGATATTGGAGGGAGCATCAAAAAAGCGTACAACATGCATCAAGTGCAACTTAGGACTCTCCCTAAGGTACAGTAAGATTAATCTTTAACCGAGTTTTAAAACTTGTCCAGTTTGATGTCCAAAAGTAATATTGTCAGAATAAAGAACAAGAACAAAAACGAAGCATATCTGAATCAAAACCTTGATCTTGAGATTCTTGATTGAAAGATCTAAATTTTCCAAATGATATGAACTTGCTCATAAAATTGGCCAACCCAGTTTGGGATCAGAGAAGTAAGCAAATCAAGTATCTACGCGTATAATAGGCCAACCAAGTTTTAATAGCATATACTCTGTCTTTTCCAAAATGAATATCCAAATTTACTCTCGATTAGGAGACACTTCAGACATTCATTTTGGGACGGAAGGAGTAATGATTACTAGTAACACTGAAGCCCCCAAAACCTTAATCTTCATAAGATTATATATAATCTTTAACCTGACACTTTTTTTTGCAATGACTTGTTCAGTTTGATGTACAAAGACAAAACAACGACACAAGAATCGAGATCCAGTGTTCATTAATGCCAGGAATCTTGTTGAACACTGTGAACACACTTGAAGCATTAGGGCTTGATATTCAACAGTGTGTTTCTAGTTGTTTCAGTGATTTCTCACTTCAAGCTTCTTGTTCTGAGGTAGGTACATAAATATATCTCTAACTGCTCGTGTGTTTATATGTGTTCTTTCTTTCCCAACTGTCATGACTAAAATTTAACTATGAACCGTTCTGATGGTAATTCACTTATTCTTATATAGATATTCTAATGTATCTTGATGATTTAGGCTACTGACCATCAGACAATGATAAGTTCTGAAGACATGAAACAAGTGTTATGCAGAACTGCAGGCTATGGAGGAAGATGTTTGTAGAAGAAATAGATGCAGAATAAGTCTATCCACGAAGCATTTGACTCGCCTGCTTGATTAAATTTCCTCTTCTTTTTTTTTTTTTTTTTTTTTGAAGTTTTTCAGTTCGTTGTAATAACGTTGTGGTATTTTTAAGCAGTTTTAGTAGCATAAGTACGTAAATAGTACCTCACTATATGACACCATGACTGCAATTGTGGTGTATTGAACTTGATGATTAATGAGGGAGGGCTTAGTAACTTCTCCGAAAAAATGCACATGTGGGATATATATTGAGGCAGTGTCACCGCTTATTTCAGGACTCAGGTTCTTATGTTACAAGTAAATATATTTAGCAGAGTCTACATTGGAAATGATTAAGAAGAAGAGAACTTACAGCATCTTTAAGCTTTTGTTGCCATTTATTCAACAAGTTATTAGTTGCCAATAGTTTCTTTTCCACTTCAATCTTCTGGTGTAGAAACAAGACAGACAACATCAACTATCAGTAATAGAGATCAAGCGCGCAAAAAAATTAAAAAATGACTATGGCACCCAACATGGCCTCAGTATTCAAGTACAAACATGAATGTCAGGTTTCATGAAACTCAAGAACTTATATCCTTGTTTGGTAATACTATTACCTCCGTCCCAAAATGAATGTCCCTTTTTTGGTTCTCAATCAAGAACATAAATATACATTCATTCATTTGGGACGAAGGGAGTATACTATTAAAGGGCATCACTTGCTATACACACTGAATTTATCTTGTAACATAAGTATACGTAATTTATCTCTGGCAATTACCTTTTCCAGTTTCTCTAATGCCTTCAGATGCAACTCATATTCATTTGTGTCTTACTCGACTTTATACTCCGGAATTCTTTATCTCAAGAAACAATATTTTCTGCAACTTACCTTTCCGCACACATTCTTTCTTGTCAGATTCCATTTCAGTATTCACTTTTTCATTCTCTTCTGTGACACTTTGAATTTGCAATTCTTGCTTGCTTTTGTCATCCACTTCCTTGAGGCTTCGCGTCCATGTCAAGGGAATTGTTTGCAACCTGCAAAATAAAGCTGCTAGGTACTAGAAACAGCAACCAGCTCTTTGCCTCTTTCTGCTTAGAACAAGTGATTATGACGATCAGTTGATGATATGCAACAAGAGTTTCATTCTGGTATTCAAATACAGGGAGAGCCTAGCTTCACTCAAATATATATAGATAAGTCTCAAGAATAGGTTGTTTTTGTACAAGGACAATGCATAAAGAGCACCACAGCATGAAGAAAGATAATTCTGCAAGAAGCAGAATTCAAAATTTTATTTACACAAGAGGCAGTTGCCACAATAATGGTTTTCCTAGGACAGTAAAAGCTGACTTCATTCGAATGTTATAGAAGTAAACGCAGCATTACTTTTTTGTAGGAAATAGTTAACCTGAAAAATATTGATACAACAAAGGAGAAGGCACTGCTAAAAGATATCTTCACCTTCGTCCTCACAGTAGTCAGCCCCACCCTCATCATCAAAGCTGCTCATAAGTGCATTAGCCTGTAAATGTTGGAACTGTTTAATAGCATCACTCGCATCAAAATCTAGGGCGTTTTTGGCAGCTTTAATTGCATCCGTTTTCTGAACATGGCTATCCTCTTTCACCCTTTTCCCTTGATGCAATTTGCTGCCCTTACTGAAGCAGCCTTCCTGTTAGCTTCTCTGCAGTGTAACACGTCAACATATCTTTCGTGGAAGGCTTTGTTTTTAACTTGCTTAAGAACCAGCGGGCTCACTAGGTTTATTCCACTTGAGCCACTGAATCGTAAGAGGCTCTTCTTATTGGCTGATGAAGATCTTTCCCAACATCTTCTAAGTAAATGCGGTTTCTCTTGCTTGTTATCTGGGGTAGCAATTATTTCATCTTTTTAAATAAATTGGGCAGTTGGACTCAATCTGGGCTCAAGAACAGAAAATAAGTTTTCTTCAGAATTCTGGTCCACTTGACATTGCTTTTGCAGCAAATGTCTAACGGTTTTCTGCACAAGGTGGCGACTCTTCTTGCTGTTCTTTCGCCTCTTAACTATAGGACCAGAAGAATTGAGCATTTTACTGGCAGACAAGGAGTTGGGGGGTGAGCTTAATCTCTTGGTCCTTGAACGAGGTTGGGGTTGAGGCGGTGTCAAGTGATTAGAATGGATTTTATCAAAACAATCCTGAGCAGATTTTCCAGGGACCTGAAACAATTAGAAAAATAAAAATGAAAAAAATAAGCACATGGTCAAAGTTAAAGCCACGGATGTGCTAACTGTTTGAGATCAAATGGCTTGATAAACAAGAAGTTGGAAAATACTCCCTTCTTCCAATCATTTTAAGAAGTTTTTAGAGGATACAATAGAAGTTTTATTTACTTCTTGATGTAATAAGGATAAAATTTGTAATCCAAAAATAGTATTTAATTAGATGTTGAAAGAAGATTCTCTAAGTTGAATGTTTCAAAAGCTATTATGTCTCGAACAACATAACAAATAAATAAAAGCAAAAACTACCTACACTAATGTGTTTATTCCCTTAGGTAAGTTACAAAGTGAAGTTTATAAGTAATGTTCCAATTTGTTTGGACATTCAATATTACTTGACAACTAGGAAGAATGATGGAAGCCCCAATGTGAAGCAGCATACAGAGCTAACGATTAACATGTAGTCACAGTTAATCGGTAGAGATGTTTACTTAAGGAAAGAAGTGTACCAGGTGACCCCATAATATTTTCAAAAGTTTACTTCAAGGGAATAAGTGTACCAGGTGAATCTATTAGGTCTACAGCATATGATTCTGATTCTAGATTATATGACACGTGCGATTCTGTTTAAGGTTTTTGTGTGCACAACATGCATTTTGCTTTCAGATGGGACTGGCCTCCATTATTCAAGGATTGGGAATCAATCAGGTCTTAAAAACTGTCTCCCAGGATAAACTAAGCCACCTCCAGCAGTTTTTGGTTGAATGTAATTTTATCAAGTAGCGAACGTCTTGTTAAACTATGAAAATTGCCAAAACGCAGAAATAATGTCTTCTGCAAAATTAGCATTCTCTAAGATATGAAACTGAGAGAAATCCCAAAATGCACGAATAAGATTTTTTGTGTCACTATTTCGTAATTTTTGTGATATCGTTCTCAAACCACTTTCTTTTAACCTGTCAGTAACATTAACTACAAAACCACCATTGCATGACTTTACACGAAACATTATAAAGTAGATTTAATAACCCCTTACTAATTATATAAGATCAAACAGATAATGGTTTAATGATAGATCACCATATATATCAGCGTGGACCAAACGTATTATCTACCTAATCATTATTAAAATTCATATGAAAAGTTTTAGAGAACTTATGTGCATAACCAATAAGTGATTAGAAAGAGTAGAAATAGTACCAGTCTAGCAACTTTCTTCCAGAAATGAGGTGTGGGTTTCAATGCATAATAAGCTCTATCCAGTGCCAATCCTTGATCCTTGCTCCACCCATGAACAATGCCATGACCTTTCTCGACAGGATTTCTCTTCCTCTTAAAGCCAACCAGTTGTTTGTTGGACTTCATCTCTACCCTCTATGACTGTTACAGGAGACCGAACCCCTCTTTCCAAAAATTCATCAGAAACACACTCATCAAAGCCATCACATTTTCCATGACCACTTTTTTGAGTGTGTTTTCCAGCATCAACCCGTTGACAAACGACTTCATCTAAAACTTCACTAGACTCATCATAACCAATCTTCTTAACATATCGAATGGTGGCTCCACGATTTCTCCGGTTTCCCTGTATGATAAATTGACCAAAATTAAAACCCCCCAAATTTTAGGGATTTCACATTCATACGACAAAAAAAAAAAAAAAATCAGACTTACCATTACCATTCTTGAGGGGATATGATTTAGTCGTTCCTGCACAGTACTTGGCGTAACTCTCATTTCCACATTGCCAACGGGAGACAGCTCCACAAAGCTAAGATTGTCTTCTCGACCAATTAGTCTACTGGATCGTCTCAGACCAATGTTCGGTCTCAAAGATCCTCTTTTCCCAATCGCCGACCTTTTTCGAAGCTTTTTCTGGACCTGAACTGCGGCCTTTCGGATTGAGCCGAAAGAAAGAGTATTGACTCGTGCTCTACTTGATTTGGTTTTGGGGGTCTTCGTATCAGTGACGTTATTGTGGAGAAACCTAGGAGATCTTCTGAGATTCGTAGCTGGCGGTTGATGGAAATGCGTTTGGGCATTTCTACAAACAGTTTATGTGCCATGATTTGCGGGGAGGGGGGGGGGGATGCGCCTTCCAACTTTTGAAATGGCTGCCCCGTTTACAGTAGAACATGGGCCTGACATTACAATTAAAGACGGTTGCTTAAGCCCTAATATTTTGGTTCATAGCCCAACCCACAAAATAATCTAATGGAGCATTTAGAAAACCCCAAAGACTATAATTCCCTCACGTCCCAATTTAAAATTTCTACTTTAATTTTGCACGGATAATATGAAAAAAGTAAACGTTAAAAAGTAAAGTAAGAAAGAGAAAATGGGTGAAAAGTTTTTATTGTGAGAATGAAAAATAGGTTTTATTATCCATTTTATTTTAGTTGATAAAGTAAAGAAAAAATCTTAAAATGGGACAAACTAAAAAGAAAAGTAAGAACCATAAAGCGGGATATAGGGAATACATATTATAGTAACTAATACAGTATACTCCCTTCGTCACATTTGAAATAGGATTTTTTATTCAGACACGTGGATTAAGGAATACTAATATTTTATTAAAAATAGGTGTTGCAAATATGAAGGGGAGAGAAAGTGGGTAGTTAATTAAATTTTATTGTGGGTATGACAAGTGTGTCTCATTAATAAAAAATAATTAAAAATTTTCATTATGAGATGTCTTAAGTGGGAGTGTGGGACATTCAAAATAATAAAACGTCTTATTTCAAATGAAACGGGTAATTTTGTGTACAAATGAAAATAAATATGATAAATTTTACCAACATATCGTTGTCTTTCGTAAAATGGTTCAAAAAACAATAGGAAAGTAGTCTTATGTGGGACTAATATTAGGTTTGGGAAATGGGAACCCACAAAAAAAAAAAAAAAAAAAAAAAATGGGTGGATGTAAATCCATAACATAGCGCAAAGTATTAATTAATTAAGAAATATTATAAAAAAAAAAAATGTGACAATGATCTATACCCAACTCAAGTTCATGATTGGTTCGTCGCGTCCCAACCACTTAGTTTTTAATTAATCTTCATCAAATCATAATATCAATATAAATATCAATGTCAATCCAAAGAATCCTTCATGAAATAAGTGGAATCTTAGTAATCTACGATGACATATCCACAATGCAATCTATTTGGAAATCCATCGTGGAACTTCATCCACTCCAACAATAATTTCTACACTTTTATATATTTAAGTAGTTTGTATATTCGTTTAAAATAAATTTGTCATACATTTATAACTGTCCATTTTTTTTGTTTTGAAATAAATTGAGAAATGTTCATCCTATAATACTTTTAGTTGCATATATATACATAAATATATGTAACTAAAAAGAAATATGAAATAGCTTCAAGAACACGAATGTCCGTTAAATGGCTTGAAGAAGTGAAAAAAGTGAAAGAAAAAAAAAATGAAATAGCTTCAAGAAGAATAAATAATTAGCAGGAGAGAAAATTTTGGGGGAAACTAGTTTCTCCATATGTTATAAAAAGTCCTGTTTTTATAGGTTTTAAGGTTTAGGATTTGAGGTTTGGGGTTTAAGGGTTAAAAACAAGATTTTTTTATAAATTATGGAGGAACTAGTTTCCTCAAAAACACACTCAGCAGGATGCCAAGGCAAATCTAAGAGAACTTTGGAGAAAGATGCCCTAATCACTAAACAACTTTCCATCATATTTTTGTACCTAACAATTTAACAAGGATTTCCACTACAAGTCGAGTGCTCCTATTCCAGAACAACATTCCCACTCCCACTAGCTAAGTTTGATTTCTTATGTTTTTGCCGTTAGTGGAATCAAGATTTAATGGTGATAAAATTGTATTGTATTTAATATCGATTTAATCTGATAGTTCAAAAAAGTCTTTAATTAAATTTGTGACAGCTGATGAACTGACTGACAATAAAGCATTAAAAAAACATCATATCCCACAAATAAACATCTAACCGTCATCGTTTAGAGTTGTCAAACAATTCAATGGGTGGAGCCGGATCTTGGTTAGTTAATTCTCCACTTGGTCTACATCATCCCTTCAAAATACTCCCTCCGTCCCAAAATGATCTTCCTATTTGCCATTTTTCATCGTCTCAAAAAGTTCTTCACATTCCTACAATTTAAGCTCAAAAGTGCACAAACAAAACATGACTAGTGAAGCAATTGTTTATATCCTTAAAAAGTTTGAATAGTCAAATGCGAAGATCATTTTAGGACAGATGGAGTATATATATGTGCATTTGCTTTGAAGGCAAAAACCTAATAATCTTTCAAATCTTGTTCTTTCTTCTTTTGGTTATATGTACCATTGCAATGATGCTGAATAAGACTATTACATACAGTAGATTATATGCATCAATTTGTACAAAGTGTCGTGATAACTGTCGATATATTTATGTATATTATGTGCATCAATTTGTACACAGTGTCTTCATAATTGTCTTTTACGACAAAAATACTAGTGTCGTACATGTATATTTCCCTGTCCCGCTCGAATTACGATAAATTGTCATTTTGGATGTCTCATTCGAAATTAGACAACCCCAAAATGAAACTGTTTTATTTAATGGGACTCACATTTACACTCGCAATAACTTTCCACTCATTATGGTCTACTACATATTATGTCCTATCCCATTTTTCATACTCACAACACTTACTCCACTAGTATTTCTCTTTAATCCTTGTGTTTAACGCAATAAATATATTTCGAGTGGGACACAGTAAGTATAAATTTTTTGATGAATTTATTTAATACTTTACCAATTAATATTTAATATTCCTATTCATCTTATGAATCTTCATATGCATGACATTTTTAAATAACTTTCAATATCATCCAAAATTAGGATACTTTCATAGGCACATGCGCAATCATATCCATTAGGTATCACACATTTTTTAATTAATAAATATATTAAACTAGTATAAGAGTATAATTGAAAATATTTTTGGTGGAGTTGGAACACCCGACTTTTTATATAGAAAAAGATATTAATATTGGATTTTAGGAGAGTTAGACGAAGTCAATCACACATGGTAGAGAGAAAGGTTGATGTGAAAGACTCAATATTATTATGATACTAAAGGTACATATATAGGGTTGAAAAGAGTATTCTAGAACAATCTAGCTTGGTTTACAAGATACAAATTTCCTAAATGATATACACAATATCTAGGTTTGGTAAATAATATCTAACTGATATTTACAAATATACTTTGGAATATATGATATTCCTTATATATATGCCCCCGCAAGATAGACGATACTTAGAGAAGTCCAATCTTGAAGAGAGATGAGATGAACCGGGCTTGACAAAGGGGGATGAGTTGGATGTGTTCCCGGATGTGGGTGATGTTGCTGTGATGGTTTTGGCAAGGGTTTGGGGGTGGAGAACGTGGGGTCACGTTGTTCGTCATTTTTTGTACAAGTAGGGGTTGCACCCCTCACGTGTGGGAGGATTTTACGTTGCAATGACGGGTGTGTATACTGAGAAGCCGACTGAGGTTGGTCGGTAGTAGGGTTTTGCCTCAAAGGGTTGTGCTGCAAGTAGGGTGTTGCGCCTATTGAGTTTGAACACGGCAGGAGTGTTGGTCGTGTGTTGAGGGTTTGGCCATCGGTTGTGGGTGGGAGACATCGGAGGAGGAGGGTGGGGTTTTGATGGTTGATGTTTGATTTAACGGATGGAGTAAGTCATGAAGTATAATGAAATGTTATAGTGAACAATTCAATTGCAGCAAAACCAAGTCTCATGGTTAAAATAAGCCAACCAAATACTCTCTCTGCCCCAGCACAAGTAGGATTAGAGGAGTGTGCACAATGTTTAAGAAAATTTAGTATGTGTGTGGTAGAAAATGAAGAGAGAGAATGAGTGGGGTAAATAGTAATGTTAGTTGAATAAATTGAGTGGTGGAAAATGAAGAAAGAAAATGAGTGGAGTAAATAGTAGTGTTGGTTGAATAAATTGTGTGGTGAAAAATAAAGAGAGAGAATAAGTGGGATTGAAAATTTTCCATTTTAGGTAGTCTCACTTTTGAAAAGAAGTCTCACTTCTGCGGGGACGGATGGAGTACGCACTAAGAATTGTCCTCTAAAAAGTCGCTATCGCCATGTGAATTTGGTGCGCATAAATGACTCAACTTGTCCTCGTTTTTGAGTGCTTATCATCCGTACGTTCCTCCACAACTTTTCACAGTACTTTCTTTTTAAATTTTACTCCCTCTGTCCTTAAATGAGTGTCCATTTTTAAAAAATCTTTGTCCCTAAATGAGTGTCTTTTTTTAACACAACTTTCTTTCTAAACGTTTTTTTTCGAAAAAAATTTCACCGGTTTCTTTATACGTGCAAAACTAAAGGTTTGGAAACGAGATTACAAGATTATATATGAATCGTTGTTACCAAATTGTTCAAAAAGTTGAGATTTTCAATGCCCCTTAAAATGAAATTTGGACACTCATTTAAGGAAAGAGGTAGTATTGTTCTTGGAAATTTTTGGGGAGCATAATTGGTCATTTGTACTTTAAAGTAGCCTGCCGTTGCTTTATTACGTAATTTCCGCTGTATACATACGACAAATAGACCTGATTTTTAGGGATAATTAAACATCAACGAGTGGGGATGCTTCTGTGCAATCTTCAGTCCGTTCAGCTCGATTTAAAACATTTTGTCATTTTGAATGTTTTACTCGACTCAGACATCCTAAAATGAAAATGTTATACTCTTTTTATCCCTTTTTAATCTATAAAGTCAAAAAAAAAATTCAATTTAATTGTACTTTGACTTAACTTTACAATAAAAATATATATCCCAAAAATAAAATAAATTTCTTATTGATTCACCATTAGTAATATACTAATTAATAATTTTTTTTTTTTTTAAAGCATGATCTATTTTCTTGCAAATTCTTTGTCAATATACAATGAAGTTGACAATTTTTGCTTTAACTTTGTAGATTAAAAAGGGACAGAGGGAGTATTAGTTTTATATTCAATAGGATCCACTTGTCATACTCACAACAACAATTCTCTTACTATTTCCCACACTCATTTTCTCTCCTATTTTAGTTTTCATACTCACAACACATCCTCCATTCATTATGTTTCCTCTTAAAATGATAGTTTTCCTTAATCCTGTGTCGGGATCAAAGATCGTGATGGCTTTCGAAGACTCGAGTTCACGGATGTAAGATAATGATGAAGGCATTTTCGTTCCAAGTGTTGTTGTATGTAAGTTCAATTGAGTGAGTTTGTTTTGGTATGAATATATTTATAGTGCATTCATGGTTGTTCAAAGAACAAAGCTTGATGAATGTATCTAAGAAGAAAGGGGCGCCCTTTCATACAAAGATCATGATAGTTTTCGAATGCTCGAGTTCACGGATGTAGGATAATGATGAAGGCATTTTCGTTCAAAGTGTTGTTGTATGTAAGTTCAGTTGAGTGAGTTTGTTTTGGGATGACTATATTTATAGTGCATTCATGGTTGTTCAAAGAACAAAGCTAGATGAATGTATTTAGGAAGAAAGGGGCGCCCTTTCATTTTTCCTTTATTTTTGTTAAGTGATCTTTCATATGCCTTCCCAACTACTATCCATTATATTGCATCGGTAATCATAGATAGAATTGAAGATCATTAAATGCACATATTCCCCACTCTCTTTGGTTAATGAATGGGCTCTTTGGTTAATTATAAATGAAGGCGCCCTTTCATTTTTCCTTTATTCTTGTTAAGTGATTTTTCATATGCTTTCCCAGTTGTTATTCATTATATTGCATCGGTAATCATAAATAGAATTGAAGATTATTAATTGCACATATTCTCCACTCTCTTTGATTAATGAAGGGGCTCTTTGGTTAATTATAAATGAAGGGCTCTTTGCTTAATTATAAATGTTGTTTCCAAAAAGGTGATATTAAATAGACATAATAAATGATGTCTCCAAAATGGATTTTTTTTTTCAAATAATTCCCTTTTGAATCCATATATACCAGAATGACACTAGGAAAAATTTATGTACCAAAATGACCACTTTGAGAGAAATCGGCATTGGTAGTGCCGTTTTTAGTTTGAAGTCGGCATTGCCAATGCCGACTTTAGGCCATTTTTGAAACCCAATTTAAAAAAAAAAAAAAAAAAAAAAAAAAAAAAAAACCCTAAAGTCGGCATTGCCAATGCCGACTTTAGGCCTTTTTTTTTTTTTTTTTTTTTTTCCAAATTGGGTTTCTCACATTTATATTTATCTGCGGCGATACGAATTGGGGTTACCCTTCTGCGATCCGTTCTGTTCTGCTCGTGCGATTCATTTAGGAGTTAGGACTCCAGAGCAATTTTCTGTTGTTGTTTCTGACTAAGGAAAATAAGCCACACTCAGTTACTAATCTTTTTTAGGTTCACAAAATAAATCTAACCAGAGTTACCCAAGATCAAAAAATAATTATGGCTAGTATACTTATTTGTTACACAGTCATTGTGGAGGGTTAAATCAATTTGCAAATTCAGTTTCGTACTCCCTATGTAATCTATATTTTGGGTTTCGAAAATTGGAGTTTATTCTCCAATAATCCAATTTAAAAAATTCAATTTGGAAATCTAGAAAGCAAAAGAAACAAAGTCCAATTTGCGAATTCAGTTTTTTAGAATTCCGTCGGTGGATCTGTGAAGCCGAGAAACATGCCCGAGTAGACGACGACCTATCTGCTGCAGGAAGAATCACAAACGAGATTGATGGGAGTTTTGCGGCCGCAGGGTATTTTAAAAACGGGCGTTTTAATTTTTTAACCCCAATTCGTATCGCCGGCAGATAAATATAAATGTGAGAAACCCAATTTGAAAAAAAAAAAAAAAAAAAAAAAAAAGCCTAAAGTCGGCATTGGCAATGCCGACTTTACGACTTTTTTTTTTTTTTTTTTTTTTTTTCAAATTGGGTTTCAAAAATGGCCTAAAGTCGGCATTGGCAATGCCGACTTCAAACAAAAAACGGCACTACCAATGCCGAGTTGTGCCTTTATAGAGATATAGATTATTGAGAAGTTAGATCTTGCTTTGTTTTCTTCGGGAAGGTTAAGGGTTTAATTTAGTATCCCGACGGGGGAACTTATGAATAAGAGACTGTTGAGGAGCACATGTACCGTGGAACATAATAAAAAGTAAATGAGGCGGTCTCGCGTGCGGCGGCCGCACGCCGTGCGGCGGCGCCGAGCCGAGCCATGCCCTATTATTTTTATTTTTATTTTTTGCCGATTTTTTTTTTTTTTTTTTTTGCCCCCACAACCTTTTTTCCTCCCACCAAAAGTAACACTTCTTATAACGAAATGTAACACTTTTGTTTTTCAAATGTAACACTTTTTTTTTCAAAAATGTACCATAATTTTGATGCAATAGATTAAAGATAACATAAAAATTAACGACTAAATTAATGTAACACTTTTTATAAAGGAATGTAACATTATTTTTTCAAATGTAACACTTTTTTTTTTCAAATGTAACACTTTTTTCCCCCAACATTAACATAGGATTGACAACTAAACTAATGTTACATTTTATAAAAAATGAATTTAACATTTTTTTTTCTCAATTGTAACATTTTACATTCTTAAATGTAACATTATATATGAAATGTAACAATTTTTTATTGAGAATGTAACAATTGAAATGCAAACCCATTTTTTTTTATAAAAACTGTTGTTACATTTAACAGTAAAAAAGTGTTACTTTTTGAATATGAAAGTGTTACTTTTATCATAACAGAGTGTTACATTTGAGCTGACAAGCAGATCAATTTTTTTTGTGTCTTAAAAAGTTTTTTTTTTAAAAAAAAAAATCAAACCATATCATGACCTATGTAGTTTTATTCTTCTCGTCGAGACGAACACAACGGTATTTTTTTTAAAAAAAATCTGAGTTGTAAATCTCAAGATATAGCATTTTAAAGTATTTGGGGTTTTTTTTTTTTTAAAGGGACACGTGTCAAAATCTGGGAGAGGGAGGGTTGGATCTGGACAGTCGGATGCAGCGCCCCAGCCAGCCGCGCGAAGCAGCGGAACCAAGCACCCTTGCCGCACATGGTGCGGCGGATGTATGCGAGAATTTGTCAAAGTAAATTGGTCTAATGGAGTTTAATTAAATTGGTAAAATATAAAATTATATGTATGCGGTGAACATCCAAAAGTACCTTTTGATCGTTAGATTATTATGTGTAAAATCATGTATCATCATTCAAGTTGTTAGATTAATGTCAATAAATCATTTCTAATGATCGACTTGAAGGCGTGTATATTCATCTCATCAAAATCTCATATCACGACGACCTATTACAGTTAATAATTACTTTTTCACCATTAAGTTTACGATTTTTTTCATTTTGAATAAATGTTGTGTTTTTAATATAATAATTTTAGCTAAATTTATCAATTTTTGCATCCTAGTTGTTATCTTCTCAAAAACAAAAAGAATTACTCTCCCCTCTCAAAATTTTAGTTTCATTTGATTATACAAACTTATTAACTGTAAGTGCAGAATGTGGTGATACCCGAAGTGATAACCACACCTTCCCAGTGCTGCTGACGGGCAGACTTTATTATATTTGTATATTTGCTTCATAAATAATTGCTGGACTAATGACTAATATTTGTGCAAAGTTTATTGTTTATGTTGGTCCAATTTTCAGGTATAATATATGCTAGAATAATGCATGGAAGATAAAAAGAGAGTTATGAATAAAAAAGATTTTATTCATAACACATGGGAATTCCTCAACAACAAACACATGGGTAATTGACCCATTCAACATCTGAGTTTGTGGAGGATAGAGTACAAGGCGCAGAAGCTCAATGGTACAACAAGGCGAAGCACATTACTTGGGCACAAAGAAGTTGTTCCTATTTTATAGGAAATGTGGAGATATTCATCCCCAAGACTCGGCCAACTCAAGCTCTCCACTACCCACGTTTTTGTGACCCATCTCAGCCATTATTGGAGTGTTTCCCAAGTCCAAGAAGTACTATAAATAGATGAGGAAGTGAAGATGGAACTTACGGCAATCACAACACACTTTCCTCACACAAAAGTCTTTACACTTTTCCTTGTTTCCTTATAAATTCTCAAAATACTTTTATGTTCTTGTATCGAGTTTTATAAAAGTCTTGGCTAGGTTAGGAATTGTGTTATAGACTTAGTTCGTTCTTAGAAGCTTTCGTTGTAATAGCTTTAGGAATTTTCGACCTTGTACTTCACTTCATATTATTTAGTAAAGGTCTCGCCTTTTGAGGCATCCTTCAAGATATATAATTTATATATCTTGAGAAAATTATTTTCTTGTGTGATTTTTCCGCTGCAACTCTTTCCAGAAATTATTTTCTATTCGTGTGTGTGAGTGCTGGCAGAAGTGATATCGTTGCAGTGATAACACTTTGGATATCACTTCCTTTCTGACTTAAGCCTTGACCCTGATTTTTCAATTGGCACCAGAGCTGGTTACTTGATATACTAAGTACCTCGGTCCAGTGTGTTATGGCTTATGATCCTGCAAATCCTAATAAAAAAAGACTCCCTGTTCTTGATGGTTCGAATTACGCCTATTGGAAGATCCGCCTTCGTTCGTATATCAAATCAATTGATATCCGGGCATGGCGATCTATTGTGAATGGTTATTCTGTTCCATTGTTGCCGCCGGATGAGGATGGTGACGTTCAAGTCAAGCCTGAATCCGAGTGGACAAATGAGGAAAACGCCCTAGCTGGTTTTAATGAAAAGGCACTTAATGCCATTTATGAGTGGGTTGATATGCATATTTTTAAACTCATTCAAAATACTCCCACTGCTAAGGAGGCATGGGATACTTTACAAAGATTTTGTGAAGGGGATGATAGTGTGCGTGAAACTAAGCTTAGGAGGCTCACTAGTCAATTTGAAAGATTGAGGATGAGTGAAAATGAAGATATCTCTTCATATTTTGAAAAACTTTTTGATACTGCTAATGAATGTCAAGTTTTGGGTGAACATTTTACAAATAAACAACTTGTTTCAAAAGCAATTAGAACTCTTCCTGAGCGCTTCAATATTAAAGTGTCATCTATTGAAGAGGCTCACAATCTTGCAACCATGGATATTAATACTTTGATGAGTATTTTGCAAAATTTTGAACTAAATCTCGCTGATCAAAGTGATGCTATTAAAGGCAAAAATGTTGCGTTAAAAACTCTTCCTTCGTCTTGTGTAAAATATGAGGAAGATGAGGTTTTTGATGAAATGGATGAAAATACTAGTGTTGCTTTACTTGCTAGGAAATATAACTCTATGTTAAGAAAATTCAACAAAGAAAATGTGCAGGTAAAAGCAAAGGAACAACAAACCAAGGTGTATGATTCGATGCCAAGGAGGACACTCCTAACCACTCAGAAGGCGAATCCAATCCGAAGGGCGTCCTCGGATCAGTCGAGCTCTAATCCCAATTACCTCGACTCCATTCAATGTCATACTTGTTCAGGATGGGGTCACTATGCCAATGAATGCGCAAATAATCTGAGGAAGAAGGGTAAGAGCTTGTGGGTGTCTCTCAGTGATAATGAAGAAGAAGGAGTGGACCATGCTCAAGAACCAGATGAGACAACCATGTTTGTCACTGTGTGTGACTCGAACACAGAAAGTGCTATCCCAAGTGATAACCCAAGTGGGATAACACCTGTGATAACACCCAGCAGGTATAATGATTTCAATTCTGATAATGTTGTTTGTTTTGTGGGGTCTATTAACATGGATGTAGGAAATTCCCAAAAGGATGCTGAGATGAGTAAGGATGAACTCATAAGAGGATTGAGGAACCTTTATGAGGACATCCTTGAAGAATACAAGAAGGAGCATAGTATGGTGCAATTCTTGACCAAAGAAACTCAGCAACTAAGACTTGGCGTGGCTACTCTAGAAATCGAGCTCACAAAGAAGGATGCTGAGCTTCCAAAAATCACGGCCAAATTGTCCCTCGCCGAAACCACACTTAAGAAACTCAACACGGGGTCTACCAAACTGGATGAGATCCTCATGTTAAGTAAACCTCTCAGGGCAGGTATTGGTTTTCAAGATTACTTAGATAATATTATCTCTTCTTTGTCTTTGGAAGATAATCAAACATGTTTTGTAAATGAACGTGGAAATGATAATGATTTTTCTTTCAAAATCTCGGATAAGAGGAAGGTGTGTACCTGTTGTCACACTACTGGACATTTTAAAAACAAAAGTCATACCTTTATGAAAATAAATCAGTCCAGTTCCTCAGTGTTACCTGAAGTGTTACCCATCACTTCCGATATCACTGCTTATCAGAGAAACAAAAATCAAAGTAAGAAAGAATGGAGACCTAAAAACAATCAAAGATGTGATGTTGTTTTTACTGCTTTAAGAACTAATGTTGAAGGTTCATGGTATTTTGATAGTGGGTGTTCACGTCACATGACGGGAACAAAATTGTTTTTGAAAGACTATGAATCTGTTCTTGGAGGTAATGTTACTTATGGTGGTGGTAGTAAGAGTATGATAATCGGGAAAGGAACTTTAAATGTGTCCGGTTTTCACGCTTTAAAAAATGTCTTACATGTAGATGGTCTTGTAGCTAATTTAGTTAGTATAAGCCAACTTTGTGATGACAATTTAGAGGTAAAATTCAACAAAAATACTTGTGAGGTCTTTGATTGTACTAACAAGTGTGTGATGTCAGGTACTAGATCAACCGACAATTATTATTGTGTGGAAGACAAACAGGTATGCAACTCCGTGAGAGTTGATGTCACAACCTTATGGCACCAAAAGTTAGGACATGCCAATTTTCGAAACATTGAAAAGAATATTAAACTTGGTGCTATTCAAGGTGTTCCTAATTTGGATTTCAAAAATAAAATCATTTGTGAAAGTTGTCTTAAAGGCAAACAAACTCGTGTTGGCCACAGTGCTACCCAATACCATGAGCAGTACTCTGGAACAACACATTGTTTTCAACTTTTACATATGGATTTAATGGGTCCTGTTGAAGTCGATAGTTTGGGTGGTAAGAAATATTCTTTAATAGTTGTTGATGATTTTTCTAGATTCTCTTGGATCTTTTTCTTAAAAGAAAAATCTGAGGCATTTGAAAAGTTCAGAATCTTACACTCAAAAATCAAAAACATGTTTTGTGCTTCTGTTTCTCGTATAAGATCCGATCATGGTAAAGAATTTGAAAATACTTCTTTTTCTTCCTTCTGTAAGAAAATGCGAATCCACCATGAATTCTCGGCACCCAAAACGCCTCAACAAAATGGGATTGCCGAAAGAAAAAATCGGACTTTACTTGAAATGGCCCGTGTAATGTTGTTCTCTAAACAAATTTCTAAAAGATTTTGGGCCGAAGCACTAAATACCGCTTGTCACACCGCTAATAGAGTTTTCTTAAGACCCGGTACCACTATGACACCTTACGAGATTTTGAAAGGCAAGAAGCCTAAAGTTCACTATTTTCATGTTTTTGGGTGCATGTGTTACATTTTAAATGACAGGGATCAATTGACTAAATTTGACTCTAAAAGTGATAATGCATTTTTTCTTGGATACACTCAAGATAGTCGAGCATATAGGGTATATAACCTAAGGTCAAAAACTATCCAAGAGTCGGTTAACATTGTTTTTGATGACTTGTTGAGCAATACAGGTGAAGGACCACAAGAATCTCCCTTGATTCTGTCAGACGAGCTGACTGAAAACAGAGGGAATCCTGATTCTGTTGATGAAGCAGGTGCTGACCGAAGTGATAACACTGTTAAGACAACACTTTCGGTATCACCTGATTCCAGTACCGCTGCTGAAACAGAACAAGAAAATCCAGAAGGTGCAGAGGTTCATGAAGTTATAAGGAGGGATCCCCCAGCCAGAATAAAAAGGAATCATCCTTCTACACAAGTAATAGGGGAAGTAAATGAAGGAATTCAAACGAGGAACAAAGAACCTGTCAATTATCGAGATATGGTAAGGTATGTGTGTATGTGTATGTCTACCACATATGCTCAGGTAAAACACTCTTGTTTTATTTCCTTCGTTGAGCCTAAGAATGTGATTGAGGCCCTAAAAGATAATTTTTGGATTCAAGCTATGCAAGAGGAACTTGAACAATTTACCCGAAATAATGTTTGGACTTTAGTTCCCCGTCCCGCTAACACTAATGTTATTGGGACTAAATGAATTTTCAAAAACAAAAGTGATGAAACGGGTAACATTGTTCGTAATAAAGCTCGTCTTGTGGCTCAAGGATATACACAAGTCGAAGGTATCGATTCTGATGAGACCTTCGCACCTGTGGCTAGAATTGAGTCCATAAGACTCCTCTTGGCTATAGCTTGCTACCTTAAAATCACATTGCACCAAATGGATGTGAAAGGAGCGTTTTTGAATGGATATATTGATAAAGAAATATATGTTGAACAACCAAAAGGTTTTGAAGATCCATTCAAACCACACCATGTTTATAAGCTTACAAAAGCATTATATGGCTTGAAACAAGCTCCTCGAGCATGGTATGGACGCTTAACTCAATTTTTGTTAGATTATGGTTTTGTTAGAGGAGAAGCCGATAGGGCTTTGTTTATCTTAAGAAATGGTAAAACTCTTGTCATAGCTCAAATATATGTTGATGACATTGTTTTTTGCTCCACATCAGAAACCTATTTGAAAACATTTGTGGATGCCATGTCATCAACTTTCGAAATGAGTATGATATGGGAACTAAACTTTTTCCTTGGATTGCAGGTGAAACAGTCGAATGAAGGGATCTTCATCTCTCAGAGCAAGTATGCGAAAAGTTTAGTAACAAAGTTCGGGTTGGAGCATGCCAAGGAGTCTAAAGTACCAATGGGTTCGACACTGAAGTTGGGAAAGGACCAAGTTGGGGAGGATGTGGATCCAACCCTATATCGCTCTATGATAGGTAGTCTCCTCTATCTTACCGCAAGTCGCCCTGATTTAATGTTCAGTGTGTGTGTATGCGCACGATATCAAGCCAGTCCTAAACTTTCCCACCTAAATTCTGTCAAAAAGATTATCAAATATGTGTCGGGGAAGAGTGATTTAGGAATATGGTTTTCTAAGGATACTAATACCAATCTTGTTGGTTTTAGTGATTCTGACTGGGCGGGTGACATGGATGATAGGAAAAGTACTAGTGGGGGGTGTTTCTTTTTGGGTAATAACTTAGTATCATGGTATAGTCGTAAACAGAATTGTGTCTCCCTCTCAACTGCTGAATCAGAATATGTAACAGCCGGGAGTTGTTGTTCTCAACTTATTTGGTTAAAACACATGTTAGATGACTATGGTCTTGAGAGTAACACTTTGACCATGTACTGTGATAACTTGAGTGCAATAAACATTTCAAAAAACCCGGTTCAACATTCCCGCACTAAACACATTGATATTCGTCACCATTTTCTAAGAGACTTGGTTGAAAAAGATTTGATAAACATAGAGCATATTGATACTAAGTATCAACTTGCTGACATTTTTACCAAGGCTCTTGACCATGAGAGATTCTCTAGTTTGAAAAGATCTCTTGGTCTTTGTATTATTTAATCTAATGTTTTTGAGTGTTACCCTGAGTGTTGTCAACACTTCTGGTAACACTGTAAAAAAAAAAAAAAAAAAAAATTTAAGCTCTTGGAGCGGCACATGCTGACCTTTTTGTTTTGGTATGTTTATACTTGGTTAACATGTTTGTCAAATCCCCTTTGTACTCAAAAGTGACAAAGTCACTAATTTTTGTGATAAAATTAAAAGGCAAAAGGCAAAAAGCACTTATAGTATTTCCTAAGTAACTCGGGGCACGGCGTTCGCTGCGACGATGCACTCTTGCCAAAGGGAGATACTATCTAGTGATTTCGAACTAAGTATTAGGAACATGGAGTTCGCTACTACAGTGTATCCTACTTGAAAGGTGCAAATCACTAAAGTATTTTTTACACTTTATAAGGACTCGGAGCACGGAGCTCGTTACTACGATGCTATCTTGTAGATATTGAAGTGTAAATTATACTTATTTTAAAGTGCTTAAAAATGAAGAACAAGCTTATTTTATCTAACTTGTTAGATTTATTTTACCTCAAACACTCTTAATTAAGGCTTACTATGCCTCAAGTGTTTGAATTTGGAACAGCTTGTTTATGCCTCAATTGCTTATCATATAGAAGCTTAACAAGGTACCTCAAGTGTTAATAATGAGGATTGTTTTGCCTTATGTTCTTTAAATATAAAAAAAATTTATCAAGGGGATATTTGACTTATGTGTTCTCTAAAGTGTTACCATCATTGCCAATAACACATTAGTATGTGCCACATTTTTTTTTTTATTATTCTCAGATTTAATATTTAAATTTTGAAAGTCCGAAAGTCCTTTATAATTTGTGGAGTTTTTGATTTTCAAAAAGTCTTTATTAAATTCCTT
Organism: Campanula takesimana; assembly: GCA_026119855.1. Taxonomy (NCBI): domain Eukaryota; kingdom Viridiplantae; phylum Streptophyta; class Magnoliopsida; order Asterales; family Campanulaceae; genus Campanula; species Campanula takesimana. The sequence goes on along the minus strand of JAOWBW010001932.1, from coordinate 7,621 downwards.
TTATTTTATTTTTGGTGAATTTGGTTAAGAAACTTCATCCTTAAAAGTAAATCAAACTCAAAAATTAGAGATGTAGTCACCTAGGCCGAATTTAGTTTCTTTATTTTATTTTTCTTTTTATTTATTTAAAAAAAAAAAAAAGGCTTTTTGGGATAATGGCCGGTTGGTTATTTTAAAATGGGGGAGTGATAGAGATAATAGCTAACTAAGCTAGAAAATAGGGGGAGTTGAGTGTTTTTAGGAATAGGAAGAGTTATCTAATAATGGGTATTTAGTTTTCTAAACTCTCCTCCCTCCTCATACTCACCGATCTCCTCTCTTGCCTCTCTATTTCTCGGGTTATCGAAAACCCTAGAAATCCCTCTCCAAAAATTCTTCCTTCTCTTCTCAAATCATCAATGGCTTCACCATCCAAAGAAACCACCGAGCCAATGGAAGTCTCTCCAAGTGTGGGTGAGTCTAGATTTTTCTCTCCTGTGGAGACATCACCGGCGACAACACCGGTAACATCACCGCCGAATTTGGCGATTGTGGTGTCCAATCCGCCTCCCATTCCGGTTGCACAAGCCCGTCCAAGCTCGGTTCCTTCCCAACCAGTTGCTCCGACCACCAAAGTCGTCAAGAAAAAGCGGAAATCACCACCTCAACCACCGCCAGTTCAAGCACTCAAAAAGAGGACTTCAAGCAGACTTCAGGCAATTTTCAGAAAGTCAACCTCCAATACTCCTGATGATCCTGTTGATCTTTCAGAAAGTGAGTCTCAAAGTTTGTCATCTCCCCATGCATCCGACGAGAATTACTCGGTTGAGAAAGAAGCCTCTGAAGACGACTTTGATAAATGGGTTGATGATCAAGAAGATACTGAGACATTGGTTGCTGCTGCACAAAGATTGGCTAAGGGTAAAGGAATTCAAGGTGCTGACAGTAGTGCTGTCAAGAAGGCGACAGCACCTTCGATAGCACCTCAAGCTCGTCAAACCCGGTCCAAAACACAGGAGGTACATCATTCTTAACCTCTTATCTCTGAATCTGATGCTGCTTCTGATGACGAGACAAATTTCGTAGAGGAAAATAGTGCCTTTCCCCTTCAACACTTCTCTGTTGAATTTTATAAAAAGGAAAATATGGAATTCTTACTCAAACATTCAAACACTCCTTTTTTAGAAGAGAAGAACATTGATGAAGTGTACTTAAGGAATAATGGTGTTTATCAATTTTTAGAGGACCGTAATTTTTTGATTCCCAATACCCAAGCCAAACCGTATGTTGATAAGGTTGTCCGCAATTTCTATGCCAATTTGAGTTCGTCTTTGGATAATGTCAACTCTCCCGCCTTTGGAAAGGTTTTTGTTAGGGGAAAAGTTTATCTCTTTAACCCCGAAATCATCAACAAAGCCTTAGGTCTTCCTCATGTTCAAGAGGAGAGTATTAATTGCAACAAAGACGTTATGGCCGACTTTCTTACTCATCATGAAGTCCGAAAATGGCCTAATGATTCCAATGTTAAATTTCCTGCTTCTAAGCTTACATCGCTTTACTCTGTCCTTCATAAACTTTGCTTATTCAATTGGCTTCCCTCTAAAAGTGACCAAAATTTGACCATGGAACAAGCAAAAGTTTTATTCAAACTCAGGAAAAACAAGCCTGTTAATTTTGGGAATCTAGTTTTTAAGCATCTTGCTTCGTGGCCAACCCGAAAAGACACAACCTATTTCCCATTTCCCTCTCTGATCTTTCGAGTCCTCATATTTCAAAAGCTTCCTATTGAAGGCTCTGCTATGTATACACCCGGTCCTGTTTTCTATACCATCGATAATCAACTAAAAAGAGGAAATCGGTACAAGGATCTACCATGGGTTAAACCTTCAGTCACCCGACCTCCACCTCCTCCAAAAGCACCTTCTCGAGCTCAACAACCTGTTCCAGATTTCACATTTCCATTTCCTACAGGTACAGCCGGCAGTGCTTCACAAAGTGGGGTCCACACCTCCGGTAGCACTTTCGATATGACCTCTCAAATTGCTGTCCATAAGATGTTACACAGGATTATGGAAAATGTACATGTTCAGGTTCAGTCATGGCTGAATATTCAGTCAGACTTGCAAGCTCTCATAACTCAGATTTCTCCACAAACAGGGGGAGAAAATGCTGCTGCAGGTGCTGCCACAAGTGCTGGGAGAAGTGCTGTAGACAATGATCCTGAACAAGCCGAAGCCGAGGACGAGGAGGAAGAAGATTGATGGTCCTTCTGAAATTCTTGATTTTGGAAGCTGGGTACTTCTTAAAACAATTTGCTTAAAGGTTGTGTTTAAAATTTGTGGTGATGGTGTTTAAACAATTTTATTGTGTGGTGGTGGTGTTTTAAACAATTTTCTTTGGTTGTTTGGTTGTAAAACAATTTATGTTTTGGTTGGTTTTGTGAAGTGTGAGATGCACTTCATAACATTTGGATGTTTTGGATATTGACCGTGGACTTTTTCGGTCGTTTTAGTACTTATGTTTAGTACTTTGGTTATTTCTTTGTCATTGATATTTTGGTTAACTCGCCTCTTTGAGGGGAGTTTATTTTCGAGAAGAGTGCATGTATATTCTAGACTTGTGACTAACTTTGTCTTGCAGGTCGCAGCATTATTTAGTTTGTGAAGAAATATACAATTAAGGGGAGATTGTAAGTGCAGAATGTGGTGATGTCGCGACCCCCGAACCCCGCGGCCCGAGATCGCGAGCTGGACGTCGACTTAAAACCCAAACTCTGAAATATAGAAGTTAAAATTTCCATTTTGAAACAAAAGATGATAACACAAATTTTTACAGTTCCAAGTTTAAATCAAGAAAGTACATCTAACATAAGCTCCACCGCTTATACCCAAAAGAATAAAATATACAATTCTTAATGACGTCGGTAATGGTAAAACTATCCCCAAAAAGGTTATACATTTAAATAATGTAAACCGATCCATAACAACCTGCCCCAATATCTCAAACCTCTCGACGTCCTCCTCGATCCGCGAATCCTAATCCTTTTCCTCCTGGGGGGGGTTAAGGAAAACAATTTGAAACAAGAAACGGGGTGAGATAAAATCTCAGTAAGTTACTAATGCAACTACATGCCATGCTATTATGCAATAACCAATAATAATAATCTCACGTAGCACATAGCAAATAACAATTAACAGATAGCAGCGGAAATAAACAAGTAACAAAGGATACTGAACCAAGGTTTCCCAAAAGGGTGAATCGATCTGATCAATATTAACAGAACCGCATCGAAGAGCAGCTACAATAAACAGCATCAAGAGCTAAAGAAGCCGGTTCAGAAACCGAATATCCAATAACCAATCACCGATAACCCATCGACCATAGCAGCATAACCAGCTGGAGAGAACCTCGGTAGCATAACAACTGAAGAGGACCCCGGTCAGAACCAACCAACAACCAATAATCGATGAACGATAACGGGAACGGGGTACATGACACGAAGTCATTACCCAAACTCTATAATACTCACCAAAGGGAGTTCAATATCATCCCAACTATGGCCAGTAGAAGGGGAACGGGAACGAGTGAAGAACATTATAAAGGACTTGGTTCAGGAGCCATTATAATCCTCTCACTAAACATCATGTTAACAAAGTACCAGCTGGACTTCCAAATAAATGCTAAGTAATAAATACTAGCTTAATTAAACAACTTAGGGTTCCAAAGTAGGGAACCACACCAATTAAATCACCATAAAGATGCAACGGGTACTCATGAAGAGTTCAACAACAACGAACACAAGAAGTTTCTCATAAAAGAGCACAACAACGATAAACGGAATTTCTCATAAAGAGCACAACAACAATGATTATTAGAATACCGTAATTTCATAAAGAGAAACCATACCAGATACATTCCAAAGATGATACCCACGAGTTAATCATAAAGATCACAACCCAAACGGTCGCTCACAAATAGTACAACGACTATAACCCAAAATTATCCTAAACGTTTACTCATAAAGATGTACTAGGACTATGAACTCAACCATCTCATCACACCTGAAATTCCAAAGTAGGAATCAGAATGGATACAATTTAAGGTTAATCAAACCGTAAGTACCCAATTGCCAATACACGCTTTACCTTCATCCTTAACGAACCAATCCCAAACCCCCAAACGAATCAAAAAAGGTTAATCTTTAGAACATGATCACGACCGGAGTAAACTCTACATTTTAGTGTTCAACAACAACCCTCTAGGTACTATGGAACATCTCCTAAAACCTAGACCAAGTCCTACTCGAAAATCAATTCGATTGGAACAACCACGAACACGTCATAAGATGTCCAAACACCAATAAAATCCCGAAGTATAAAACTTATAACTTAACTGAAAAACCTATACCATCTTGTAGTTCTCGAAGAGAGCTTCGAAACGATAGTTTACACGCCTAAAACGGAGTCCGGATGAGAAAGTTATGGCCTCCGGAAGATCGAACGAAAAACGGACAAACTGGAAAAAGGAGGGATGCGAGCGCCTCCAAAAAAGGTGATGCGCGCGCCTCCATAGGTCAGAATGCTGCGTTTTCGAAGCAAAAAAGGGTGCGCGCGCCTCCTTGCCCGGAGGGACGAAATCCGGCCAAAAACTGGGTTTTACCAATTTTTCTTACCATTTCATATTACAACCAAAATCAAACATAATCAACATTCCACCAAGCATAAAGATGAACCCAAAACAACTTCTAACTAGAATGGGGACTCAAATAATACCATTTATCAACCAAGATCAAGATTCAAACCAACATTCCAAAAATCACCATTTTTAACCCAAAATCCAAAAATTTCCAAATAAATTCTAAACTCATCCAAACTTCAAATATAACAACTCAAACATCATATAAACATGATATGAACATTTTAGCATAAAAAATGGGGGAAAAGCAACTTACCCGGATTTCTCAAAGTTGATGGATTTCAAATATTTTTGGCTTCCAACGATCCTATCGCCGATCTAAACATGATTCATGTTTTAAGAAATGAGAGATTATGAGAGGAAGAAGGAGAAAATGAAGAGAGAATGAAAAAGATGAAACTTACCCCTTTTTCTTCTAAGGGAGGAGAGAGAGCTGGGAATGGATGGAGTGAGGAGAAAGAGAGGGAGTAGGGAGAAGATGATTAAAACCAACTTACACTTAGACCCCTTCCTCTATACTACACACAATACTTACACTCCCTACTAACAATTAAGACCCAACAATAATACACTAACCCGAATAACTCGAATAAAATGCTAGGCATAATTTATTATGACACATAAAGTGCACACATAAATATTTAAATAAATAACAATTTAAATAAATAAATAAGCATTAAAAAATAATAATTATTTATTACTAATAAAAATAGAGCCTAGTTTTCGGGTCGTGACATTCACTCCCCCTTAAAGAAAATTCGACCCGAATTTTAACGAGACTTACCCGAAAGACCCAATAGCTATGGATACGATAGTTCCGCCATTTCTCAAATTCCTCAATTGTCCATTCTAAACCACACGTAGTAACCCTAAATAATGTTCACAATACCACGACCTCTCGCACATAACTTCCTTCAATCATAACCTTCACTACTAATTAGAATCCATAATCAAAATTGGAGAATCCAATTGCTCCCAAACATAACTCTCGAGATATCCCTAGCTCACCTTATTCACAACCTTAATTACACTGCAAAGATGTCTCCTTTTGTAAATCGCATACTTAGTAGTATTCCCCAGAAATTCAAAACATCACCATCCCGAGCCTAATTAGCTTTTAAAATATAAAATGGCTAAAGAAATTTCTATTTCCACAATATTCATCGAAATGGATATATCTCTATGGATTACCATTATAGTGTCTTCGCTTTGAGTTAACACCTTAAATAAATAGTACCATACAAACCCCAAAATTTCTCATACAAAGTGTCCACTTAAATCTATGTTATACTCTCATCCCTTCATTAATCTGGTTTTGAAGCCTAAACCATTTAATATACTCAATAGTCCGCAAAAAAGACCCAATTTCATCTTCAAAGATTTTCTCTACTCCCATTTAAGTCATAATCGTGCTCATATACCCAAAGGAAATCAACGAACCCTAAATTCAATAGCTAACCCAGTTAGTCTCTCACGCATACATTTATTGACTTAATGATATTTAAGCTCCATGGTACTACCATCATAATAAACCAGTTAGCTAGCAACGTTCCAACTGACCAATACCAAATCATAGTATTCTTTAATACGCCCGAGTATTTATACTCAACTTTCTTCACTTATTTGTAATCCAAATAAGAAATGTCACCAAGACAAGATTTAGGACCATAGAACACCCCTTTAACTAGAACTAAAAATGCCTTTGATATAGGTCGCAATTTATTACTCTCCCGAAATGTACTTAGTCCTTTCTAACTTAACACGCTTACCACCATTACTGATCATAACTCCTACAACAAACTCATCATCCCATAACACATCATGCTTTTCCTCATACTATCGATTCCGATGCGCTCACGTAGATGCACTCCAAGTAAACAAAAATCTCCTACCCAGAAATCCTCAATTTGAATCCTCAACTCTTATAACCCAACCGATGCCATAAGGACATTGATCTAAATATTAGCACTACAACCTTGTACTATAAAAACTCAATTTAACCCAAGGTTCTCCCCAATTACTAGGTACTACTCAGAAATAAAAATAGAAATTTTTACAAACGATAAATACACCCAACAATTGGTATAGACATCCATTGTCACCCATCGAAAGCAAAATAGTCAGATTCCAAACAATAAAAAGATTTGCTTAACTCTACACAAAGGAACGGTCTCAAAACAATTTTAGGCAAAAGGGGAGAGAGGATGTAACAATTTCCCTACAACCATCGACTAAAGCACGACATTTCCCTTCTCAAAATGACATCAAAAATCTTATAATAGCAATATGACTAATTAGCAGGTAAGTTATATCTACCTTTAAGCACAACATGAGCACATAAGACTCCATCAGACCTCCTACACTCCTCCATAGGAGTAGACACTGACAACACATAAGTCAAAGACTCAAAAGAAATAAATGCAGCTAAATGCACAGAAGCATATGAATGCAATGATCCTAAAATGCACGCGCTCGCTCTCTCGACGCAAAATAATACCTTCTGAAACTGATGAATCACCCGCTGAGTGCTGATTGATTGCAAATACTCTACCCGAAATCTTGGGCTTCCCCGAAGCATCCCTCTTCTGACCCTGTGATATTCCAGTTCCTGTCCCCGATGACTGAACTCTAAACCTCGGACAATCTTTAACAAAGTGTCCCAACTGACCACACTTCACACATTTTCCTTGCTTCTTCCAACACTTGTCTTCTGAGTGTCCTTCCTCTGGACAGTAACTGCAGACTTTCCCATTTCGTGTACCCTTATTAGAACCTTGATTTCCTACTGTTGGTTGCCCTTGAAGTTGCCCTCTGAATCGAGTTTGCACTCCAGATTACCTCTGCTATCCGAATGTTGCTGTTGTGACTTACTTGGCCCTCCTTGCTTACCCGGGTTTAACCATCTCAGTCTCCCCAATATCCTGGTGTTCAATCAAGTAGGCTCGAT
>JAOWBW010001931.1:0-158975 GCA_026119855.1 Campanula takesimana | reverse complement strand
ACTACTCATCAACAAGGGTGCCGGTACCTAAATCACCCTCAAAGACAGTCGTGAAAGGAAGGACGAGCGCGAATTCGACGACTTGGGCAAACTCTTCAAAAGTCTAGTTCAAGCCGGCAAGTTGTCTCCTTTGTTCAATTATGAACCAAGTAAGGTGAAGCAAGGCTTGGATCCCTCCAAACACTGCCAATACCACCAGTACATTGGGCATGACACCGAAGATTGCCTCCAATTGAGGAGAAAGATTCAAAGCCTCATTAACAGCGGAGTCATCACCCGCCAACGGAATACATGGGCATGGGCAAAAGAGGAAATTGGGCTACCTCCTTTAAATAAAAGAAAAGAAAAGGGTCATTCAGTCTTCGTAGGTTCTAGAGTGTCTTTAGTCAAAAGTCCACCTTGGACGATTTTTGTTTCTTTAAGTAAAAGTCCACCCGGACTAGTCAGTTTAAATCTTTTAGTTCCAATAAAATGGTCTTTATTTCTTTTCTTTTCTCTCTAGACTTGAGATATAAGCTTGCATATATCAATTTCATGAAAATTATCTTATTCACCATTTTCGCTTGATTGCTATATCTTTATATGATGAATTAATCTTAATCTTACTCATTAATGACGACTCATTAAAAGGTAAATGGACCACAAACCATTCACATAACTAAGTAAACGATTAATCTCAAAATAACAAATGCTTCGATCAATTGGGATGAACGAATCACTTTCCCTTCTCTCTACATTCTACCCCCATACACTCTCTCTATACACTCACCATTTGTACACACTTCATGTACACTCTCTATATACACCTTCTCCCATACACTATCCTCATACGCCTCTCATCCCACCATTAGACCCCTTTTTATAAGGTCGTGACAAAGAAATGGACTGCGGTTGCTCATCATCAAATAGACATCCATGCTGCCACAATTTAAAGGATTGGTTTGTTCCCATCATGAGTACTACATGCCGTTACACTGGGGCTGTCCGTATTTCCATCGCAAATATAAGACAAGTGCACGAAGTCATTCATTGGTGCACGTGATAATCCAATGGAGCTCTACCGGTGAAAATCAAGGGGCTAGGACGCCCGCCGCCAGCAAAAGGCCGCTTGAACTATAGGAAGCTACCTCGCAATCGAGAAAGGCGAAAGCAAACTAGGGGCTTGTCTCGCCCAATGTTTCATGTACAAATATAAAAATATATATATATAATATATATATATATATATATATATGGCTCGCTAGGTTGAAACCCAAAAGGGCGGCCTAGGCAAAAGTTAGAGCATTGCACAAAAAGAAGCCCGCTAGGTTGAAAACCCGAAAGGGCGGCCTAGGCAAAAAAAAAAAAAAAAAAAAAAAAAAAAAAGGTGTGCACAAAGAGATAAAATAAAAAAATAAAAAAAGAAAAATAGAAGGGGCTATCACCATGGAAAAGTAAAAGTCCCATTTTCTTTTCACCTCAAATGTTCTATTTTCCTTTCTTTCCTTACAAAGTAGATAAACGGCAGCAACCCATGACAACTACGATGGAGCAATCCACTGCAACAACTACAAAGGAGTAATCTACCGCAATGAGCTACACAGAACAACTCACCTCAAATGAACCTCACACCCCTAAACACAAAACCCAACTTCATCATCAACCGGCAACCACTCAAAGCCAAACATAACCTACCTTGGGCCAACTTTCTTTCTTTTCTTTCCTCCCACACATACCCACTGAAACCCGACACCATCGTCAAGCGGGTCATCCCCGAACTACGCGGACCTGATCTCCTCACTTGAGGAGAACGTAGGCAACCTCCGTTCGGTCCAAAATATACACAACCCACCTCGTAGCCAATTTTCCTTCTCTTCTCTCTTCCCCCATATTTCTACTCCTGACTTCTTCACTCACAATTGATCAAAACATTTATTAATTTGAGGCTACTTGTTTACCAATTAACCATAACTCATTAACTAATCAACGAGGTCCACTCTCGAGCAATCAAATGAGAATCTTGAATAAAACAATTTTCAAATGTCTCGACAAGTCTTCCGTTCTACAATCTAGGAAAGAGCTAAAGACTTACTTTCTGTCAAAGCAGGGGCTTCCTCCCTTTTGTACATATATACCCTCAGTTGCTCAAAAGAGTCAAAATGTGAGTACTATCTCTCTCTCTATTACTCTCCTCAAAATGCCCCCGCATGTTTTCAAACAATTCTTTTTTCTTTTTTTGAGTCGACTGAATGAGTTCAAAAAAAAAAAAAAATTGACGCAAAAGAGATGCCCGCTAGATTGAAAACCTGCAAGGGCGGTCTAGGCAGAAAAAAAGGGTGCGTCTTAAAAGAGGTAGGATACCCCGCTCTACGCGACTGGGGCTTCCCTAACAATAAAGGACCGACCATAAGGTTTCTCAAAGAATGCCGGGGCTTCATCAAGCACATACTTAGAAGAAGAGGACTCCTCATCATCAAGCTCGACATAGGATTTCTCAAAGGAGGGAGGATACCCCGCTCTACGCAACTGGGGCTTCCCTAACAATAAAGGACCGACCATAAGGTTTCTCAAAGAATGCCGGGGCTTCATCAAGCACATACTTAGAAGAAGGGCATCCCTCATCATCAAGCTTGACGTAGAGTTTCTCAAAGGAGGGAGGGTACCCGCTCACCAAATTAGATAATCCCCAATGGAATGGGTCGACTATGTGGTTTCCCAGAGAATACCGAAGCGTCAACAAGGATACACTTAGAAGAAGGGCACACCCCTCATCGTCAAACTCGGCACGCGACGACCTATTTGGATTGATTAGAATCATAATTAATTATAAGGCATCTGTATAAGATCATAACACTTTCATAAAGTTTTCTCCTCCCCGACACTTTGTTTATAAACCTGCACGCTCGGTCTCCACAAAATTGTAAATAAATCCTCGATCCATCTGAGACCCATCTCCGTGATTCTTGAGTTGACTCGGTCCTTCACCCTATTTCCTATACAATAGGATACCCTTAGGTCCCAACCTACCTGGTTCAAAACCTTAGGTCCCAAGCCTACCCGGTGAGTCTTACCTACGTTACATCATAACCTCTTAGCTCGACCTTCCGCAAGTTCGCAGCATGACCCTTCGGCCTCAAACCGGTTCTACCCAAAACTCCAGACCTTAAACCAGTTAACCAAAGCCAAATCCTTAGGGTGACCCATTAGGTCGCGAACCTACCGGTCCCGAGCCTACCCGATCTCCTAGATCTCAAACCTACCAACACATACTCATCCTTACCTTGTCTAAGCAATAGCTCTCTTATCCTCCTCGTTCCAACCTTTTAGGTCTACTCAGTCTAACCTGTTGAGCGATCCCTTAGATCCCAAGACCATTCAAGTCTACCAAACTTATCCTTGAAGTCCATGATATGTCTGGTCCATGCCTTAGGCCTCAACCCCTAAACCTTTAGGTCACAAGACTTTCTACCCTCTAGGTCTCTCACCTTACATCTCCACCCTTAGAACTCTTTTAATTCCCAAGCCTACTTGGTCCAATTAAAAAGCGACGCATCTACGTCTCCTGACTCCCGTCATATCCAAGCCATGGCCCTACCACTCTTAACCTACCAAGTACCAACCTAGTGTCACTCCTTAGCTTCAAAAGACTTCCTAGTCTGACCTTCAACCCCTTAGGTCTCTAACCTACTTAATCCGAGCCGAGTCCAAACCTCGCCACCTACGAGGTCCACCCTTGAACTCCATGGATCTCAAACCTTTCTTCCCCACGAGTCCAAACCTCAAACATGCTCGAACGCATAGGATCTTCCGCATACCGTGACATGCCATAAAGATATCAAAACCCGTCCAGTCAAAAATCGGTGCGCTTAACACCTTTGGTCCCATACCAAACCCACCTTCGCAATCGCCGAACGAGCTTGGTCACGTGCAATGACCTCTGAGAAAAACTTAGTACCTAAGCATACCCAATCCAACTTAGGTACATATTGTACTCAAGCAAAGTCTTGGACACTCAATCCCCTTATCTAAAGCGCCAACATGGTCATATATCCAAAACCATTTCCCGCACCTATGGTTTCGCACCTAGCCTAAACTTTCAAACACTCTAGGATCCAAGCCCGACATGCGTATTAGGTACTAGGATCATCCAATCCCAATCCGTTGCTCTTTGGCCGACCTCAAGCCTGCTTGGTCCTAACCCATAACACGGTTTCTCTAGGACAAAAGACTTACCCGCCTGAAAGCCTTATGTCCCAACGCTACCCTGCTTAGCCTTCGATCTCCTAGATCTCACGCCTACCATTCCATTAGGCCCCGGTCTCCTTAACACATGTCTGAGTCTTACCCTAGCTAAACCCTAGCACTCTAGCCTAGGTCTAACCTATCGAGCCTATCCATCCATGAGGTATCAAGCTCACCTGCCCCAAACCGCAACACTCTTAGACCTCAAACTTGCTCGGTCTAAACCAAGACAAACCTTCAAATGCTTTCTGTCTCCAAACCCTAGCCTCAAGCCTAGGTGGCCACATCCTCTACAAACCCTAGCCTCTAGGCTAGGAAGTCACATGCGCTCCGAACCCTAGCCACAAGCCTAGGTAGTCACCTTCTATCCGAAGCCTAGCCTTAAACCTAGGTAATCACATTCTCTTAACCCTAGCCTCAAGCCTAGGTTGCCACATCCTCTACAAACCCTAGCCTCTAGCCTAGGAAGTCACATGCCTCCGAACCCTAGCCTCAAGCCTAGGAAATCACATATTCCCAAACCCTAGCCTCAAGCCTAGGTTGCCACATCCTCTACAAACCCTAGCCTCTAGCCTAGGAAGTCACATGCGCTCCGAACCCTAGCCTCAAGCCTAGGTAATCACATCTTCCCAAACCCTAGCCTCAAGCCTAGGTCGTCACGTTCCCCAAAACCCTAGCCTCAAGCCTAGGTAGCCACATCCTTCCTAAACCCTACCCTCGAGCCTAGGTAGTCACATTCCCTCTAAACTCTAGCCTAAAGCCTAGGAAGTTACATCCTTCTTAAACCCTAGCCTCAAACCTAGGAATCTGCATTCTCTCTAAACCCTAGCCTTAAGCCTAGGAAACCACAACATCCCCTTTACCCTAGCCCAAATTCTAGGGAATTTCCAAAGCCCCGTATGCAACATCATTTCCAAATTCCCGAAACCCTAGTCTCGAAACCTAGGAAATTTACAATCTCAATTCTCCGTTTTATTGAACCCTAGTCCAAAACCTAGGATATAATGCCCTGTCCAAAACTCAATCAACCCTAGCCTCAAGCTTAGGTAGTCGCACTCTTTCCAAACCCTAGCCTCGAGCCTAGGTAGTCGCATTCGCTCTAAACCCTAGCCTCGAGCCTAGGTAGTCGCATTCGATCTAAACCCTAGCCTCAACCCTAGGTAGTCGCACTCTTTCCAAACCCTAGCCTCGAGCCTAGGTAGTCGCATTCGCTCTAAACCCTAGCCTCGAGCCTAGGTAGTCGCATTCGATCTAAACCCTAGCCTCAAGCCTAGGTAGTCGCACTCTTTCTAAAGCCCTAGTCTCAAGGCTAGGTAGAAATTATCCTCTTTAAACTCTATCATCAAGCCTAGGATTCAACATTCCCTTCAAACCCCAGTCCTATAACTAGGAAACTCCTTCACCTTAGTCTCAAAACGTAGGAAGTTTACAGTCCTTAGCCTTAAACCTAGCCTAAAGCCTAGGTTACCATGAACCTTTCCAAGCCATAGTCACCAATCCCGGAAAATGGTGAACCCTAACATCAAGCTTAGTGGACCTTCCACAAAAGCAATCCCTCTTCCCAACGGTCCATGGTCTCAAGCCTAGGAAGTCACAACCCTTTCAACTCCCAGCCTTGGGTCTAAAGCCAACGCCTTTGCAACCTCTGAACCTACCACAACTCCAAGCCCTAGCCGCGAAGCCTAGGATATTTCTAAACCCTAGTCCCAAACCTAAGAGAGTCATGGTCCTTAAACACCAGTTTCCAAACCCTTGTTCGAAACCCTAACATCTAGGAAGTTCCCAAACCTCAACCTCTCCAAACCCTAGCCCCAAACCTAGGAATCTGCATTTTCTCCAAACCCTAGTCTCAAGCCTAGGAAGCACTATCCCCTTTTACCCTAGCCCAAGTTCTAGGGAATTTCTAAAGCCCTGTGTGCAACATCCTTTCCAAATTCTCGAAACCCTAGTCTCGAAACCTAGGAAATTTATAATCTCAATCCCCCGCTAGTCTTATGCCTAGGATACAATAGCCTTTCCATATTCTCTCCGAACCCTAGCCTCGAGCCTAGGCAGTCGCATTCTCTCCAAACCCTAGCCCGTAAGCCTAGGAAACCCACATTGTATCCAAGACACAATCTCAAGTCTAAACAACCATAACATCTTTTGCATCCTTATCTAAGAGGCTACCCATCCCCTTTCCTTAGAAGCCTTAGGTCCTACCCTAAGCAACCAAGCAAAATGTCCCTTACCTAATACCTTCATCTTAATGGTTCGTAGCCTCATATTATGTATTCCTCCTAATTTAGGGTAAGCGGATCCCAAACATTACGCTTTCCGTGGTCGTCCTTTGCTCACCAAAGAGTCCTTTACCTTGGCGACTCCCCGAGAGTCCATCACCTTTGCGACCCCAAGAGTCCATCACTTCTGCGATTCCCTGAGAGTCTATCACCTTCATGCCTCCTTGAGAGTTCATCCCGTTTGCGACTCCATAACAATCCATCATCTTTGCCTCCACATGCAAAATTTCAGTTTTACCCCTGGTACATTTCCCTTTGTTCATTTTTAGGTGCCCTTAGCGCTATTTTGACTGATATTCGTTACCTTTGAATACGGAAAACCCCTTAAAACTTCCTAATATTTGCTTAGGATTCGTATGGTTGTAGAGACTTCGGCGCCTCTATGACATACGCATCCTAGATCGATCGCGATGGGCAGAAGCCTCGACGTTTCTGTTTGTGAGAGATCCAGCATCTATTATTTTAGCACTTCCTAATATTTGCTTAGGATTCGTATGGTTGTAGAGACTTCGGCGCCTCTATGACATACGCATCCTAGATCGATCGCGATGGGCAGAAGCCTCGGCGTTTCTGTTTGCGAGAGATCCAGCACTATTATTTTAGCACTTCCTAATATTTGCTTAGGATTCGTATGGTTGTAGAGACTTCGGCGCCTCTATAACATACGCATCCTAGATCGATCGCAATGGGCAGAAGCCTCGGCGTTTCTGTTTGCGAGAGATCCAGCATCTATTATTTTAGCACTTCCTAATATTTGCTTAGGATTCGTATGGTTGTAGAGACTTCGGCGCCTCTATGACATACGCATCCTAGATCGATCGCGATGGGCAGAAGCCTCGGCGTTTCTGTTTGCGAGAGATCCAGCATCTATTATTTTAGCACTTCCTAATATTTGCTTAGGATTCGTATGGTTGTAGAGGCTTCGGCGCCTCTATGACATACGCATCCTAGATCGATCGCGATGGGCAGAAGCCTCGGCGTTTCTGTTTGCGAGCGATCCATCATCTATTTTAGGATTCGTATGATTGTAGAGACTTCAGTGCCTCTATGACATACGCATCCTAGATCGATCGCGATGGGCAGAAGCCTCGGCGTTTCTGTTTGCGAGCGATCCAGCATCTATTTTAGGATTCGTATGATTGTAGAGACTTCGGCGCCTCTATGACATATGCATCCTAGATCAATCGTGGTTGACAGAAGCCTCGGCGTTTCTGTTCGCGAGAGATCCATCATCTATTACTTTAGCGCGATCGGCAGGAACCCCGCCGATCCTGATTGCGTTTACCATTCCATCTTGGGATTATTTAGACAACGTAGTCTTTGATTTTCCCAAATAACTTCATTTCCTAACGAATGTTCGTTCTTCATACAGGATAGTGCCCGTAGGTTTATTATCCCTAGCAGAAGTCCGATGGCTCCCAATTTCCCCATCAGATCTGAACTACGACCGGCTTGATTCCTCGGAGGATACGTAGGAAACCTGAAAAGGTTCAGCCACCCGACCGACGCGGTCATCTCTCATCCCCAGCAGGTGCATTTTCCCCAGCAGAAGACGTTGCTCCCCATAAGAGGACAAATCATTCCCAATTTACCATCCGATTTGAACTACGTTTGGCTTGATTCCCCCGCGGATACGTAGGTCGCCTGCCAAGGTTCAGCCGTTCCCTTACCTTTCATCTGTTTTGAAACTCATGTTTCAGACGGATCCTTCTTTTATTGTCGACCCCACATTGCCTTGCAAGAAGCGTCGCCGAGGGGCTACTGTTAGTACCCGACCTGAAAATGAGTTTATTAGGACTTTCCCAAAAATACAAGGACTTTATAGGAATTAGAAACCTTGCAAAGACTTGTCCCGGATTCCCAAAATATCTCATTTATGGCAAAATCTATCAAATTAGGTAGCAAATAGTTTCCTTAAAACCATGCAGAAACCCTAGCTTAAGAATCAAGTCAGCCTGCAGACTTGGCCACACGGCCAACCTTGCTCCGCGTTGATCTTGGCCACGCGGCCACTATTGTCACCGGCTTCAACAATGGCCAGGCGGCCAACCTTGCGCTGAATGATCTGGACCGTCAGATCTCTCCCTCAGTTTACTATATAAATCACTCCATGCTATTGGTTTAAAGGTCCGATTTTGAGAGTTCTAAAGTCCGAATTTTGGAGTTCTTAAACACTATTTTGCTCTCTAATTAGCATTCAAACACTCAAGAAGATCCAAGGTTTATTTCTTGCCAACATAGGTAAGTGTTCTAACTTTTTCTTCGCGTTCTTGCATTATTTTAATGTAGATCTTTTATATTCATGTTCGTACATGTTTATTCATAGTTTCTTCATGAGCTTTGCATGTTTATTCATATGTTCATAATATGTTCTTCATATGTTCATCGTGTTCATAGATTAAAACCTTATTTATGCTATATTTAGGGTTGCGATCTTCATGTTTGCATGTTATTTCATAGCCGATGATGATCGAGGGTTCATCAACCCGAGGATGATCTAGGAACTACTTCTAAACCCTAATCTTTAGGTAATTCCCCCTCATTATGCATGATCCCGATTCTTCTGCCTATTCTAACTCTCTGCGAACTACGCTGACCTGAGCTTCTCACAATGAGAGGAACGTAGGCAATCTTCGGATCCGGTCTAAATCACTAACACACTACTAACACATTCATCATGATAGAAAGACCGATCAATTCGGGCAATAGGAGTGATAACGTTCAATATTCTTCTCTTGTTGTAATTTGACCCCCGAACCCATTAAACATGCTCTTTCTCAATGTTTTGGCTATAATTAAAACGGCGTGGCGACTCTCATAATTTTAATGTTACTATGAATATTCCCAAATTCAAACACACGTATTCACAAGCTCCAGCACCCTCTCCTCCAGCTGACGGAGCCTCCGCCTCATCCCTTTGTTCTGCCTACCCAAGTGCCTATAAGCAGCTACGGGCACCTGTTGCAACAAAGAACGGGGAAAGGAAATTACATCAATACAAAGGACAGAAAAACAAGACTGGAACTGAGAAAATGCAAAGATGGTCAGAAAAACATACCACAGCAGCCTGAGCGGGAGGCCCTCTCTCCGGTGACATATCCTCGGGAACAATCTCCCTCTGCTCCTCAAAGACCCCGAAGTTTGAATAAGTGTAATAAGGAGGAGGCAAAGGAGGATCGAAACAATACCCGGCACCGGTAGTATAAAATCGAGCGGAGGTCGAAGGAGCAGCCTGTGATCTCCTCAGATCAGCGAACATAAAGCCCTGCATCAAGTTGTTCTCCCTGAAGAGGCCATAATCCTGATCCAAGTGAATATAAGGGACGGCATCAACCCCTACCATATATGCCGCACGATCAACCTCTGAAAGTGACCTCAAGTTACGAGGGCAGAAAGGAGGAACGTCTGGAACTGCAGGACGAGGAGGGGTATAAAAGTCTGTCACCTGGGTACCATGCTGCCAAAATACTCTATCCCCCAAGTACAGAGCCATGCACTCACCCGAACTCATCAAAAGCCGAGAACGGGTAGGAATAAGAGTGTGCTCAAACCAGTGCTGAACTGATCTCCACGGATACAAAGAAAAGGCAACAGACTCAGGCCTCAGGGTGTCCAAGTGCCGTCGGGCCGAAGTAAGACTAATGGGATTCGTGCCAGTCTTCACATTCCTCTCCTTATACGCCCACCATGCGCAGTCCGGATACTGGGGCTGGCCTTCCTTGGCAATCTTTAAATCCCTCAGATTCAGGATAGCAAAAGCCCAAAGCTGTAGACAAGAGGCAGAAACAAAGTTAATGACAGTCAACGAAAAAGGCAGTTATGACTAAGGCAAGGAGAATATAAAAGGGACAGTAAGTGGTATACCTCCCACAGCAAGCTGAAGCCCGTAACAGAGCTGGTAGTTGAGCGGCTGGTCAAATCCATGCCGTGATAACAAGCAGCCAAGCCCGCTGCGCCCCAGTTATACTGGCCGATCTGGTCCAAGTCCACTAACAAGTCAAGCAGAGCCAAAGAGGCCGAAGATCCCCCGTTGGCAAACAGAGTGTGGGATAACAAGTACCAAATGAAGTAACGGGCCACAGCATCAACCCGATCAGCAGTAACACCTCGAGCCTCAGCCATCAAGATGCTGAAATAAGCCCGGATTCTCCCCCATGTCACTCGAGAATTCTTAACCTCGAACCGGCAGTCAACCAAGGCCAGTAACTCGTCCGGAGTCCGAACAGCCCCTCTCAAACCAAAAGGGACAGGCACCCCCATGAACGGCAAGCCCGTCAAAGCTGTGAAATCAGTAGGCGTCATGGTCACCTCGCCCATGGGTAAATGGAAGGTATGGGTGGTATCCCACCATCTCTCCCTCAATGCCTGAACCACATCAGGGTCATTCTTCAAAGCTGGGAGGCTAGTGACAAAAAGACCAAAATGAGTCCCTGTGACTCGGGACCGAACATTCTCGGGCAACCTCTTCCATATAGAGATGGGCCCATGAGCCCCACCGCGAATCTCTGTCAAACGGGTCCACTCCTGAAAGAAAAAAAAAGGAACAGCAAAAATTTCATCAGCATGACTGCTAGAAAAACGGATGAACTCAACACAAAGATTTCAACGGCAGAGCAATGTACAAGCAAGTGTGTGAACGTGAAAATGGACATCCCAACATGTTTCTTACAACAAATCAGCAACAACAAACAACATGCAAAGAATGATCAATAAAGCTGCTGCAGCAATATTTCGGGTAAAGAAAACAGAACTTCATGAAACCTGAAATCGACAAGAATGGTGAGGCATTCTTACCAAACCCGAAGTCACGAAGTGAGAAATATGGGTATGAGGCCGGAAAGTAAGCAAGCTCGGGTCCATAGCTTCAACCCCAATTTCGGGCTCCTCGCCATGTGGCATCTCAAACGGAGGTGATTGCTGACGATCCGACATCGTTTTTTTGACGGAATTGATCCTAGAGCAGCAAGAAAGTGTTTTGGGGTGATTCCTCTACGAAAATTGGGCTTGGAATTTGGAGGGTTCTTCAAATTTTTGAAAACTGGCCGAAAACAGCAAACAGCCTGTTTAAATATGCTGAACTTATGCGCCAGGCGCGCGCCTCCCGACATATTCATCTGCGGCGCGAGCGTCCCAAAACGAGTCCCGGACGCGCGCTCTTCCCATCATCAGGCAGGTTCAAAAGCAGTCTCCCATGCAAGAATCCATGCATCGTATCAAAGTTTCCCCACGGATTCCGAACTCCCTAAGTTCTGTCACGGGTGCCACACCCCCCTCAAGAGTCAATCTCGACATTTCATCCCCAGCAGGAACATTTTTCTGGTCACGGTCAACTGTGCCCGTACCCCACAACTCAAAAAAGTCAAACGTGACTCCAAATGGCACGAGACTTCAAAGCAATATTTCATCAAACGGATTCACTAACGGATTCGTCAACAAGGGTTCACCAACGACCTCATTCAAAACGTTCAACCGTGCCCACACCCCACAAAGTCAACAACGTAAGCAGATGCGGCTCCAAGTCGGCAACTCGGTCCATATCGAGACAAGCTCCCATGAGCTCCAAGTCAGCAACTCGGTCCATATCGAGACAAGCTCCCATGAGCCCCAAGTCGGCAACTCGGTCCATATCGAGACAAGCTCCCATGAGCCTCAAGTCGGCAACTCGGTCCATATCGAGACAAGCTCCCATGAGCTCCAAGTCGGCAACTCGGTCCATATCGAGACAAGCTCCCATGAGCCCCAAGTCGACAACTCGGTCCATATCGAGACAAGCTCCCATGAGCTCCAAGTCGGCAACTCGGTTCATATCAAGACAAGCTCCCATGAGCTCTAAGTCGGCAACTCGGTCCATATCGAGACAAGCTCCCATGAGCCCCAAATCTACAACTCGGTCCATATCGAGACAAGCTCCCATGAGCTCCAAGTCGGCAACTCGGTCCATATCGAGACAAGCTCCCATGAGCTCCAAGTCGGCAACTCGGTCCATATCGAGATAAGCTCCCATGAGCCCCAACTCAACAAACTCGGTCCATATCGAGACAAGCTCCCATGAGCTCCAATACAACACCCCAGCAAAAGCCGCTCACACAGGGAGCGCACCACTATCTCTCGCAATTTCAAATTCCTGCTTTCATCGAGTCTTTGCCTTTTCTTGGTGATGTCCTCGGCGGGTGTTTTTAACTTTCGTCGACGCGTTCTGCTTTGCAGTCCACGTCGTCGAGGGGCTCTGTAGACACCCCGCCTTGGACCGCTCACCCCGATTGCACATTTGATTTTGTGTTTCTCCCCATTCTAAGTGTTTCTCGTTAGTTTCTGTCACTTCCGTTAAGTTCCTGACTGACTTCGTTAAGTCCAGGGACTAAACTGAATGACAGGGCTGACTTTCTAGTCCATTCTGTCAAAATTTCCTTCTATGAGTCGCGCGCCTCCGACACTAGGAGCCAGGCGCGCGCGCCTCCCGCCCCCAAAGCAGGAAGCGCGCGCCTCTGGGCGTCAGTTACAGATTTCTGGCCAGGATTCCCTCCCTTGCTCAATTTACAAGATTTTGCCCGAGAAGGATTTCTTGGTGACTGAGTTTTGGCACCAAAAACACCCCTCTTTCACCTATAAAAACCTATCTTTACCTCCATTTTCAAGGATCGAAAACGAGACAAAAAATCACTTTCTAAAGGTTCTCCAAGGATCTCATTAAGCAACATTTGAAGTTCTTCAAATTGTAGGTAAAAGTCCATCTTTTCCCTTCTTTTCTACTTCATCTCCTCTCTCTCTTTCACTTTAATCAAATGTGCAATCACCCAAATCATTTTGGGACATGACTCTAATGATCACCTCATCTCATTGAGGTTGGTTAAGGAGTTATCTCCTACATTCCAAATCCTATTTTAAATCCCCCCTTTTCATGACTTAAAGAAGAAGAAGAAGAACATTTTCATTCATGTAGATTTTGATCAAGCAAGACCAACTTTAGTTGGGCGAGATGGGTGTTTCGGTACTTCCCATCTCGTAATCTAACCCCCGAACCTCAAAACAAAGAATCTCTGTTTTCGTAATCAAACTTAGGCTACAATCTATAGGTTTTTCTTATGTTCCTCAAAACATAGGTGGCGACTCTAAAAACAAGTTAGACATCCTAGGATCACTCACGCGCTCTAGCCTAAAGCCGTGGTTCCCCCGGGGTATCTACAGATATGAACAAACATGAACAAGTAATGAACAAGTATGAACAAGTATGAACAAGTATGGACAAGTATGGCATAGCATGGCATGCATCAAGAATTATTAATGAACAAGGACCAAAACTTGCATTTGCATCAAGTTGTGCATAAAGAGTTTGGAATCAAACATTTTACAAGAGAATTGTTTTGTCATTGAAATCTTTTGTACAAGTTATGCACAACAAGAAAAGAGTTTAGGAGATCTTTACAAAAAAGGGGGGTTGTGCACAATGAAGCTTTGGAAACCATTTTATTGACAAAAGATTGTGCACAACCAAGCATGTCTTATTTGAAAACAAATCAAGTTTTTTTTTTTTTTTGGCCAAAAGAATGTACTCAAATAAGGCTGTAAACTTGGAACCTGGACAAGCAGAAGCAAAGGGGTGTCCAGAATGTTGCATCCCCTGCAGAAATTTGTCAATTTGCAACATTTTGACCCCCACCAAAAGCAGCCGTACGGCTATAGCAGGAGGGTGGAGATTTTTCAGTTTTTTTTCCAACTTCTGATCCTCATGCTCCAGTTCGTCTCATTTCCAGAACACATTCATTCGAAACAGTTGAAACAGAAACATATAACACACACAAACAAGCACAAAGTTGACTAACGGGAATGGGAGTTTGACCCACACATAAGTGTTCCCAGGGCTTCTAGGGAGAAGTCCGAAAACACTTAAATCCCCAGCAGAGTCGCCACTGTAAGGTTACACTTTGGGAAGAACACGAAAAAGTTCACCCAAAGTGCCTCGGTAAACCGAGTCTCCCTCATGTTAGTTAACGAAAGTGCATGTGTGTGTGTGTGTGTTTTCAAAAAAGGGAGAAACTGACTGTTCTGGAAAAACCAGTTAGTTATTTAACAGAGACAGTTTATTTTGTAAGTTTTCAGATCAGAAAGGCGGAAACTGGAAAATGCCCTCCCCGGCCAAAGTAGCCGTATGGATGGGGAGGGCGTTCCTGGGCATTTTTACAGTTTATCAGAGAAACAGTCCAGTTCAGTCAAAAACAGAGAAACTTTGCTGAAACTGGACTAAAATGTGGATTTCCAGTTTGTGATTTACAACAAAAGACTTAAGAAAGATCATTCCTATGCACTTTGATCATCAAAGGTCCCCAAAACAAAGAATTTGGGTGTGATCAAGGCAATTATTGGAGAAATTTGGGAAAAGTTGATGAACATGGCTTTTGAGCCAAAATGGCCATTTGATGATCAAAGATTGAGACTTTATCATCAAGATGTCATTTTTATGTTTGGAAAACCTTTTATAAGTCAAAATATCACATAAAGATTCAATCTTTATGACCCAAAATGGGATTTAAGAGGCTAAATCAAAGGGAAAGTGATGAACACTTGAAGTTTCACCACCCCACATGATCATCATGGCCAAAAGACAAAGTTTATCAAAAAGACTTGGGCTTTCACCATGGAAATGGGTCCTTAAGCCAAATTTACTCTTGGGACATCACCATTCAACAAAAAAGATTTGATCTCTATGGACAAATAGGAACAAAATGAGCAAGATGAACAAGAAGCATAACAAGTCATGATCATCTTTGGTTTTACCCCATAATCACACATAAGATGTAAAGGGGAAACCTTTGAATCACCTCATGACTTGGATAATACATATATATGTATAGTAGTAATAGTAGATATATATATATATATATATATATATATATATATATATATATATATATATATATATATATATATATATATATATATATATATATATATATAGCTTTAAGGGCAGAGACTTGTAGTATAGTTATATATATATATGTATATTGCTTGATAATGGACAAGACTTGCAATTAAAAGGTAAATTGCTTGAGATGGACAAGACTTGCAATTAAGAGTAGATAATAAGCATATAAATAAGAACAAAATAAGAGAGATGATATGAAGAGAAGGATGGGGGAGAAGGTGGCTTTACCTATGATTGGTTAGGCCAATCTTCCTCTCTCTCACTCTTAACACTCTTTCTGTCAAAATTCCTACAGAGTAACACTAGCAATATCGATTTCTCCCCCTGAAATGATCAGTAAGGGGTTTGATTTATAGGGGCTGATGGTGCCCAAAGTAGACGTACGGCGGGTGTTGGCGGGTGGCCTTCTGGATTCTTCTTTGTTTATTTCCATAACGGTCCCTGTGTTTGTATATTTTCCTAGGGAGGTCCTGGCCTATCAGTTTTGTCCTGAATGGTGCCTAGAATTCCTCTAAATGGGTCGATTTCAGATTGGGGTACTTACAGATACAAAAGTTGTAATTAAACTCTGCTAGGCAATCTCCCTGTATTTTCGGGAGTGAATGCCCAATTAGTAGGCCCGTCATCTATCTCGGCCTCGTCAGAGTGGATAGGGATTAGGCGATGTAGACCTCGGCCTAGGCATGGTCTGCCTGCTTGGCCTTATAACATGTCGGCATATATGGTTGTGGGCCTCTCGAGATGGGCCTTGTGGTGTGTGAGCCCAGAGTTTATGGGTCCCATTTAACCAGGTCGATTTGTGTCGTTCATACTCTAATGACAGAAAGATACTCTTTTTCATTAGAATGGTAATTTAACTCAGCCTGCTTAAAGCTTCCTGAGGTAAATCTACAAATTAATTCTTTATCAGAATTAATTGTAACTGCTTTGAGAACTCCTCCCCAATACTCATTGGAGGCATCGGTCTCAATGATGAGCTTATCATCCAGTTCTGGATGATAAAGCTTCGGAAAACCATTAAGGTTCTTTTTCAACTTCTTCATGTAAGAAGTATCCTGCTCATTCCATTTCCATGGAACTTCCTTCTTAAGCTTAACTTGAAGAGGTGCTCTTAAAGCTGCAAGCTTAGGAATGTAGTCGGATGCATAGGTTAATATTTCTAGAAACCTTTGCAACTGCTTCTTATCTTCTATCCTATCCGGGAACTTATGGATATGATCTAAGATATGACTCCGAGGACAATGAGTCCCTTGATCAATTTCTAATGCTAATAAATTAATCTTTGTCTTAAAGAGTTGTGCTTTCTTTTTGGAAAGAATGATTCCTAAAGTTTTACATCTCTTTAGCACTGCTGATAAATGTATCAGATGACTTGACTCATTATCACTAAAGATAAGAATATCATCAACATAAATACAGCAAAATCTTTCAAATGCTCGAAATGCTTCTTACATATGTCTCTGAAATATTGATGGTGCCTGTTTAAACCCAAAGGGTAACACCAACCATTGGTAATGTCCTTGCGGACATGTGAATGCCGTTAAGAGTTGAGACTCTTGATCTAACAGCACTTGCCAGAATCCAGATTTACAATCTAGACTGCTGATCATCTTTTTCCCACGAATAAGGGCTAGTAAACTATCCTTATTTGGGAGGTTATGGCCATCGCCTACAGTTAGATTATTCATCTGTTTGTAGTTGACTACCATTCTCTTTTTTCCACATCGTCGTTCTGCTTCGTTTTCAACGAGGAAAGCAAGGGACATGTGGGGAGATTTACTAGGGATGATGATTTTCATCTCAAGTAACTCCTTAATTTGCTTTGCAAATTCTTCTACGTCTTGTGGGGTGTATTTCATAGGTTTTACTCTACAAATACTCTTTGGATCTATGAGCTTGATGCTCACCTTCATCCAATGCTTAGTTTTCTCAGGGTCCAATGGATTATCTGAGCAAACCGTATCCAATATTTTTTCAATTATGGATATTTTCTTGGTTTCTTCTTCAAGATTAAGAATAAATTCTTGCTCTTTTTTGAAGTTTTCTAGCATAGCCACCCCCCTCTCTAAAAAATAAATTTTATTTGAGGATATATTAACGGGTGCTAAACCTTTGACTTTAGAATCCTTCTTCATTGATTCTAAAAATCCTTGAAAGCCTACTCGCTCTGCTCGAGTTACTTTCCGAATCCACACTTCTTCCTTTTCCAGGGTTGTGAAGATGATCTTATTTGTAAATTGCGTGAATGGACTATAGGTTAAACAAAAGTTATTACCTATAAGGAAATCCAAACCAGCTTCCTGCTGATATACGGTTGGGATATGAAAGATCGTATCACCAAAAAGTACATCCAGGTTTTTACAAACCTTGTCGATTATAATGGTAGAACCATTAGCAATCCGGACCTGTATAGGCCTTTCAGCATTCACCCAGTGTTCTGGAGGAATGACAAACTTACTTGCTATGCATAGACTTGCGCCTGTATCAACATAACAATGTAACTTGATCTTCTTATGTCCTTCGAACTTGAAGGTTCCTTGGATATAAATTGACGATGGATTAGTAATGTTAGGCATTACTAATTCCTTTTAGTGATAGTCAATCGCTGTCTGTTGACTCATCACTTGATTCAGAAGAGCTTTCTCCTGGATCAATCTCGTATATGAGGATATCTTGATATCCATCATACTCATCTTCAATAGGCTCCATTCCTAATTGAAGGATCTCATCTAGAACTTTGACTTTGTCATAGTTCTGCTTCCGGTTAGGGCACTCATTTGCATAGTGACCTTCTTCATTACAGATCCAACATCTGCAATTTTTCTTGCCTTTTGGGCAAAACCTCTTTTTGTCAGTCTTTTTTCTGACAAATCTTCTGGGTTTAAAAGGTTTACTTTTCCTATTAAACTTAAATTTGTTAAATTTCTTTTTAACAAATTTCTTCCTACTCTTGGTCTTGTATTGTGGAATACAACCGTAAGTAAGGCTTGGTTCAACTATATTTTCGCAACATTTTTTGCTAAAAGATCTCAGTTGCTTATGTTTCCTAGTCAAAGCTCTTCTGAATCAAGTGATGAGTCAACAGACAGCGATTGACTATCACTAAAAGGAATTAGTAATGCCTAACATTACTAATCCATCGTCAATTTATATCCAAGGAACCTTCAAGTTCGAAGGATATAAGAAGATCAAGTTACATTGTTATGTTGATACAGGCGCAAGTCTATGCATAGCAAGTAAGTTTGTCATTCCTCCAGAACACTGGGTGAATGCTGAAAGGCCTATACAGGTCCGGATTGCTAATGGTTCTACCATTACAATCGACAAGGTTTGTAAAAACCTGGATGTACTTTTTGGTGATACGATCTTTCATATCCCAACCGTATATCAGCAGGAAGCTGGTTTGGATTTCCTTATAGGTAATAACTTTTGTTTAACCTATAGTCCATTCACGCAATTTACAAATAAGATCATCTTCACAACCCTGGAAAAGGAAGAAGTGTGGATTCGGAAAGTAACTCGAGCAGAGCGAGTAGGCTTTCAAGGATTTTTAGAATCAATGAAGAAGGATTCTAAAGTCAAAGGTTTAGCACCCGTTAATATATCCTCAAATAAAATTTATTTTTTAGAGAGGGGGAGGGCTATGCTAGAAAACTTCAAAAAAGAGCAAGAATTTATTCTTAATCTTGAAGAAGAAACCAAGAAAAGATCCATAATTGAAAAATTATTGGATACGGTTTGCTCAGATAATCCATTGGACCCTGAGAAAACTAAGCATTGGATGAAGGCGAGCATCAAGCTCATAGATCCAAAGAGTATTTGTAGAGTAAAACCTATGAAATACAAACCACAAGACGTGGAAGAATTTGCAAAGCAAATTAAGGAGTTACTTGAGATGAAAATCATCATCCCTAGTATATCTCCTCACATGTCCCCTGCTTTCCTCGTTGAAAACGAAGCAGAACGACGATGTGGAAAAAAGAGAATGGTAGTCAACTACAAACAGATGAATAATCTAACTGTAGGCGATGGCCTTAACCTCCCAAATAAGGATAGTTTACTAGCCCTTATTCGTGGGAAAAAGATGTTCAGCAGTCTAGATTGTAAATCTGGATTCTGGCAAGTGCTGTTAGATCAAGAGTCTCAACTCTTAACGGCATTCACATGTCCGCAAGGACATTACCAATGGTTGGTGTTACCCTTTGGGTTTAAACAGGCACCATCAATCTTTCAGAGACATATGCAAGAAGCATTTCGAGCATATGAAAGATTTTGCTGTATTTATGTTGATGATATTCTTATCTTTAGTGATAATGAGTCAAGTCATCTGATACATTTATCAGCAGTGCTAAAGAGATGTAAAACTTTAGGAATCATTCTTTCCAAAAAGAAAGCACAACTCTTTAAGACAAAGATTAATTTCTTAGGATTAGAAATTGATCAAGGGACTCATTGTCCTCAGAGTCATATCTTAGATCATATCCATAAGTTCCCGGATAGGATAGAAGATAAGAAAGAGTTGCAAAGGTTTCTAGGAATATTAACCTATGCATCCGACTACATTCCTAAGCTTGCAGCTTTAAGAGCACCTCTTCAAGTTAAGCTTAAGAAGGAAGTTCCATGGAAATGGAATGAGCAGGATACTTCTTACATGAAGAAGTTGAAATAGAATCTTAATGGTTTTCCGAAGCTTTATCACCCAGAACCGGATGATAAGCTCATCATTGAGACCGATGCCTCCAATGAGTATTGGGGAGGAGTTCTCAAAGAAGTTACAATTAATTCTGATAAAGAATTAATTTGTAGATTTACCTCAGGAAGCTTTAAGCAGGCTGTGTTAAATTACCATTCTAATGAAAAAGAGTATCTTTCTGTCATTAGAGTAATAAGTAAATTCTCTATTTATCTTACCCCAGTTAACTTTCTGGTTAGGACAGATAATAAGAATTTCGGTTATTTTCTTAAACTACAAATTCAAGGAGATAACAAACAAGGTAGACTCGTCCGTTGGCAACAATGGCTTTCTCACTATAGCTTCTCAGTAGTACACTTAAAAGGCACAAAGAATTGTCTAGCTGACTTTTTAGCAAGAGAATATCATTCGACTTCATGATTAATTCGTTTGATCTTGGTTAAATGCAGGCTACTAAGGTGTTGCAGGTCAACATGGATGAAGAAGTAAAGTTAGAGCACCAGAAAATGCTCTTAGAACAAGAACTTAGGCTTGTCGTAGCCAAGTTAGAGTTTGTAAGACTTTGTAAGTCTGAACAACAAAAGGATAGTTCTCCTTGCCTAACCGGCAAAAGCGAACATGTAGGTATCTTTACTGATACTGAACCAAAGAAGGTGAATTCCCTACCTTGCTCTTTCGAGAGAAAAAGTGAATCCAGTCCTGAGCAAACGGCTACAGGTAACGACGTATCAACTCCGTTGATGGCTGATGTTTTGCCAAAAAACATGTCAGAGGTACAGACCTCAGAAACGTTAGCTTCTAATGAGATCAAACAGATGCTCAATCTTAGACCTAACGGGGGAATTCAAATCCCACGAGTCGGAGTCAAATCCGTGGATGGTCAAACATCCAGTTCGGGAATTCCAATCCCGTCAACAAGATCAAAACCCTATTATGTTGTGTTTAACGGCATCAATAGAGTAATTTTTGAAGATTGGGAAACATGCAAGAAAGCCGTTGAAGGCATTCCCAATGCAAAGTTCAAAAAATATAACAATTTTTTGGAAGCCAAGACAGCTGCTAATATTTTTACAAGAAAACAACTGATCCCTGAGCTACATTTAATCTGTAGTTCCGAAGGATTAATGCCAAATACTTTTTCCATGGCATTAAAACAAACAAAGAATAAATCTAAAGTTTCTCTGGGACGACTTCCCACAGTCAGTCTCAAAAATGAAAACATTTTTGAAACAAATGATTTAACTCTTGAGAGATTTGAATATCTCTACAAGTTTGGCAGATTGGCCGATGAAGAAAAATTGATAACAGAATTTTTTTTTTACTAAAGATGGTAAAAATTTAAGTTTGTTCAATTTTATTAAAGGAGCCGATCCTGACCAAGTGGTGGAAGCCTTTGAATATGGTCTTGCTAGGAACATCTACCCTAGTCAAAATCTTCAGGAGATAAAATTTTTTCCTCAAGATATTCTCAAGACTATTAAGTATTTTAGAACAAAAATCCTTAAAACAAATAAGGATATTTTTCTAAAGATCCACAGTTCCATTCCGATATGGGGAGATCACGAAGAAATAATATGTTATCCCCAACATATTATCCATATGGGCGTTTGCGGACAAGAAGACTACCGTCCCTCCATTGTTTCGGACTGTAAGCTGGCAAAAGTGGACGTTCTTCCACTTGGAAAGATAAAACTTGAAGAATTCCTTTCTCAAGTTTTTGGGTTCAAAAAAAGAAGATAGAGTCTTTGTCAATCTTCTCACTAAGAATGCTTTAGTCATTTCAAAAAGCACTAAGAGCATTAGCGACCAAGATGAAGCCTCGATAGTGACCTTTCAACAGTGGTTCACCACTGGAGCCTTCCTCCCACTACATGACAAACGATTTTGTCAGATAGTTGCAAAGAAAAGCAACGCACCATGCGTTGTCTGTGAAAAAGAAGCCGCCGGCCCTACCACGATGGAAAAAGGAGAAGCGTCGGCACCACAGGACAAAGGAAAAGGAATCTCCTTTTCAAAAGAAGATGACGACGTGTTCGGTCTCTTCTATAATTCGCTTTAATAATGTAAAAGTTAGGCGAGTTAAACGTCAGCAGTGACGAAAAACACTTGTATCCGATCCTCGACCTTCCTATATAAAAGGCGAGTTCTTTCAGTTGTAAGATCATCGATTCCCTTAACCCCAATTCTAGAGAGAGAAATACGAGAGATCTTAGTATGAGTGAGTAACTCCCGACGGGAGAAGTAGTATAGGAAAATAGTATGTTTGTGTAAGGTTTAGCCCCTTTGGGCATTTGTACGATAATGTTTGTGAAATATAATTAAAAGTTTTATACATCTCGTGTCAGACACTTGTTAGAGTCTTAGTCCAGGTCTGAATAGCCAAGCAGAAGGAGTACCCGCCAAGGCAGGAGGCCGTTCAGGGGAAACAAGCAGTGGTTGACAACGGATTAAAGAACGTCCGACGAAGTGGTGGCCGAGAAGGTATAGTTACTTTTCTTTAATTTCCAAAATTATCAAAAGTACAATTTTATCACAAACAATATACTATTAGTACTATTACTACAACTCCTGTTTTCCAAACTAAGATTTGATAAAACAAAAACAAAGTAAAAAATGTTTTTCTAAAAACATGAACATAGACGGCCAATGGCTAATAAGAACTCCTGAAGGAGAAAAGTATTTAAATAATCTTGATTATTTAAATCATCTTTTACAACGAAGTAAAGATCTTTCTAAATTAGAAGAAAGAGAAGACAAACTTAAAATCCAATTTTTAATTTGGGATTTTAAAGATTACAAAGAACATCTTGCGAAAAAACTCTCCTTACAACCTTATCGTTGATAATGAGATCAGTTTTCTAAAAAGAATTTCGAAGTTAAAACCCTTCCATGGTTTTAAAAACAAAAGAAGAAGAGACATTCTTCCTGACTAAGGTATATAGGCTGGAAACCTCCTTATTCCCTCAAGTTTTCCGAATGGAAAATGGAATAGACCGGTTGAACAACGCCAGGTACCAAGTCTTGAAGCATAAGTCTTTCTCAAAGACTTTTGTAAACCAAGTCCGGAGCTTCATTAACTCCCAAAATGGACTAGTTTCCGTAGTTTCTGTTTGGTTCGATCCCCATCCAGATCCTGGTATCAGAGCCTCGGTTCTTGATATTAGAGTTAATAATCATGTCTAACGACGAGGTTATTAAGAATCAAGGAAAAGAAATTCTTGACGAAAGTCAAGAAGATTTTCAGACAACGATTTTTGAAAATAATTCTGGTTTTGAAGGAAGTTTGTTATTAAAACAAAATGTTCTTTCAAAGATAAACAAAGCAGATTTATCTTTAAAAACAAAGTCAATTTTTAAAATACCTGCTTTGCAGTTTTTAAAAAGGAAAAACAATGTCTTTTATTATGTAAGTACAAAAGAATTGTACGTCGACATAAAAGATACAAGTAGACAAGTTTATTTACCATTCATAACCAAAGAACAGGTAAATAAAAATCTTCAGAAAATAGATCCTAAGATTAGATCGACCATACGACGGTTCATCTAGGAGCTATCAAGATTTTGTTGAAATCTTCCTTTCAAGAAGGAATTGATTCACCAATAAAGATGGCGTTAATCGACAATCGAATTAACGATCGAAAAGATTGTATTCTAGGCGCAGCTAGAGGCAATCTCGCATATCGAAAATTTATGTTTTCGGTATACCCTAAATTTGAAGTATCTCTTGTTACCAAAAATTTAGACCAGACGTTATCGTTCGTTCATCAGTTTGAAAGGTCAAACTTAATGAACAAAGGAGACAAAGTGTTCAGTCTTACGTATTTAGTTGCGTATGCCCTGACAAACAGTGCTCATAGCATTGAGTACAAAAAGAAGGAATACATCGAATTAGACGATGTCTTCTCGGAAATAGGAAATATCGAAGAAAAGGTCTTCTCCGATATTGAGCCTACAGAAGAATCTTGGCGCCTGTATCAACATAACAATGTAACTTGATCTTCTTATATCCTTCGAACTTGAAGGTTCCTTGGATATAAATTGACGATGGATTAGTAATGTTAGGCATTATTAATTACTGAGTGATAGTCAATCGCTGTCTGTTGACTCATCACTTGATTCAGTAGAGCTTTCTCCTGGATCAATCTCGTATATGAGGATATCTTGATATCCATCATACTCATCTTCAATAGGCTCCATTCCTAATTGAAGGATCTCATCTAGAACTTTGACTTTGTCATAGTTCTGCTTCCGGTTAGGGCACTCATTTGCATAGTGACCTTCTTCATTACAGATCCAACATCTGCAATTTTTCTTGCCTTTTGGGCAAAACCTCTTTTTGTCAGTCTTTTTTTCTGACAAATCTTCCGGGTTTAAAAGGTTTATTTTTCCTTTTAAACTTAAATTTGTTAAATTTCTTTTTAACAAATTTCTTCTTACTCTTGGTCTTGTATTGTGGAATACAACCGTAAGTAAGGCTTGGTTCAACTATCTTTTCGCAACATTTTTTGCTAAAAGATCTCAGTTGCTTCTGTTTCCTAGTCAAATCGCAAACCTTAGCGATTTCTTCTTTGACTAGTTTGTGAGCAAAAGCTAAGCTATACTCTGTAAGTCCATGTTTTTCAATATTGAACCTAGCTAAGGCTTTTTCTCCTACAAGAGGGATCTTCCTTATGTAGTCTGTCACATAGGTTTTGTATCCGTCTTGGTCTCCAGTATCATAGAAGTTCTTTTCGTATTCACAATAGAATTCTTCTAGATAACATATATTGCAAAGTTGCATTTTTGTTAATGCAATTTTGGCTCTGTCCTTGACTCTTTGCCTTTCAGCTTCTCCTGAAGTCGTAAAGTCAATGCCTACAAACATCATGTAGATTGCATCTAACATGGTTGTATAAGGAGTTATAGGACTGAGAACGGGTTCCCACTTTGTGTCTTTAATCAGTTTGTTTATTGATCCGACAGTCTTATGGTCAAGTAATAATAGTACAGTGTTCTGACTATCATACTTTTCTGGGTTAGTTTGAATTATCAAACTAATCTCTTTGGCCCAAAGATCTATTAGATCTTTTCTCTTAGTCTTGCAATCCAGATTTAAAATATTGGTACCAAAGGTTCCAAACATTTTAGTCTGTTCTGGAATGGGGAAAGGATTTTCTGGTCCTTTTCTCTTTTTCCCTTGAGGAGGTGGTCCTCTTCCAGTTGCATATCCGGGATGCATTTATGGAAATGGCACTTTTGTGTCCATCCTCACAATTTCTGTAAATTCCTCATTGCTATTTGTGGTAGCCTGAGTATTTACACTAATGTTATCTTCTTCTTCAAGGTCAGATTTCTCTGAGCTTTCACTTTGGATAACATTAAGTTGATGATTAAAACCAAAAAGGGTTTTAAGCTCATCACTCTGTTCTACAAGCTCTTCAACCTTTTGCGGGTCTTCCTCTAGAAGAATTAAGGCTTGCTCGAACTTGGCAGCTTCATGATTGTCTGTCAATGAGCTCTTTTCGAGAGTTTTCCAATAAAACTCCTGAATAAGTTTCACGTATGTCATGACTCTTATTCTTTCTCTTTTGATCCGAAAGGCCATGAGAGGCTTTTTGGATTTTTCCCAGTTCCTAATTCAACATTCCCAACGCTATTGTTTGGATAGCAATACAGGTATGGTGGTGTTGAAGAACTTTCTCCATTATCCTTTGTGGGGATAATCTGATCATTAGCTACAGGTTGTTTTCCTATGGCTCTAATGATTTCTTCGTTGCATGGGCATTTCTTCATTTCTGAAATGATCTTTGCCGCTG
Source organism: Campanula takesimana (assembly GCA_026119855.1). NCBI lineage: Eukaryota > Viridiplantae > Streptophyta > Magnoliopsida > Asterales > Campanulaceae > Campanula > Campanula takesimana. The sequence goes on along the minus strand of JAOWBW010001931.1, from coordinate 133,067 downwards.
CAGATTCTACAATTTCTTTTGTAGAATTTTCTCCATAGTTATTAATCTTCTCTAAAATTTCTTTTAAGAGAGGAATAACTATTCTATCAAGAGTGGTTTCTATGTCCTTGAGACTGACGATAGTTCCCATAATTAACCAATTACTTGGGTTAATTTCTCTTGAATCTCCTTAAGTCTAGATGTGAAATCTAAGACTTCGTCTCTTCGAATCGGCTTCTCGTCTTCTGGACGCTTAAGCTTCTCGACTTCTTGCCTTAATTTTTCAATTTTGGCATCCTGGTTTATTAAAAGAGTTTTTATTTCTTCTAATAACTTCTCATTTCCCCCCCCCCCTCTAAAAATGTTGTTTAAACTGGTTAAACACCGTGGGGTCTTTGGAATGATTTTCACTAGGGTCTTTGCTTAATCTGAAGAAGGATAAAAGCTTAGCTATTCCTAGGAAATTTCATCCTACAATCTGATTTAGATTGTTAGTACTCTCCGTGATGATTTTTAGTGAGTTTTGAGGGCTACTAAAAATATACTGCCGTGGCGGTTTGCCAACTCCCTCGTCTAAAGGCTTAAGGTTTAGTATCTTGCCTTTCTTATAGACGTGAGGTCTCTTAAGAAGAGGATTTGTCATTTCTAGCTATCTTCCAATAACTTAGACAAATTTTCAATTCTTAAAGACATACTTCGTAACAGCTCTCTGTCCGTAAGACTTGAGGATTCTCCCATTCTTCTTCTTTCGGAAGGTTCCCCTATCTCCAGGCTGTTTCTTCTTATGCTTCGTCTAGGCTTTTGTCCTAGAATTGGCTTGTTCTTGGCTATGTCGATAGCCCAAGATTTTTCTGTAGGCCCAATATCGGAGAAGACCTTTTCTTCGATATTTCCTATTTCCGAGAAGACATCGTCTAATTCGATGTATTCCTTCTTTTTGTACTCAATGCTATGAGCACTGTTTGTCAGGGCATACGCAACTAAATACGTAAGACTGAACACTTTGTCTCCTTTGTTCATTAAGTTTGACCTTTCAAACTGATGAACGAACGATAACGTCTGGTCTAAATTTTTGGTATCAAGAGATACTTCAAATTTAGGGTATACCGAAAACATAAATTTTCGATATGCGAGATTGCCTCTAGCTGTGCCTAGAATACAATCTTTTCGATCGTTAATTCGATTGTCGATTAACGCCATCTTTATTGGTGAATCAGTTCCTTCTTGAAAGGAAGATTTCAACAAAATCTTGATAGCTCCTAGATGAACCGTCGTTATGGTCGATCTAATCTTAGGATCTATTTTCTGAAGATTTTTATTTACCTCTTCTTTGGTTATGAATGGTAAATAAACCATAAAATGCTCTTAGAACAAGAACTTAGGCTTGTCGTAGCCAAGTTAGAGTTTGTAAGACTTTGTAAGTCTGAACAACAAAAGGATAGTTCTCCTTGCCTAACCGGCAAAAGCGAACATGTAGGTATCTTTACTGATACTGAACCAAAGAAGGTGAATTCCCTACCTTGCTCTTTCGAGAGAAAAAGTGAATCCAGTCCTGAGCAAACGGCTACAGGTAACGACGTATCAACTCCGTTGATGGCTGATGTTTTGCCAAAAAACATGTCAGAGGTACAGACCTCAGAAACGTTAGCTTCTAATGAGATCAAACAGATGCTCAATCTTAGACCTAACGGGGGAATTCAAATCCCACGAGTCGGAGTCAAATCCGCGGATGGTCAAACATCCAGTTCGGGAATTCAAATCCCGTCAACAAGATCAAAACCCTATTATGTTGTGTTTAACGGCATCAATAGAGGAATTTTCGAAGATTGGGAAACATGCAAGAAAGCCGTTGAAGGCATTCCCAATGCAAAGTTCAAAAAATATAACAATTTTTTGGAAGCCAAGACAGCTGCTAATATTTTTACAAGAAAACAGCTGATCCCTGAGCTACATTTAATCTGTAGTTCCGAAGGATTAATGCCAAATACTTTTTCCATGGCATTAAAACAAACAAAGAATAAATCTAAAGTTTCTCTGGGACGACTTCCCACAGTCAGTCTCAAAAATGAAAACATTTTTGAAACAAATGATTTAACTCTTGAGAGATTTGAATATCTCTACAAGTTTGGCAGATTGGCCGATGAAGAAAAATTGGTAACAGATTTTTTTTTTTTTACTAAAGATGGTAAAAATTTAAGTTTGTTCAATTTTATTAAAGGAGCCGATCCTGACCATGTGGTGGAAGCCTTTGAATATGGTCTTGCTAGGAACATCTACCCTAGTCAAAATCTTCAAGAGATAAAAAATTTTCCTCAAGATATTCTCAAGACTATTAAGTATTTTAGAACAAAAATCCTTAAAACAAATAAGGATATTTTTCTAAAGATCCACAGTTCCATTCCGATATGGGGAGATCACGAAGAAATAATATGTATCCCCAACATATTATCCATATGGGCGTCTGCGGACAAGAAGACTACCGTCCCTCCATTGTTTCGGACTGTAAGCTGGCAAAAGTGGACGTTCTTCCACTTGGAAAGATAAAACTTGAAGAATTCCTTTCTCAAGTTTTTGGGTTCAAAAAAAGAAGATAGAGTCTTTGTCAATCTTCTCACTAAGAATGCTTTAGTCATTTCAAAAAGCACTAAGAGCATTAGCGACCAAGATGAAGCCTCGATAGTGACCTTTCAACAGCGGTTCACCACTGGAGCCTTCCTCCCACTACATGACAAACGATTTTGTCAGATAGTCGCAAAGAAAAGCAACGCACCATGCGTTGTCTGTGAAAAAGAAGCCGCCGGCCCTACCACGATGGAAAAAGGAGAAGCGTCGGCACCACAGGACAAAGGAAAAGGAATCTCCTTTTCAAAAGAAGATGACGATGTGTTCGGTCTCTTCTTTAATTCGCTTTAATAATGTAAAAGTTAGGCGAGTTAAACGTCAGCAGTGACGAAAAACACTTGTATCCGATCCTCGACCTTCCTATATAAAAGGCGAGTTCTTTCAGTTGTAAGATCATCGATTCCCTTAACCCCAATTCTAGAGAGAGAAATACGAGAGATCTTAGTATGAGTGAGTAACTCCCGACGGGAGAAGTAGTATAGGAAAATAGTATGTTTGTGTAAGGTTTAGCCCCTTTGGGCATTTGTACGATAATGTTTGTGAAATATAATTAAAAGTTTTATACATCTCGTGTCAGACACTTGTTAGAGTCTTAGTCCAGGTCTGAATAGCCAAGCAGAAGGAGTACCCGCCAAGGCAGGAGGCCGTTCAGGGGAAACAAGAAGTGGTTGACAACGGATTAAGGAACGTCTGACGAAGTGGTGGCCGAGAAGGTATAGTTACTTTTCTTTAATTTCCAAAATTATCAAAAGTACAATTTTATCACAAACAATATACTATTAGTACTATTACTACAACTCCTGTTTTCTAAACTAAGATTTGATAAAACAAAAACAAAGTTAAAAATGTTTTTCTAAAAACATGAACATAGACGGCCAATGGCTAATAAGAACTCCTGAAGGAGAAAAGTATTTAAATAATCTTGATTATTTAAATCATCTTTTATAACGAAGTAAAGATCTTTCTAAATTAGAAGAAAGAGAAGACAAACTTAAAATCCAATTTTTAATTTGGGATTTTAAAGATTATAAAGAACATCTTGCGAAAAACCCTCCTTACAACCTTATCGTTGATAATGAGATCAGTTTTCTAAAAAGAATTTCGAAGTTAAAACCCTTCCATGGTTTTAAAAACAAAAGAAGAAGAGACATTCTTCCTGACTAAGGTATATAGGCTGGAAACCTCCTTATTCCCTCAAGTTTTCCGAATGGAAAATGGAATAGACCGGTTGAACAACGCCAGGTACCAAGTCTTGAAGCATAAGTCTTTCTCAAAGACTTTTGCAAACCAAGTCCGGAGCTTCATAGACGGCCAATGGCTAATAAGAACTCCTTGTAAGAGACTGGTTCATGCACACTCACTGTTTCAGCAGCAGACAGTGCATAGGCCACCATCTCTTCAAACCCATATCTAACTGGAGGTCTCTTATCCCTCTTTTCTCTACCAAGATGGTAGTCTCCACCTGCTTGTCGGTCTCCTCCTCTTGAACTGGAGCATCAATAGGAGTCGCTTCATCAGACACATCATTAATATCTAAGTCAATTTCCACCCTTTTTGTACCATCTCCGTCTATCTCCACCTGTTTGTGTAACTGTTCTGCAGAACCCTTTTCCTCACGGAGAAGTAGAGATTCATTAAAAGTGGCATCTCTACTAGTCAGGAACTTAGATGTAACCGGATCCCATAACCTGAATCCCTTCACTCCAGTAGTATAGCCAACAAAGACACACTTTTTGGCCCTTGGCTCCAATTTGTTTCCATTGTTCACATAAGCATAAGCGGGACACCCGAATATACGCACTCTCGAGCAATCTCCTGGAGAGCCTGACCACATCTCCACCAGAGTCTTCATCCCAATACTAGAATTTGGAGAACGATTAGCCAAGTAAGCAGTCATACTAATCGCCTCCGCCCAAAATTCTTTACCCAACCTTGCTTGTGACAACAAACACCGAGCCCTTTCTAACAAAGTGCGGTTCATCCTTTCTGCAACACCATTCTGTTGTGGTTTCTGTTGGTGTTGTATGCTCTAGGAACATTATTTAAATGATTAATGTAATTGATTATTTATTATTAAAGATATTGAAAGTTGATTATTATATCTTTTGCATGTTTATTATAATAATCTCCGTCCCTAATAATTATGTTTAATTGTTAGTATAAGTTTAATAGATAATCATATGATGATTATGGTGTATGGGATACAATTAAACTTATGGGTGTTTGTTGGAGAACAAATACTGGACTGACCCATATGAGATTTATGTCATGGTCACAATGTCATAATTAAGTCTCATATAGTTATATTACTGGAATCTCTAGACCTGAGATTATTACAGTCTTCCACTTGATGAACATTACGTTTGACATATTCAAACGTTACCCCTAACCGGGTAGCTATAAAGAATATGATTGGCGTAATCGGATTCATATAGGGAAAGGTAATAAGTCAAGATGGGATTTGTTCCTCGTCAAGAGAGATGTCAAGCTTTGGCCACTCGAAGAATGGTATTGATGAAATGCATGGCCGTGCTCAAATTAGATTTGTACTATCAATATATTCGGAATCGAGAAAGCATTGAACATTGTAAGTTGACCATTGACCATGGCTTACGTTCAATGGATATCGTGAAACAAAGAGATTGTAATATGTTCTATAAAGGATACGAACTTATATAGTTATACTAATTGGGTAGGTATGACGGTTTGCTAGAACCTAATCATATCTTACGGGATGATACCCATTGCTAACTTAGTATAATCCTAAAGGGTCATACACGATAGAACGAATCTTTAAAAGGACTATTTTGGAATTTATGAACATTTTCAGAAGGACTGGGCGACCGCACAAAGAGTCTTGGGCGGTCGCACATCCTGGATCAAAATGTACCTGTTTTGTTTCAGATGGTTTGGGCGGCCGAACAGCTCGTTTTGGGCGGCCGCACAAGACTGTCGGGACAGATTCCTTATTTGTTTTGGAAAATAATTTTGGACGGGTTTAAACACAAGTTTCCTATTTGGAATAGGTCTTACTTGTATATAAACAGTAAAATTCGGCCAGAACAAATAACCTAGCTTTGTGAAAGCCTCCAAAGAGTTTGAGAGAGTTTATTCTTGTTCTAAGATCATCATTGTGAAGAACAAGAACACATAATATTATTCCATATAGTTCTTTGTGGTCTAGCAACCAAAATCAAGTGTTACTTGATATTCGTTCACTGTGTGGATACCATTAGAGGGTGACGTTTATCATCTTCAAGTTCGTGATCTTGTTCGTGATTGTGTTCGTGATCAAGTTTTCGAAAAGCTCCACCGAAATCAAGGTTGCTAAGGAATCGCTTCAAGGGTTAGTATTCCTATATTCATAGTTGATGTATTTACTATAATCACATGAATGGATCTATGGGCTTTGGGTTTCGTTAAATTTTAAATGCTATATTCCTCTGCGCATGTTACCACGAAACCCAACAGTTTCCTTACACAAGTTCTGTGTCGACCAATACCTTCATTTTTACAAAATTCAGTAATCTCCTTTTCGACAAACTCAAGGCCATTATATGTTCTCAATTTCTTTATGGGTCTACCTGTCTGTTTCTCAATCAAAGTTTCCCACTGCTTAAAGTTCAAAAGCACATCATTATTATGTTTCAAGAAATAGACAAACACCTTTCGCGAATAATCATCAACAAAAGTCAATAAATAACGAGAACCACCCTTAGATAATTTCCTAGACGGACCCCACAAATCATAATGAATGTAATTAAGAATACCTTTAGAGTTGTGAACTCCTTTCCCGAAGCTAGCCTTAGTCTGTTTTCCAAGCACACAATGATCGCAAAAGTCCATAGGCGCAGTCTTCTGTCCATCTAATAAACCGCGCTTTGAAAGTTCTGTCATTCCCTTCAAGCCAATATGACCTAGTCTCATGTGCCACAACTGAGTAGTCTCCACCTCAGTCATAGAACCCTTTGCAATAGACACCTCACCAACAACCGTAGACCCAAGAAGCTCGTACAATGTCCCCACCTTCTTTCCCTTCAAAGCCACCAAATCACCTTTAACAACCGATAATTTACCATTCGCAATGGTTAAACTATACCCAAGGCTATCCAAGGTGCCTAGAGAAATCAGGTTCTTCTTCAATTCAGGAACATATCTGACATTCTGTAGTTTCCTCACTACTCCATCAAACATCTTGATCTTAATAGTCTCAATACCAACAACTTTGCATGCAGCGTTGTTACCCATCAAAACCACTCCACCAGTAGTAGCCTTATAAGAGAAAAACCATGCCCGGTTGGGACTAATATGATAAGAACAACCCGAGTCCAAAATCCAATTATCATGAATTTTGGTACCCGAATCATAAGCAGTGAGAGCATTATTGTCACTGTCATCACTGGTGTTGTAAAACACCACTCCAGCTTCTCCCTTCTTACCGGTTGTATCATTATCCCTTTTATTTTTGTTGGGACAAAACCTTCTGATGTATCCCTTCTCCTTGCAACTATGACATATCATATTCTTCATCCATTTGCATGAACCGGACTGACCCTTTCCTGACTTTCCACCGCTTCTAGCTACTAACCCATCACCTTGAGCTTCAGCACTTGTTGAGGTCAAGTGCGTCTCAATGACTTCACGTTGTAGTAAAGCGTTCTTGATCTCTGCCAAAGAGATTTCATCCTTCCCATACAAGACCGTCTCACGAAAGTGCATATACTCAGAAGGTAAAGAACATAGCAATTTGACTGCCAATTTCTCATCATCAATCACAACATCTACATTCTTCAAGTCCATGACTAAACCGTCAAACTCATCAAGATGTCTTTCCAAAGACCCACCTTATTTGAGTTTTCATTCTTCGAGTTTCTTCATCAGTAGCAACCGATTACTAATGCTCTTTGTTATGTAGAGTTGCTCATGCCTAAGCCAGAGCCCTGCAGCAGTCTTTTTGCTCACAACCTCCCTCAACACTTTATCTTTGAGACTCAGATGCAAAAGAGACAGAGTCTTCTCGTCCATTTCATCAAACTGTTCATCAGTCAAGCTTTCTGGTTTTTTTGACTTACTAAGCAAAGCCTTGACACACTGTTTTCTCACCAAGATTGCTCGCATCTTCACTTGCCACAACCTGAAATTGACCTTGCGATCGAATTTCTCAATTTCGTACTTTCCTGACATCTTTTACCGATAAGCAATACAAGAACCTCAAACCAAGCTCTTGATACCAATTGTTAGGATTTAAGGTCTAACAATTACTTATCTAACAAAGATCAAAGCACAAACTGACAAAGAGAAAGCAAAACGGAAAAACAAAGAACACACAGATTTAAGTGGAAAACCCTTCTAAACAAGAAGAGTAAAAAACCACGGGCGACGAAGAACAATCCACTATAACCAATCAAGAATACAAGGAGATTACAAGGTGATGATTAATCACACAATCTCACAATCCCTCAATAGGGAAACCCTAGCTATCTCTCTATATTGCTCTCTCACGGCTGCACACAAGAATAATCAAAACATATGGCAGAAAACGTTTTTAATAGAAAAAACCCTATTCCAGTTCGGCCCGCCAAGCGCCCGCTTGCTAGTGCCCGAGCGCCCGCTCACACTAAAATCTCAGACAGACCAACCTACTGCCCATTTAAGCGCTCGCCTGCCTGGCCCCAAGCGCCCGCCCGCTGCCTGCTTCGCCACTTGTTGCCCAAGAATGATTGAGTCACCCCAACAGTTTAACCTTACGAGTCATTTACTTTAACCCCCCTTAGGTTACTATTCATCTTAGGGTTACATTACCCAATAACTTTATTTCCAAAATATTCTTTGTGGTTTACCAAAATAAGGCTTTTACAAATTTTATTCTAAATTAACATATTTTAGGATTACCCTAAATCCCCTTTTAAAGACACTATTCACATTTTAATCCAATATTCGCAGAACACTATTCACAGCGTAAAGTTACTGTTCACAGCACATGTGTATACACTTGGGCGAAACCTTAATTTTGTCTCCGCCGTCGAACTCCTCCAAACAAATTGAGCAGTTGTCGGTACAATCAAAAAAAGAAGGTAAATATAATGCCGGAACTTGGTATATAGTCACCGGAATCCCGGCGAGGGTTTCATCCGATCCGGCCTTTGATTTGACGTATCGCTGATGGTGACGTTGGCTGCTGCTTCGTAAACAGTTGAAACAAATCATAGATGCCATTTTCGTGTGTGTGTGTGTGAGAGAGAGAGAGAGAGTGAAGAATGTGTGTATATATGTGTGCATACGGTTAGAGATATGAGGATGGGGAAATTTCTAAGAAGTTGGCTTTGAGCTGAAATTTTGTTGCGATTGCGATAATGATGAATGTTTGTTTGTTGCTTTACTTGCACTCCAAACACATGAGGATTAGGGCCGAGCAATGCTATGGGCACAAAATTTTGCTCACAAAATGAGGTAACGATATTTTATTGTTTGCATCGATAATGGACCCGCCACGCTCTACTTAAAAACACTAATAAAATCATTACACATAGGATTTTGTGAGCAAGATTTTGTGACTTTTTTGTGCCCCTAATATTATTCTTAGGGCCCTGCAGTTGAACTGCGAAAAATAAGATTTGTGAACATTCAACCTCTCTTAGTAAGTTAGGATTGTTATTTTACGGGCTAGCTCTCTTACCTAACTAGAGTCATTTTTTGAAAATGAAATTTGGGCTTTAGTGCAGTTGATGGATGTTTAGTCAGATTGCGTGTAAAACAAATATAAAGCATAATAAAAACAAATTAACACAATCAAATTCTAAACAATAAAAGCTCGTTTCCCTTATAAAACGAGCTGGAGAAAAGAATTATCGGCTACAAATGGAGCAATCAATCAGCGAACTGAGGAACACCAATCAACGAGGATGACCAGAAAGCGTAGATTCATTAGACATGCACAGGCGAAGCTAAAGCTAAGCCAAGGGGGTCGTTCGACCCCTTGAATTTTTGAACGTGTCAATTTTAGTACTTTTAAAAATTTAAAAATTGACATTTTACTACTAAAAATGATGAATATACTCATTTTGACCCCTTTAATTTTGAGAAAAAAATGCACTAAATTATTATTTTAATCCCCTTGTATACTAAATTTGTAGCCTTTAACTATAATACTTATTCCACGAACAACTTTGGCCCCATTCCCGAAAAATCCTGGCTTCGCCACATGTATGAGAATTTTGTCGGAAGTATTTATTGCTATATGTTAAGAATCAACAATTGATAGTTCACAGAAATATTTGATCTAAGGATGTGTGATAAATAATTTTCTTGGTGATAAAGGTGCAACAAGCTTGGGGTGCAATGTGAACATCTCCCTGTTGTAAAGCCACATTGCCAAATTATGGTAAGGGCCCATTTCACTCTTAAATTCTAAGCACATATTTATTTAAGAGTGTATTTTGAAGGAAATTAGTTTCTCTATAAGTTATAAAAAGTCTTGTTTTTAACCCTTATACCTCAACACATAAAACCCTAAACCCTAAACCTTAAACCCTAAGCCCTAAATCTTAAACCCTATAAAAAAAAAAAAAAATTATAACTTATGGAGAAACTAGTTTCTCCAAAAAAAATCTCCATATTTATACCCTTTAACTTAATATAATAATGAACATTAGACATTTTTGACGTTCTCTCCTTTGAAATAATTCTACATGACTTCTTAAAAGTCAGAAAAATGTATTGTAAATAAAATTTTAATATCATTTACAAAATATAGACTAAAGTCCATAAAAAGATACTCCCTCCGTCCCCCTTGACTTAGGACAAATTGACATTTTGGGTGTCTCACTCCACTTAAGACATCCCAAAATGGCAAGTTTATATTACTTTAATATTCAATGGGATCTATTTGTCATACTCACAACAACAATCCATCTACTATTCCACCCATTCATTCTCTCTCATATTTACTTTTCATACTCACAACACATCCACCAAAGAGCTCTAGCTCAAGCGGTATCCGGTGTTAGCTTCCCATGTGGAGGTCACGAGTTCGAATCTCGTTAGGGAGATTGTGTTAGCCTATTTATAGGCTAAGTTGTAGCCTTCATGGCATTATGTAATAGCTTTAAGGCATTAATTAATTAAAAAAAAACCCATTTAAAAAAAAAAAAAATACTCACAACACATCCACCACTCATTCTCTTTCCTCTTAAAATAATAGTTCTCAATAATCCCCGTGTCGGGACCAATTGTCCTAAGTCGGATGGGACGGAGGGAGTATTAGTTTGGGGTCTGACGTTCAATTTTTGACGATAGGGTCTATATAGTGACTAATTTTGATCAAAGCATGACTTTTTTTTTAACGAGATTAGTATGAAAACACTGTGAAGTCACTGTTGTGTAATTTGAAAATGTTTAGTCCTTTTAAGGCAATAAGCTTAGTCTGACGAGCCCTTATAACAGTGCCCCATTAAAGAAAAAGTAATTAAGAGGAGGATCGAATTATGAGGAAAAAATTCCATGAAGAAAAAATTTACAGTAATAACGTGTTATAGTACGTGAACATAATTCTATGAAGCTATGAAGATGAAGAAAAAATTTACCTTCAACATGGGAGTAGTGAATCAAGAGAATCAAGAGGAGGATCGAATTATGAGGAAAAAATTCCTCTGTATTTTGGATGTATTTTAGACAGACGAATACCACCGCTTGTTAACTAAAGGAATGAACATAAATAAGGTAATTAGGTCAGTTTGTTTCCAAAGGAATTTGAATAAGTTTGTTAAATTATCTAGATGAATCTTAATTGATTGAATTATGATTGTATTTTATCAAAAGTTTATAAAGATATAGTTAAATCTTAATAAAAGTTAGTTGAGAATAAAAAGGCACGGGAGAAAATGAAAGATTTGTATTTTATTTATAGATAAATTAGATTTGTTCCTGATGATAATGTTAGTATATAATAATAGTGCACCTAAATGATATGATATTATCAATAATTTGAATCCCTTGAAATTAAACGGTCATTATTTGCACTAGGTGAAAACCCGTGCTACGCACGGGATTGCTTTTTGCCAAAATCAAGTCTTTTTCATATATGATGATAAAACTCATTTCAGGGGAAAAGTAATACTAATAAGAGTGCTTATTTTTTCTTTTGGAATAAACTTGAATTTTCCTTGATATATAAAAAGTTTCACAAAAATCCTCCCATATTTTATAAAGATTAAAAATGTAAAAATCATGATAGTGATTATTCAATTTGCATTTACATTTACTCTATATATATGAACGGACATATAATTTATCTTTTAAAATTTCCTAAAAATAATAATTATCTTTGATTACAAATCTTAATTATACTGTTTTAAATCTACCTAATCATAATTAATAGAAGCAATAATGAATTAGGTCTAATGGAGTATTCAAAGTGCTTCTGTAACTCCATTAAAAAATATTGCATGTAACTCCATTATCATTAAGACTATTGTTCATATACATGCATTAACTTAAGGACAATTAGCATACTTTGCCTTTCACCCTTCATCTATTGTTTGAAATAGAGTAGTAGTGGACATAAAAACTATAATTTGGTATATAAGATTTTATAAATATTTAAAAGAAAATTACAATCAATAATTAAATTTATTGGTAGGAACAAACAATCATATAAAATCCAACTAAATGTTTCCCTCTTTCTTCACTTATTTTTTCTACAATTTGCCTCTCGATGATTATCTTGGCATATTGCTATTGTTTTGATGATTAAGTCTTGTAACAACTTTGATGTAAAGTCTGCATCAAAAACCAAAAAGATATTAAAATTATAAATTTATTACAAAGGTAAAAATAAAAGAAAATAAAAATAAAAATATTTTAGTGAAAAAAAAATGACTATCGAATCAAAAACACAAAAGAAATACTAAAGGATAATATTTTTTTCTCTGTATTTTAAACAAAGCTTTAAAAAACAAACAATACTCACCATGATCAAGACAATAGCATGAAAAAAACAATCTGAAAAAAAAAAAAAAAAAATCACTACCAAAACGAAAAAAACTAAATTTGAATTAAAAAAAAATATATATATGAAACTAAAACCAAAATAAATTCATTATCATTACCAAAAACAAAAATCTAGAACATTGTTTATACATAAAATCAAGAAATGGGAAACATTTTAAAAACAAAATAAAATAAAATATGTGGATCAATAATAAATAAAAGGGTAAAACTAATAAAAAAATATTAATGATAACCAAGAATAAAATTAACAAAAAATACGAAAATAGTGCAACTTTCTTATAAATAAAAGTTAAGAGTGAAAATTAAATTGATGGTGAAATTGTCATATAAACAATAGTTGAGCAGAAATTAATGGGAAAAAAGAAAGAAAGAAAAAAAGAAGAATAAAATAAATCCTAAATAAAAAAAATTATTAATTACAAATACATCAAAACCTAGGGAAGGAAACATATATAGCTCAAATATAGTCCCACAAAATAGACCAAAGCAACAAAAGAGAGAAAATCGCAAACAAAAATCAATGTCAAAGAAACAACATTACAAAGCAAAAAAAATGAAAAATAAAATTAAAAATTTAGTTTTAAACTAATAAAAAACACAATCAAGATAGAGAAGAAAAACAAATAAAATCTAAGTACATAAAAAGATTTATTATATTTCAAAAAAAAGTAAAAGCAAATCAAAGTATATATATATATAGATACAAAAATCAAGACTTAATCAAATGAAAAACATAAAAAAAATATATTCACAAACATAATGAAAATAAAAAAAAGCAAAAAAATAAAATAAAATAAAAAACAAATATAAAATGTAATAAAAAATATTAAAACAAAAAATGAATGTCAAACTAACTACATATGAAATGAAAATGTAATTAGAAGTACAAAGTTTTCAAATTTTAATGAAAAAAACAAAATATGAAAAGAATCATTCACAAATTATCATAGAGAAAAACAAAAAATAACTAAATAAATATGATATTTAATACAAAAAGACAAAAATAATAATAAAATCAATAATAAAAACAAAAGTAACAAATAAAATCAAAATAAACATGCAAATGTATTAAGGAAATTAAAAACTAAAATTCAATTGAACATAACAACAAAATTCATAAGAAATGAAAATTGTAAATAGAAGTATAAAATATGAAGGAAAACACATTCAAAAATATTAAAAATAGACAAAAGCAGCAAATAAAATTAAAAAAGTCTAGTAAAATATACAATAATAAAACTAAAAGTAAAATAAAATATAAATTATAAACATAGGTAAAGAAAAAAGAAAATAAAAAAGTAAACAACGATTAAAAAAACATTAAGAATAAAATGATTATAAAAAAGATAAATTAAAAGAAAATCTATTTTAAATCAACAAATAAATTTCAAAAGGGAAAAATCTAAATATAAATACAAAATACAATTTCTAATCAAAAGTAAAAGAAAAAGAAAGTAATAGAAAAATAATGTTGGGACAGAAGAATTTTTCACAATTCTTCATATTGTTCAATTATGAAATGAACCAAAACAAAATACACAAAAAATACGCAATATTAGAAAGGAAAAAAATACATGAAAGAAGTGAGTATAAGTTTGTTGGCAATTACATGAATTGATGCACAAATGTCCTAAACTGAATTTCCAATAAAATTTTAAATTTATTTTTGATTAAAAATAATTTTGAAAACTTTTTGAACATTTATTTTGAGATAGAGGTAATATGTGAAAGGATTGAAATACAATTACCGAAACTTAAATGTTGAACGAAAAGCTTTAACCACAAATTCAACACAGTTTTCATTGTATTTCCATAGTTTTTCTTCGACAACGTGACTTCTTCTTTGAGCTGAGTGATTGAAAGCAAACCAATTTGTGAATGAACAATTGATTCATGTCAAATCTGTCGGAAAAATGAAAGGGACCACATTGGAGGGAAAAAAAACTTAGAAACATTGTTTTGTTGATTAATGATCTCCAAGATACACAAAATTTTATTAAATCGGGTGATGCTTCAAATTTCGAATCTCTTGTGCTTCCACTTCTCCAACTACTCCTAGTAAAGACTATATGTGATTAGTTTCTAATCAATTATAGTAAAATATAGAGATTGTATATCTACTAATTTATGATATAAATAATTAATTCTATTAATCATATTAGACATTAGTTACTTCATATTCCAATGATCACTCTTTGATTCATATTCTTATAATGGAAGTTTCAATTCAATTCATAATAAGCCTAAAGTTGGATGATAATGTATCAATTTATTGTCCTTTTTAAATGCAAGGCCTACCAAGTCTACACTTCTAATCTAAACTTCTTATCTAGTATATTTAGTTAATACACTTTGTATAGTACTTTTAGAATAATACTTTCACCTAGTATCATACCTAATATTATTGACTAATATATTCAACTAAACTTCTTATCTAGTATATTTAGTTAATAAACTTTGTATAGTACTTTTAGAACAATACTTTCACGTAGTATCATACCTAATATTATTGTCTAATATACTCAACTAAGAGCCGGAATATGAAAAGCCTTGGCAAACCAATAGCTAGGATGATGTGGCTTCCTAAAATGCAAGATAATCCCAATTCTTGATGAGGTGTCACACCCATGGTCATTTTGGCCAACTTTAATATACTATAGTGTAGATTTGCATTAATAAAATTTTTAATTAGATTTTATAAGACGGCGTTCTACAAACGATGAAGCTCGTCCATAATGTAATAATTGCAATTAAAATTTACATAAAGATTGCTTAGCACATCTCGATTAATGATAGCCAACCTTGAACCAAATCTCCAATAATTGTACCTGGGAATCATAACCTATGATGTGCAAATGCTCCTCCAAGTAGAACTTGGACACGGCACAACACTGACCTTTAATAAACTCCCGAACGGTAAGAATTTGGTTTTGAAGACAAAAAAATGACACATTTGAGTCGGCAGTAAATGTGCAACCAAACAAATCTCAAACAAGACACCAAGAACAAATATCAAAATCATCATAAGGCTCTCACGTAGGAGAGAAGGCAGAGACTCCCAACAAACGGGAGATGGCAAAGGCTCCCGACATAGGGGGGATAGCATATAATAAAACGAGAAGCAAAGCAACATGATTTATTCAACAGTTTAACAGGAAGAAAAACTACAAATCTAAAATTTGTCTAATCTAATTATTATTGAAAAACAAGAAATCTCTCTCAATTTAAACATTAATCATTGAATAAATGATTATTGTTTAAAGGCGGATTTTTCCTAATCACAATTTATATTAACAATATACTCCCTCCGTCTCACCTTACTTGAAATCTAAGAGGTGGGTGATGAATAGGTTTTTACTCATTTTATTGGATATTTTTAGCTTAATTATTATCTTGTTCTCAAGCTTTTGTTATTTGATTAGGTTATTTTTGTGTTTCTGTTGTGTAGGAATGTTTTGTGTTCAAACTAGAAGAAAAGTGGAGAAAATGAGCTTAAAGGATCAAAGTTATGAAGGTGAAGGACTGCTGAGTCAGTGCTGAAAGTTCAGGGATCAACTGCCAGTTCTGGAATTCCAGGGACCAAACTCTCAAGTCTGAAACTTCAGGGGCCAAAATGGAAATGCCGAAACTGCAGGGACTAAAGTGGAAATTCGGACTTTTGGCAAGAAAATCTGAGCATGGCAAGGTCAAAGAAGAATCCACCAAGATGTAACACAATCACTTTTCCACCTCCATTTGCAGTAAATGATGCACATGTATTGTTGGTTGGTGAAGAAATTTGTGGCCTTTTCCCACCCTTTTGTAGTTTGACTACTACTATAAATGTCTCTTCCACACAACATTCTTAGGACCATCATTAACATTATAATCTAACATATTCAGAATTTTATTCATAGCTAGAGTTAGTTTAGATTTTAGTTTTCTAGTTTTCAAAGTTTGTAGTTTATACACATTATGGAGGTGGAATCAATGTTGATGCATTCTTCTTCAATCTTCAAGTTCCAGGTTTTATTGTTTGTGTTTATTATGTTTAACATGAGTAGCTAAGTTAATTATTCATGGGTTGGGTGTAAACATTATCTAAATTCTATTTTATGAAAGTTTTACTCAAATTAATGTCATTCTAGTTATTCAAAGCAAGTTTTTATAAAGTTCTAAGGTTTCAATATTTGAAGTAGTCATTGTTGGCCTTTGTAACAATTGTGGGTATTAACTCCGCCATTAACTTGGGGATTAAACATTAGACCAAAGTTTTGATTAATACATTTATTTGATGCCTTGATAAGAATTCAAAATAGATGTGGGTTCATTTGTTCTTTGAAAAATAATAACTCTTTAAATAATTACATGGACTTGACTTGCAAAGTGTAATTAGTTAAAGAGAAATAGATTGCAATCCGGTGGTCATACCGTCCCAATATTTGCAAGAAGTGAACGAATCCTAGAATGAAATTAATACTTTTATATCAAAATAACATAGAATGATCAATGATATTGTAAACTCCAACCCTTGAATCTCTTTTAATCCATTTATCTTGTTACTAGTCAATTATTGTTGTTAATTTAGCATTTCATTTAAGTCATTAGTTATAAAAAAATCAATTCACAAACAAAAACCCCTTTGGTTATTTCTACATTAATTAAATATACTTGTATTTCATCAAGTCTGTGTGGTTCAACCCTTACTTATGTACACTGTTACTACGGTCCTTGTACACTTGCAAGGTTTTTATTACAAGAGGATTTTACTCCATCAAGTTTTTGGCGCCGTTGTCGGGGACTTGTTTTGATTTACAAGTCTATTTAATCGGTGTAATTTTTTTATTTCATTTTTTATGTACGAGTCATGTTGCAACTGTGGGTCTCATTCACATCTTACTAATTATTGTCCACGTAAGACGTATTTTTCTGAGTATTACCCACAAGTTCCAACAGAAAATAATTTTTATCCATGGCAACCTCAAGAGCCAACATATTATTTCCCAACACCTCCACAACAAACATCATTAGAGGAGACCTGGGCAAAAATAGACGGGCACATGAAAATAATGTTTGATATCTTAGGGATTCATGAGCCGGATACAACACCTAGTCAGACTTTACCGGTAGAGGAACCTTTAGAAAATGCAAATGAGAATTTTAATTTGTCTATGAAATCTCCAATGTTAACTTTAAAGATGGTTCTTCTTTTGATAAAATGAGTGTTTGTACAAAAAATGTGGAGGACATAAAAATCTTGGAGAAAACATGGCATGAGGTGGCCATTGAAGAGCTAGAGTTTGCTTTGTATGGTGATGAGAAGAGGGATAGTGATGACATTCATGATATAGACGAGATTTTTGAAACCCCAACCAATCCCAATGAAAACTTAGTCATCATAATTGTAACATCTCCTTCTTGTGAGGGTGGAAAAAGTGGTAAAAATCCAAAATTGAAAAAGCCCCGGATAACAAAATGTAAAAAAACCCTTTGGGGAATATATAATTTGATATTATCGGGATTATATATGGGGCATGATCTGAAAATAAGGACCCGAGAGAATGTAAAGTGGGCCAAAGGGCGTAAGTCAAAAATCAAGTTTTGGGTCATTTAAATTTTGTACACTTTTTAGTTTCATTGTCTTTGAGTCATCCGAAAGGATCTCCTTGAGTTTGTGGGCTTATAGAGGAGTGTATATAGTTGTCACCCTTCAAAAAAATTATTTTTATTATTTTTTTTATATTTAATTGTTTTTATTTTATTTTTCTTATTTCATTTTATTTTTTTTTCTAACAGTTAATATGTTTTCTGTTAGTGTTTCAGTTATATTTCTGACGAAAATAGGTCAACTTAACAGGAGAAGGGGCTGAACTGCAAATAAAAAATTAAATTCAAGGGTTGCAGTGAAAAAGGGTGCGCAAGCCCTATTCTTGATGGAGCCACGCCCTCTCACAATCCAGAAAAATCAGACCTTCTGATTAAAGTGTGCGTGCGCGTGCTCCCTATTGATTTTAACCCTAAATTTTCAACCCCCAGTCGAGACCCCCCCCCCCCCACAGTCAACATCTCTCTCTTCTCTCGTATTCACCAATTTGGAAATTTTGGTTTTGTAAAAAATACTTATTTTTTCCAATTTGTCGCCTGTCTTTCCATTGATTGACCGGTTGGATATCTCTTGTTACACCTCTCTTTATTTGGCTGGTTTAATTTAATGCAGGCCCTCGCTAAAGATCTTCCTTGGAAGATGAAAGAATCTCGTGTTTTGGAGATTCTACAAGCGGTAAGTCTATCATATACCTTCGCACGCCTCTTTAGGCTAGATAAGAACTCCCTACGTCCCATAGTATGTGCAACGGTTTCCTTTTTGGTCTTCCCAAAATGTCATGCTTTTGAATAAGGAAATAGTTTTAGTCCAATTTTATCACGGTACAAGCAATGTACAAACAAGTAAAACACACTCCTAAAAAACTTTGACAAGTCAACTGCCACACTTGTGGTACGGATGGAGTTTATAAAAAAAGTTGGTAATTCTATCTTTAGTCCCTTAGGCAACTGCAAGATTGTTACGTGCTCCCTATAGTCACTCCTTTCAAGAAAATTTAACGCGTTTAGTCTATGTGCGCAATGCAAGTAGATGGTTGTAGCTATTTGTTCTTATGGGTCTTGAAAAAGAGGGTATAATTCTCATTCTATTTAAAATGATGAAAATGTAATCATGTATCGAAGGGTTACATTTCTAACACACGTCTATTTTCTTGTATGGGCTTTTTCGTCAACATTCTTCTCTGCCATTATGAGCCACAATATTTGTTTTGTGTTCTTCTCGAATGTAAACCTATAGCACAAGATGCATAGTTTTTTTATATGATTTATTTGTTTGATTGAGACAGATCGACAGTAACACAGACGGACTAGTGGATTTCACCGAGTTTGTTGCAGCAACTCTTCACGTACGTCCATCAGCTAGAGGAACATAACTCACAAAATGGCAACAAGTATCACAAGCTGCATTTGAGAAATTTGATGTTGATAGAGATGGGTATATAACCCCTGAAGAACTAAAACTGGTACTCTTCTACGCATTTTTCTCTCTATCTTTATTATAGCTGGCTGCCTAAGCAATTGAGTCGGAAAGGAGTGGCGAAGCCAGGATTTCACCAGAAGGGGATCAATAATATGATGCACTCCCTCCGTCCCATAATAAATGTCGCATTTGACTTTTCAACTTTTGTAAGGAATGTGCTACACATTAGGGGTGTCAGCGGTTCGGTTCAAACCGCGGTTTGAGACCGAACCGAACCAAACCAGGTGGTTTGGTTTGGTTTTTATACTTCCGTGGTTCAGCTCGGTCTGGAAAATAGCATAAACCGTGTGGTTCGGTTCGGTCTGCGGTCTGACTGTCATAAACCGAACCAAACCAAACCGAACCGAACCATATCAAACCGAACCGCGGAACCGAACCGCGGGACCGAACCGAGGAACCGAACCGCGGAACCGATAGTCCAAACCGCGATGTGGACCATTGATCATTTATAAATGTTAATCTGGATCGTTGATTTATACATATAAATATAAACTTAACACTAAACCCTAACAATAATCGCTTCTCACTCTCAGACCTCAGTCTCTCATTTTAGAACGGCACGAGCGGCGCTCCCTGTCGCGACCCCGAACCCACGGGTCCGGGATACGCGAGCTGGACGTCGACTTAAAACCAAAACTCTAAAATATAGAAGTTAAAAATTCCATTTTGAACCAAAAGACGATAACACAAGGTTTTACAAATCCGAGTTTAAATCAACAAAATGCATCTGACATAAGCTCCACAGCTTATACTAAAAAGAATAAAATATACAATTCTTAATGACGTCAATAATGGTAAAACTATCCCCAAAAGGTTATACATTTAAATAATGTAAACCGATCCATAACAACCTGCCCCAAAATCTCAATCCTCTCGACGTCCTCCTCGATCCGCGAATCCTAATCCTTTTCCTCCTGGGGGGGGGTTAAGGAAAAACAAAGATGGAAATAAACGGGGTGAGATAAAATCTCAGTAAGTTACTAATGCAACTACATGACATGCTATAATGCAATAAGCAATGATAAATATCACATAGCATGTAACAATTAACAGTCAACAGATAGCAGCGGAAAGTAAACACATAACAAAGGATATTAGCCAAGGTTTCCCAACCGGTACATCCAAATAAAGGATCGCTGCGCAGCTTCAATAATCAACAAATCATCATCTTCATAATAGCATGAAAGCTGAAGAGAAATCCCCGGTCAGAAGCGTCCAATCAACCCATCAATCAAACAAACCATCTTCATAGTAGCATAAAAGCTGAAGAGAAACCCGGTACCGGAACCAATAACAATAATAAAGTGCCACAAGGGGCGGGAGCCATGCCACAAAGTCATGCTCCAAAACGATTAGCTAGAATACCCACAACGGAGCTAGCTCATCCCAACCAAGGCCAATCTGGATGAGGACAGAAGGACCAATGGGCGATGCTATACTGGACTTGGCTCGTGCCATTATAGCATTATCCATTGCCTGACTCGATACACAATTAACCAGCTGGACTTTCAATTAAATGCTAGGTAATAAATACTAGCTCGATAAACAACCAAAGATTCCAAAGTAGGGAACCATACCAATTTATCACCATAAAAGATGTAACGGTTACTCATGAAGAGTTTAACAACAACTATAACAGAGTTTCTCATAAAGAGCACAACAACGATAAACATTAAAACAAGATGATTCCAAGACAAGGCACGTACCAAATACATCCTAAATATGATACTCACAAGTTACTCAAAAAGAGCACAACCCAAACGGTCGCTCACAAATAGCACAATGACTATTACCAAATTGTTCCTAAATATTTACTCATAAAGTTATACTAGGACTAAGAACTCAACCATCTCATCGCACCTGGAATTCCAAATAAGAAATCCGAAAGAATACATGCGAGTTACTCATAGAGAGTACTACCCAAATGGTCATTCCCCAAATAGCACCATGACTATCATTAAAGTTATCCCAAACGTCCACTCATTATGAAAGCGTTTCCACATTTTCCAAAACAATAATTTAATCAAATCCCAAGTCACATTATTCATAAAGGAACTAATTTCATCATTAGAGTATTCCAAATTGACCATTTAAGGCTAAGGGGATAAAGCCCAATACATGGATGAAAGCTATAACCTAGACCGAAAACATGTAAAGAAATAGTGCCAGGAAAAAGGGGGCGGGCGGGCGCCTGGAATGGGGCGGGCGGTCGCCCGGGTAAAGGAGGGCGGGCGCTCAAGACGGGCCAGGCGGGCGCTTGCGAGAGGCAGAAACTTCTGGTCATGAAATGCTCAAGTGGGCGGGCGCCTAAGGACTTAAGGGCGGGCGCCTGGAATTGATCTGGGTCGGAAAATCAGAGCTGGCTTCACCATTTTCGAGCCAAAACACAAATCTCCCATAAATGCTCAAAATCAAAGCTTTCAACTAGTTTCCAAGGTACCAAAACAACATCTAAACATCTAGGGAACCTAACAACACCATCTAACAACCCAAAACCAAAAATCAAACCCAACATTCCAAAATCACCATTTCTTCCCAAGAACTCAAATAAATTCAAAATAAATTCAAAACTCAATCAAACTTCAAGAATAACACATCAAACATCACATGAACATGATATGAACATTTTAGCATCAAAATGGGGGAAAAGTAACTTACCCGGATTTTCTCAAAGGTGACGGAACTCGAAATTTCTTGGCTTCCTACGATCCTATCGACGATCTAAACATGATTCATGTTTTAAGAAATGAGAGATTATGAGAGGAAGATGGAGGAAATGAAGAGAGAAGGAAGAAGATGAGAAAACTTACCTTTGGCTAGAGAGAGAGGGAGATGGGCTGGAGGATGGTGAGAGTGAGGGAGGAGGTGAGGGGAGTAGGGGAAATAAATCCAAAAACTTACACTTAGGCCCCCCTCTCTCACACTACACACAAATATTACACTCCCTACTAACAAATAAGACCCAACAAAACCACACTAACCCAAATGACCCAAATAAAATGCTAAGCACAATATTAGGACACATAAAATGCACACATAATTATTTAAATAAATAATAATTTAAATAAATAAATAAGCAAATAATTAAATAATAATTATTTAATTACTAATAAAATAGAGCCTAGATTTCGGGTCGTGACATTCACTCCCCCTTAAAGAAAATTCGACCCGAATTTTAACGAGACTTACCCGAAAGACCAAATTGCTACGGATACGATAGTTCCGCCATTTCTCAAATTCCTCAATTGTCCAATCTAACCCACCACGTAGTAACCTTAATTAATGTTCTCGATACCACGACCGCTCGTACATAACTTCCTTCAATCATAACCTTCACTACTAATTAGAATCCTCAATCAAAATTGGAGAATCCCAATTGCTCCCAATCATGACTCTCGAGATATCCCAAGTTCACCTTATTCATAACCTTGATTACACTGCAAAGGTACTTCCATTTGTAACTCGCATACTTAGTATTATTCCCCAGAAATTCAAAACATTACTATCTCGAGCTTAATTAGCTCTTAAAATATGAAAGGCCAAAGAAATTTTTCATCCCCATAATATTCACCAAAGGCTATATCTCTAAGGATTCCCATTATAGTACTCTCGTTCTAGATAGCACCTTAAACTAGGGGTGCAATATAAACCCAAAAATTTAATACAAAATGTGCGCTTAAATCTACGCCATAACATCATCGTCATAACACTCCAATCCTTGAAAGTCTAAAATAATTACGAATACTCAGTAGTCCGAAAATGATCTAAATTTCATCTTCAAAAGATTTTCTCTACTCCCATTTAAGTCATAATCCGTGCTCATATACCCAAGGAAATCAACAAATCTCAAATCCTCCATAGCTAACCCAAGTTAGTCTTTCACGCATACATTTATTAACCTAATGATACTTAGGCTCAATGGTACTACCATCGTATTAACCCAATTAGCTAGTAACGTTCCAACTGACCCAAGACCAATTCATGATATTCCTTAATTATGCCCAAGTATTGATAATCAACTCCCTTCACATACCATTGATCCAATTCGGGAAACGCCACCAAGAAGGGATTTAAAACCATAAACCACTATTTAACCAAAATTTCAAATGCCTTTATCATAAATCGAGAAATTATTACTCTCCCAAAATGTACTTATTAGTCCTTTCTATCTTAACACGCTTACCGCCATTATCGATTATAAATTCCACCATACACTCATTACCCATAACAATTCACGCATCCCTCCATACTAATCAATCCCGATGTACTCACGGAGATGTACTAAAAGTAAACAAAATCTCTTAACAAGAAACCTTCGGTTGAATCCTCAACTTTTACAACTCAACCATTACAATATAGATGTTGATCTAATTATCAGTACTACAACCTTGTACCACAACAATGCAATCTAACCCCAAGCTTCTCCTCGAACACTAGGTACTATTCGGAAGAAAATGAAAATCTTACGAATGATAAATACACCCAACAAATTGACCGAAACTAAATATTCGGATTTCAATTAGGAAAAGATAGGTATAACTCTACCCAAAGGGACGGTCTCAAACAGTTTTAAAAAATTAGGAATGGAGAACATAACAATCCCCCTACGACAATAGACTAGGGCGATGGTAACATCAAAATCTTGCAATAGCAATATGGCTAATTTAACAGGTGAGACATAAACATACTTAAGCACATCATAAGCACATATGACTCCATCAGGTACCTTAAAATCCTCCATAGGAGTAAACACCTACAACACATAAGTCAAAGACTCAGAAGTAATAAATGCAACTAAATGCACAGAAACACATAGATGCGATGATCCTATAATGCACGCGCTCGCTCTCACGACGCTAAATAATACCTCCTGAAATTTATCCGTTACCTGGTGAGTGCTGATTGGTCGCAATTACTCTGCCCTATACCTTAGGGTTCCCCGAAGCATCCCTCTTCTGACCCGGTGAAGTACTGGTTCCTGATCCTGATGCTTGAACCTTAAACCTCGGACAGTCTTTTATGAAGTGACCCAGTTGACCACAATTAATACATTTTCCTTGTTTCTTCCAACACTTATCCTCCAAATGGCCTTCCCTCTGACAGTAAGTGCAAAGCCACCTACCTTGTTTCCCTTGTTTCCCCGAAGTAGTACCCGGATTCCCTAGCGCGGTTTGTTCTTTAAACTGAGATGGTGCTCCCAAATTACCTCGGTTATCTGAACGGTGCTGTGGTTGAGACTTAGCATGGCTTACTTGTTTACCCGTATTTGCAACCTCGGTCTTCCTCTTATGCTCCCCAATATCTTGCTCGATCAAGTATGCCCGGTCTACCGCATCCTGAAATGTCACAATCCTCTGGGCTATAAGTTGAGTACGAATAGAAGTCTTCAAACCCCGGATGAATCTCATAGCCTTCTGTTCTTCGGTCCTCACAAGATAGTCACAATACCGGGCTAATTCTATGAACTTAGCCGAGTATTGAGCTATAGACAACAAACCTTGCTCCAAGTTGAGAAGCTCGATCTCCTTTCGGTTTTGATCCACTACCGGTATGAAATGCTCCTTGAACTTTCGCACAAACAATTCCCATGCATACACTGTGTGAGTATCATCCCAACTCGCTTTAATACCCTTCCACCAATACTCGGCGGCACCCACAAGTTTATAAGCCGCAAACCGGACCTTGTCTTCATCGGTGCAACCAAAGACATCATAAATTTTCTCCATCAACTCGATCCAAAGCTCGGCCTTCCTTACATCGGGTTCCCCATTGAACTCAACCGGTTTCAATTTCAGAAATTGTTCCAATCCATAGCGGGGTGGTGGTGCTTGTTCTACCCTCGGACCTTGATCATGTATGGCCTTCATGGCCGCCTCAAACATGCCCTGAAACATTGCACGGGCTTCATCCCTTGTTTCATTCTGATCTTCATTACCGGTATTACTTTCACCACTTCTCCTTCGAGCCATTTCAAACAAGTACCTGCATAAAACAACAATTGTTACTCACTCCGAACACACTACCCTCCTAGGTCATACTAATCCACCTATACATATACTTAGAGCTAATGCCATAGCTCTGATACCAACTGTCGCGACCCCGAACCCACGGGTCCGGGATACGCGAGCTGGACGTCGACTTAAAACCAAAACTCTAAAATATAGAAGTTAAAAATTCCATTTTGAACCAAAAGACGATAACACAAGGTTTTACAAATCCGAGTTTAAATCAACAAAATGCATCTGACATAAGCTCCACAGCTTATACTAAAAAGAATAAAATATACAATTCTTAATGACGTCAATAATGGTAAAACTATCCCCAAAAGGTTATACATTTAAATAATGTAAACCGATCCATAACAACCTGCCCCAAAATCTCAATCCTCTCGACGTCCTCCTCGATCCGCGAATCCTAATCCTTTTCCTCCTGGGGGGGGGGGGGGGTTAAGGAAAAACAAAGATGGAAATAAACGGGGTGAGATAAAATCTCAGTAAGTTACTAATGCAACTACATGACATGCTATAATGCAATAAGCAATAAGCAATGATAAATATCACATAGCATGTAACAATTAACAGTCAACAGATAGCAGCGGAAAGTAAACACATAACAAAGGATATTAGCCAAGGTTTCCCAACCGGTACATCCAAATAAAGGATCGCTGCGCAGCTTCAATAATCAACAAATCATCATCTTCATAATAGCATGAAAGCTGAAGAGAAATCCCCGGTCAGAAGCGACCAATCAACCCATCAATCAAACAAACCATCTTCATAGTAGCATAAAAGCTGAAGAGAAACCCGGTACCGGGACCAATAACAATAATAAAGTGCCACAAGGGGCGGGAGCCATGCCACAAAGTCATGCTCCAAAACGATTAGCTAGAATACCCACAACGGAGCTAGCTCATCCCAACCAAGGCCAATCTGGATGAGGACAGAAGGACCAATGGGCGATGCTATACTGGACTTGGCTCGTGCCATTATAGCATTATCCATTGCCTGACTCGATACACAATTAACCAGCTGGACTTTCAATTAAATGCTAGGTAATAAATACTAGCTCGATAAACAACCAAAGATTCCAAAGTAGGGAACCATACCAATTTATCACCATAAAAGATGTAACGGTTACTCATGAAGAGTTTAACAACAACTATAACAGAGTTTCTCATAAAGAGCACAACAACGATAAACATTAAAACAAGATGATTCCAAGACAAGGCACGTACCAAATACATCCTAAATATGATACTCACAAGTTACTCAAAAAGAGCACAACCCAAACGGTCGCTCACAAATAGCACAATGACTATTACCAAATTGTTCCTAAATATTTACTCATAAAGTTATACTAGGACTAAGAACTCAACCATCTCATCGCACCTGGAATTCCAAATAAGAAATCCGAAAGAATACATGCGAGTTACTCATAGAGAGTACTACCCAAATGGTCATTCCCCAAATAGCACCATGACTATCATTAAAGTTATCCCAAACGTCCACTCATTATGAAAGCGTTTCCACATTTTCCAAAACAATAATTTAATCAAATCCCAAGTCACATTATTCATAAAGGAACTAATTTCATCATTAGAGTATTCCAAATTGACCATTTAAGGCTAAGGGGATAAAGCCCAATACATGGATGAAAGCTATAACCTAGACCGAAAACATGTAAAGAAATAGTGCCAGGAAAAAGGGGGCGGGCGGGCGCCTGGAATGGGGCGGGCGGTCGCCCGGGTAAAGGAGGGCGGGCGCTCAAGACGGGCCAGGCGGGCGCTTGCGAGAGGCAGAAACTTCTGGTCATGAAATGCTCAAGTGGGCGGGCGCCTAAGGACTTAAGGGCGGGCGCCTGGAATTGATCTGGGTCGGAAAATCAGAGCTGGCTTCACCATTTTCGAGCCAAAACACAAATCTCCCATAAATACTCAAAATCAAAGCTTTCAACTAGTTTCCAAGGTACCAAAACAACATCTAAACATCTAGGGAACCTAACAACACCATCTAACAACCCAAAACCAAAAATCAAACCCAACATTCCAAAATCACCATTTCTTCCCAAGAACTCAAATAAATTCAAAATAAATTCAAAACTCAATCAAACTTCAAGAATAACACATCAAACATCACATGAACATGATATGAACATTTTAGCATCAAAATGGGGGAAAAGTAACTTACCCGGATTTTCTCAAAGGTGACGGAACTCGAAATTTCTTGGCTTCCTACGATCCTATCGACGATCTAAACATGATTCATGTTTTAAGAAATGAGAGATTATGAGCGGAAGATGGAGGAAATGAAGAGAGAAGGAAGAAGATGAGAAAACTTACCTTTGGCTAGAGAGAGAGGGAGATGGGCTGGAGGATGGTGAGAGTGAGGGAGGAGGTGAGGGGAGTAGGGGAAATAAATCCAAAAACTTACACTTAGGCCCCCCTCTCTCACACTACACACAAATATTACACTCCCTACTAACAAATAAGACCCAACAAAACCACACTAACCCAAATGACCCAAATAAAATGCTAAGCACAATATTAGGACACATAAAATGCACACATAATAATTTAAATAAATAATAATTTAAATAAATAAATAAGCAAATAATTAAATAATAATTATTTAATTACTAATAAAATAGAGCCTAGATTTCGGGTCGTGACACTCCCCCCCCCCCCCCGACGACTGCTCAATCGCCAACGCCGACGGCCCTTCCTTCTCCGGTGGCGATCGCTCCTTTCTTCCGTCCCCGACGTCTGCTCGAACGAGCGGCTCTCCACTCTCCAGTCCAGTCTTCCCCATAACGACTCGCCTCAAGCGCCGCCGACCCTTCCTTCTCCGGCGGCGATTGCTTCCTTTCCTCCGTCCCCGACGCCGACCGACCCTTCCTACTCAGGCCTCCCTCTTCTTCATAGAGATCTCAATTGCAGCAATGTGTTCGTCAATGTTAATATTGGTCAGGTTTGTTTTCTATCTAATTAATTGATAATTAACATTCTTAATCAACTTGCTTAGTTTGACTATTTCTCTACCTGTTCTGTTCATTCATATACTTGTAATTGATTTATAGTTTTTTTTTTTTTTTTTTTCTGATTGTAGAAATTGCATAAACAAATTAGTAAATTTGATTGAAGAAGCAAGAAAATTAATGCCTATGAATATTTCTTGATTTATTTCCTAAAATTGCACAAATAAATATTTAAACTTCATTCTGAAACCGCATTCTGAAACCTCAGTCTGAAACCTCAGTCCGAAACCGCAGTCTGAACCGGAAAATCAAACCGCGGTTTGAACCGAACCGAACCGAGCTTTCAACGGTTTGGTTTGGTTCGGTTTGAATCTTTCAACGGTTCAGTTCGGTTTGGGATTTTCCCAAACCGATGACTAGCGGTTTGGTCTCTAAATCCTCCCAAACCGAACCGAACCGAACCATTTACACCCCTACTACACATATTTGTGCATTGCTTGTACAATGGTAAAGTTGCACCAAGTCTGTTTCCTTATTCCACGAACAACTTTGCCCCCCTTCCCGAAAAATCCTGGCTTCGCCACATGTATGAGAATTTTGTCGGAAGTATTTATTGATTATATGTTAAGAATCAACAATTGATAGTTCACAGAAATATTTGATCTAAGGATGTGTGATAAATAATTTTCTCGGAAGTAGTTATTGATTATATGTTAAGAATCAACAATTGATAGTTCACAAAAATATTTGATCTAAGGATGTGTGATAAATAATTTTCTTGGTGATAAAGGTGCAACAAGCTTGGGGGTGCAATGTGAACATCTCCCTGTTGTAAAGCCACATTGCCACATTATTGTAAGTAGACGTGTCCATGCCGGTTAACCGCCGGTTAGCCGGTTATAACCGCCGGTTAATTTTACCGGTAATCCCTAACCGTGGAGTAACCTTCTAACCGCCACATCCGGTTACGGTTATCCGGTTAACGGTTAAACCGGTTAAGCCGGTTTTGCCGGTTAACCCGGTTATGAGACTTTTTCAATTATTTATTTTTTTTTATTTTAAAAAGAAACAGTTTTTTAGGATTTTGTTAGAAAACTGACTAAAAATCATTAAGAAACTAACTGAAAATGAAATAAAAACACCAATTTTGTTAGAAAACTAACTGAAATCGTTAAAAAACTGACTGAAATTGTTAAAAAACTGACTGTAATTCTTAAAACTAACTCGAAAATGGTAAGAAACTGACGGTTAGTATAGACGGTTGAACCGGTGGTTAGCTTCCCGGTTATAACCGCCGGTTGACGGTTATCAAAATGGACTAACCTTAACCGAACCTTGAAAATACGGTTGACGGTTGAGACGGTTCACGGTTAACCGGTTAGCCGGGTTTGACCGGTTTTGACCGGTTAAAAAACCTCCGGTTCCGGTTAGATTTTGGACACGTCTAATTGTAAGGGGCCATTTCACTCTTAAATTCTAAGCACATATTTATTTAAGAGAAGAGTGTGTTTTGGAAGAAACTAGTTTCTCTATAAGTTATAAAAAGTCTTGTTTTTAACCCTTATACCCAACACATCAAACCCTAAACCTTAAACCTTAATCCCTAAAGACACAAACTTGTGTGAGAATACTCCAACCCGTCTCATGGGTGAGACGGGTCATTTTTTTGACCCATTACCCGACCCACAACCCTGCTCCAGGACCCATGGGGGGACCCTGCCACGTGGCAGCCCCTCATTGGCCGAAAAAAAATATATATATATATATTTTTTTTTTCCTTTTTTTTAAATTTTTATATTTTTATTTTTGGTTTTTTTTCGGTTTGTGAAAAGTAATAGTTACCATCTCTTAAAGTAATAGTTACCATCTCTTAAAGTAATAGTGTTTTTCCTATGTTTTCTTCGTTTGCCAAAAGTAATACTTATTATAACTAAAATGTAACAAACGTGTTATTTATATGTAATAGTATTTGTACATAATTGTAATACATATGTATAGATATCTAAATGTTTTCAAACAATAAGTTACAATGGGGTCAAATTTATCATGATACATGTAAAAGTATTACATTATCTATAGAAATCTGTTACAATTTCGTCAATCAAAGTGTTACATTTACTTGTATAAACTTACTATTACATTCATATACATAAGTTATTACTTTTCAAATGTTATTTTCTTTTAAAAAATAAAATTTAAAATACACATTATATTACATTTTAGCTAAAGCACTATTATATTTCAGCATAAATGATTATTACATTTAGATATTGTTTGGGTTACATGTAATTATATTTAGTACTCCCTCTGTCCCTAAATGAGTGTCCAATTTCAAGAAATCTTTGTCCCAAAATGAGTGTCATTTTTGAACATAACTTTGTCCCTAAATGTTTTTTTTCGAAATTTTTTTCACCGGTTTCTTTATACGTGCAAAACTAAATGTTTGGAAAAGAGATTACAAGATTATATATGAATATTTGCTACCAAATTGTACACCAAAGTTGAGATTTTTAGTGTCCCTTAAAATGAAATTTGGACACTCATTTAGGGACAGAGGTAGTATTACATTTGGAAAAATGGGTAAAAACGAGCTTTTGTTTTTTTAAAACAAGTATTACGTTTACTTATGAACAATGTTACTTTAAGAGATGGTAACTATTATTTTTTGCTAAACCACTGAAAAGCCAAAAAAAAATATAAAAACTCTAAAAAAAAAAAAAATAAAAAAAAAAAATAAAAAATCTGGTCAATGGTGGGTTGCCACGTGGCGGGTTCGGCCCATGGGTCATGGGGCGACCCGTCTCATGCATGAGACGGATCCCCTTGTTCTCATGGGAGACCACCTCATCCCTAAATCTTAAACCCTATAAAAACAAGACTTTTTTTATAACTTATGGAGAAACTAGTTTCCCCCAAATTTTTCTCCATATTTATACCCTTTAAGCTAATATAATAATGAATATTAGACATTTTTTACGTTCTCTCCTTTGAAATAATTCTACACGACTTCTTAAAAGTCAGAAAAATGTATTGTAAATAAATTTTTAATGTCATTTACAAAATATAGACTAAAGTCCATAAAAAGATACTCCCTCTGTCCCCCTCGACTTAGGACAAATTGACATTCTGGGTGTCCCACTCCACTTAGGACATCCCAAAATGGCAAGTTTATATTACTTTAATATTTAATGGGACCCATTTGTCATACTCACAACAACAATCCATCTACTATTCCACCCATTCATTCTCTCTCCTATTTACTTTTCATACTCACAACACATCCACTACTCATTCTCTTTCCTCTTAAAATAATAGTTCTCCTTAATCACCGTGTCAGGACCAATTGTCCTAAGTCGGACGGGACGGTCTGACGTTCAATTTTTGACGACTTAGGTTCTATATAGTGACTAATTTTGATCAAATGACTTTTTTTAACGAGATTAGTATGAAAACACTGTGAAGTCACTGTTGTGTAATTTGAAAATGTTTAGTCTTTTTAAGGCAATAAGCTTAGTCTGACGAGCCCTTATAACAGTGCCCCATTAAAGAAAAGGTAATTAAGAACAAAATTCTTCTCGCAAAACTTTGGCCTAACTTGTGGGAAGATAAAAAAAGCTAGTAATGCAAATATCATTGTCAAATGTGGGGATGAATAGAAAAAAAAAAAAAAAAAAAAAAAAAAAAAGACGATAAAATTAGAGGATGAAGAAAGAGGGGAAAAAAAGAAAAAGAAAAAAAAGGTGATGTTGATATGGAGGGAGGATTTTTGTGTGGTTGGGGTCTTGGGGGTGTGGTCCAATGAAAACAAGAAAACAAGAAAATTAAGATTGGAATAAACGCAATCTTCTTATTTAGCATGTTTCATTGTCTCAAAAAAAAAAATCACATTTTTTATAATTTAGGTTTAAAAGTGTCCAAACAAAACATGATTAGTGAATCAAGTGTTCATATCATTAAAAAGTTTGAATAGTCAAATGTGAATATTATTTTGAGACAGTGAGAGTGTCTTAGAAAAATCAAAATGTCTTTTTTCTAAAATCTATAACTATATAAACTGAAGAAAGTCTTTCTATTTTTAGAAGGAGGTCCATATGCACCTCCAAATTAGGAAAATTGGGTAAATTAGGTCAAATATGTCATTATCTTTAATTTGACACAAATATTCAACTTTGCATGTAGATTGATTTTTATGTGATTATTTTTTATTTATTTTTTATAGTAAAAAATGAACTATGATCAATATCTAGTGAAAGTTTACTCATTGATGCGGAAGTTTACATAGTCATTTGAGCGCGAGCGCGGAAACCGTCGTAACTTTTGACTCCTGATCAACCACGGAACGCACCGTATATCGAATCGAACGTCGGAGCGAGACGAATAAAAGTCATCGTGCGTATCCCCTTGAGGCAGGGTTTAAAATCCCAAAAAACGTTCATTAGTGCCTCAAAAACAGGCTTGTCATCTTTTTATCATTTTTTGTACTTTATATATATATAGAGAGAGAGAGAGTTAGTCTTTATTTAGTTTTACGGTTGTAGAACGTTTAAACACTTTGTTTTAAGGTTTTCGGATGCAATTTTTGTCATTTTATGATATTGATTATTTATTCTAATATTACTGCATGTTTATAGATTAGAAAGTCGTATTTTTAGTTATGTTTATTTTCCTAAAGTAAATATATTAAAATAAATTCATTTTTAGTTTTAAAAATTATTTTATTGATGAAATTTGTGTTTTGTCATGGTTAACTATATGTTGCCTTATTTTGTGTTAGAGATGCAGCTAACCTTAAGATATTGGTATGTAACGATACATTTCCTGGCCAAACTAATGTTATCACTAGCAATATTTTGTTCAGATGAATTTTTACAATTATAATGTGCCGTTCTTATTCAATTTATCTTAATTTATTTAAAGTGAGTATAAGTAACTCTCATGCATTGCACTAGACTAACACTAGTAAATGGACAACATGGGAACTGGCTCATATTTTCCACTCTCCTATCGAGTCAACTTGCATTAACAACTCTCAGCCTTCGTTTTCTTTTTTATCCTTCATTAAAGTATACTCCCCCCGTCCCACTCGACTTAGGACAAATTGTCATTTTGGGTGTCCCACTCCACTTACGATATCCCAAAATGCAAGTTTATATTACTTTAATATTCAATGGGACCCATTTCTAGAGCCGTCAATTTGGGCTGAGCCCGTTGGGCTGGCCCGGCCCGCCATGGAAAAAGGGTGAGTTGGGCCTTAAATATACCAACCCAAATACAAGTGGGCCAATTTGGGCTAGCTCATTTGGGTCACGGGCCAAAGCGGGTTCGGGGCGGGCCAACCCACCTTTCTTTTTCTTTTTTCTTTTTTTTTTCCTCTTAAACAAAAAAAACCCCTCCCCTCTTTTCAATTTCATTCACTATCTGCACTCTTTCTCTCGTGTTCACTCACCTCCCAGGCTCCCACCACACCGCAGCCCTCCACCTCCCCCGCTCCCAGTCACCGCCGTTCATGTCGCCACCGCAGATCTCGTCGCCACCGCCGATCTCGTTGCCTCTCTCTCTCTCTCTCTCTCTCTTTCTCCCTCTCGCTTTCTTGGTCTGTCTTTCTCAGTCTTTTTCTTTTTTTCGATGGAGATCTAGTGCAGATCTAGTGCATCTATGTGTGTGTGCAGATCTATGTGTGTGTGTGTGTGTTCGTGTGTGTGTGTGTGTGTTCGTGTGTGTGTGTGTGTGTGTGTGTGTGTGTTCGTGTGTGTGTGTATCCCTGTTTGTATGTGTACAGATCTATGTGTTAAGGTGGTCTGTAGCAATGGTGGCGGTGATGATGGCGGTGGCGGCAGCGTGGTGGAGGTGGTGGCGGCAGCGTGGTGGAGGTGCCGGTGTGTTGTGGTGGCTAATGGTGAACTGGAACATATTTGGGTTCTTGGCCCGCCTAGCCCGCCTGGCCCACTAACCCAAGGTGGGGCGGGTTTGGTTGGCATTTTCTCGGCCCGCCACGAATTTGGGCCAGCCCGCCCCGCCCCGTTTGAAGGTGGGTTGTGGTGGGTTGGGCCCAACCCGGCCCGCCGGCCCGTATTGACAGCTCTATTTGTCATACTCACAACAACAATCCATCTACTATTCCACCCACTCATTCTCTCCTATTTACTTTTCATACTCACAACATATCCACCACTTCTCTTTACTCTTAAAATAATAGTTCTCCTTAATCTCGTGTCGGGACCAACTGTCCTCAGTCGGACGGGACGGTGAGAGTATGTCTATTTTTCTTTTTTTAGTTTGTCAGAAAGTTTCAGTTAACTTCTTATTCATTCTCACTTATTATTTCTTTTGTTTTACCTTTATATTATAACATTTTCATTATTTTTTTAATTTTCGTATAAATGAGAGGGTGGACGTTTTTGTTATTGATACAAGCTGAAGTTAATATTCTTGAAATTATCGAATGACTCTTGACCTTTCCTACAGCTGTGGCCTGTGGGAATTAATAATGTTCTCATGGTTGATTTTTTTTTTTTTTTTTAAAAAAAAAAACTTTTTTGGCCCTAATTAAATTGAATGGTTAGTCTCAAAACATGTCCAAATATACGTCTGATGTAATGGAGAGGTAGGTCTACATCAAGTTACAACTTATTCCACTAGTTACCCTCTCACAAATAAGTCTGACGTTTTTATTTCTCTTTAAATAAGCAAATATTTATATGTAAAAATATACAAAAATAAAGAAAATTTTGAGTTTGTAACAAAATTATTACTCCCTCCGTATCAAAATGATCTTCTCAGTTGCCATTTATTATTGTCCTAAAATGTTTTTCACATTTCTACATTTTAGGCTTAAACAAAGCATGGCTAGTGAAGCAAGTGTTCATATTCTTAAAAAGTTTGAATAGTCAAACGCGAAGATCATTTTGGGACGGAGGGAGTATGATTCCTCAGCATGGTCTTTCTATTTTTGTCGTTGTTACTGCGATTCTATTTTAGTAATAAATTTAACTTCACTATATTAAATAAGGTAAAAGAAAGTAAAAGAATCATTTTTTAAAAGGAGTACAGTAGAAACTCTTTTAATTAATACTCGACAAATTAATAAACTCTTTAAAATAATAAATTTGTCTGGTCCCGACTTGGGCCAGTGAAAATTTTTACGAGAATTGATAAAATAATAAGATAATAATTATTTGGGAGACCCCTTTATAAGTATAGATCCCACAAAAATTATAAATTAATAATTCTAAAAAGTGTGAAAATATAATTATTACAATTTAGTGAAAATGTGATTTTATAATTGTTTTTTCTTCTTTCAAAGTTCAAATCTACTTAGAGTTCATCTCAATTTTTTCTTATTGTATCATCAATTTCTAATGTCTTTCAACTTATTATGTACGTATAATAAATTTAGTTTATACGGAAATCTGAAATTTGTTAAATCAGCTAAAAACTCTTTAAATTAATAATTATTAATTTATCGATAAATTGATAACTCTGTAAGTTAATAATTTTCATCAGTCCCGACATTATTAATTTATAGATTTTTTACTGTATGTATTTATTATGAGATGCTGAATACTCCCTCCATTTCAAAATAAAAAATAATATTCCCTTCGTCTCAACTGAAGAGTCAAAAAAATTCAAAAGGGAGTCCCAACTTAAGAGTTAAAATCCAAAAATCGAAAGTTGGTCTCATATGTCATACTCATAACAATTATCTACTAACTTTTCTCTACCCCATTTTCTCTCTCCAACCCAACTATCAACACTCATAACACATCACATTTTCCTTAATTCTTGAACCCCAAAGTTTCTTAACTCTTAAATTGGGAGGGAGGGAGTATTTTTTTTAAAATATATATATATTTCACTAGTTGTGTTTTATTATTTTTAAAAAAAAAATATAAACTGTAAAAATAAATATAATTTCTGAAGCAATGAAAAAATAATATTAAGTGAGTTGTATTATTTGACGACCATATCACGGTACAGATACTGACCTTTAATGTCGTTTTGGTTTTACGTAACGAGTAAGACAGCGAGTATAAGCTAGTGCACTTAAATAGTATCTTGTTAATTTATTTTATTTATTTATTTTTAATTTATGTTAAACCTTTTATCTATTTGAAAGGCCACAAATAGGCTAGTTAAAACTTAAAACCTTTGCGATATTCAGGGACGGACCCACGTAGACACGAGTGGGTACCCACTCGATTTTTCTAAAAAAATAATTATATTTTTTTTTTTTGAAATTTTACCCTAATTAACTAGTATATATTTCGTTGTGCATGTTTACTAACAAAAGTAACTAAAAAGTAATTTGGTAAGATTGTTAATGCGCTACATGAGTGACTAGGTTTCAATCCCTTGCAATCACAATGTTTTACTCCAACATTTTTAATTAAATTTTGTATTAAAAGTAAACTTTTTGGTGCCCACTGAATATGATTTCTGGGTCCGTCCCTAGTGATACTCCACTTGAATAGAAAAATAATCAAATCAAATTAAAATGATACTAGTTTGTGACCTGTCGATACTCGACGGGCATAGTAAACTTAAGTAATTAAAAATCATAATTGAGTGTCTAATATAGGCTAAAAAATTAATCAATATGTATATAATTTTTGAAGAGTCAATTACATTGTAGCATAACATTGTATTGTATGAATATAATGCAAAAATATACAAATACATGATTTGTCAATTTTTTGCTTCGCGACTCAGCCCAAAAGTATTCATTATACATTTTTTAGAACCTATATTCATCATACCATTTTTTTTCATTTTCCATCCAGCTTACCCCCTACCCCCTTCCCCAACCCCATAACCGTTGCGTATACCTTCTCTAACAACCACTTTCCACTATATCACCTCACATTGTTTCCGCACACCCCATTCTACTCCTGCATACTCCCTATCCCTCTTTCTGAGAGCTCCATCTCCATTATCTCTTTAATAGCTCCAAAATTACCAATGACCACAAACTCTAAATCCTATTTGCCAATATCTCAACCGAAGCCTTTCCACCTCCCCTTTCATTCCAAATTTCCCCCTATATCGTCTTAATTAATACTTAGCAACATACATTGTATCAAAAACCTCTCACACCATTACCCTTATCTAAGTACAACTTGGCTATTTTAGCTTCTGATATCGCTTAGATTGAGCAACAAATAAAGGTTTCAGGCATTGTCATACTCACCAACCTCACTTCCACAATTCCACTCCTTCTCCGACCAGGCCTTCATCCCCATGCACTCTTCTCATCCAAGACCAATTCATTTTCAAGTTAATATAAAACAATTGCAAACCTTTCACACAATTTTGATACAAAACATAGAAGAGTTGCGTACTGAGTATGAGGGGACTGGTCTTGGATCTTTATATATTGAAGGCTAGACTTAATAATTCCAACATAAGATAATTGCTTCAACATACCCCTTCATGTGTAGCTAAACTTATGGATTACACGTGGATATAGACTGAGTGGCGTAGAGCTAGAACATTGTGAGCCTCGTTTGGGCGAGCCCGAGGAAAGTTACTACTTGATCAAAGCATAAGTTGTTAGAGAGAGCACCCACAGTGTATATCTGCTCATATTAATACTCCTCCTCAAGTGCACACTTGGAGTTGGTATAGGGATGCAATTGGGTCGGTACTTATCCTTTATTTTTTAAGATAAATGAAAGTGGAAATATTCGAACCCTTAACCTTGTCAAACCCAGAGCTACGATACTGTGATTAAGTCTTAAGTTCTATCTCAAAACCAATTAGCCATGAAAAAGGATGACACAAATCTTTATATATTGAAAGTTAAGCTTGTTAATTTCCAAAGTCGGACTAAATTTAGGTTTAAATGTCTTTTATCCATAATATGTTTGTTACATATCATTTTTCAAACTTCAAAATATATTTGATTTGATATTATCTTAAATTTGAATCCTCTGAAAAATCATTTGCACAATTATCTTTTGGCTCTCGTCCTTTTAAGCCTAAGAGACGAAAACACCGTGGAATTCAAAGTGAATTCCACGTGAGCTAATGTGAAAGAAAATATTATGATATTAACACATACTCTCTCCGTTTCATGTGAATTAAGACTTATTTTTTTTCGTCTGTTTCACCTCAATTGAGACGGCCCAAAATGACAAACTTTTTAATATTTTATATTCACCCAACCCCACCCATTTAACCCCACTAATTCTCTCTCTTCATTTTCCACCACTCATTTTATCCAACCAACACTACTATTTACCCCGCTAATTCTCTCTCTTCATTTTCCACCACACATTCACTATTTTCTCTTAATTATTGTGCCCTTTTTTTAGTCTCAATTCACATGAAACGGGGGGAGTACATAGATAATGTCATACATACTCTTTTAATGAATTGCACCAAAAAATGAAGTTTATCAAGTACGTTGATGGTGTGAACATGAGAGTCGTGTCTATTTAGAAAATTGGATAAAGAAGATAAAAGAAGTCTTACCTCCACATAGACTTACATTTTATTTTTATTTTTATTTTTATGCACTATGAATTATGAAATACTCCCTCCGTCCCAATTCAATGTGCATCTTTACTGTTTGGCACAATATTTAAGGAGATAGTATTTATATTCAAAAGTATTGTGAGTGGAGGAAAATGAGTGGTTGGGAGGAAGAAAGAGAATGAGTGGAGAATAATGAGTGGTTGGGAAGAAAGAGAATGAGTGGAGAATAATGAGTGATTGGGAGGAAGAGAGAGGATGAGTGGAAGATTATAAAAGTAATAAAAAACTTTCATTTTTTGGATTGTGCACATATCAACGACACCCACTTAAAAGGTAAGTGTGCACATTGAGCTGGGACGGAGGGAGTACTATCTACACATCTTATATATGGGTACAATTATGAACCGTGTAATTAACTAATTTCATTGAATACCTCTCACTCTATGTAGCATGGTATGTGCAAAGTCTACTACATAATCTAATATGCCTGCCAATTATTTCTTAGTTTTTTCGTATGAAATATAATAAAATGACAAAAACTTGGGTGAGAACACTTCAACCCGTCTCATGGGTGAGACGGGTCATTTTTTGACCCATTTACCCGACCCACAACCCTGCTCCAGGACCCATGGGGGGACCCTGCCACGTGGCAGCCCCTCATTGGCCGGGAAAAAAAAATTGCTTTTTTTTAAATTTTTATATTTTTATTTTTGGTTTTTTTCGGTTTGTGAAAAATAATAGTTACCATCTCTTAAAGTAATAGTTACCATCTCTTAAAGTAATAGTGTTTTTCCTATGTTTTCTTCGTTTGCCAAAAGTAATACTTATTATAACTAAAATGTAACAAACGTGTTATTTATATGTAATAGTATTTTTACATAATTGTAATACATATGTATAGATATCTATATGTTTTCAAACAATAAGTTACAATGGGGTCAAATTTATCATGATACATGTAAAAGTATTACATTATCTATAGAAATCTGTTACAATTTCGCAATCAAAGTGTTACATTTACTTGTATAAACTTACTATTACATTCATATACATAAGTTATTACTTTTCAAATGTTATTTTCTTTTAAAAAATAAAATCAAAATACACATTATATTACATTTTAGCTAAAGCACTATTATATTTCAGCATAGATGATAATTACATTTAGATATTGTTTGGGTTACATGTAATTATAGTTAGTATTACATTTGGAAAAATGGGTAAAAACGAGCTTTTGTTTTTTTAAAACAAGTATTACATTTACTTATGAACAATATTACTTTAAGAGATGGTAACTATTATTTTTTTGCTAAACCACTGAAAAGCCGAAATAAAAATATAAAAACTCAACAAAAAAAAAAAAAAAATTGGGCCAATGATGGGCTGCCACGTGGCGGGTCATGCCCATGGGTCATGGGGCGACCCGTCTCATACATGAGACGAATCCCCATGTTCTCATGGGAGACCACCTCTAATAAAATTATATTGGAGATCTTTGATCCAAAATGATCGCTTCTCTTTCCTAAATCAATGAAAAGACAACTTTTGTTTTGTTTTGTTTGGCTTTATCATAAAGTCTTTTTCCTCAATTTGCTTTTAATTACAAATGTAATTTTTTTTACCTTGTAAGGCCAAACCAAATATTGAACATCATTGTAGACCAACATATGAAAAGAAAAAGGATAAAAATTAATATATTAATAGTAATTCTTTAATATAACAACCTGGAGAACGTGTGACGCTGAGTCGGGGTTTGGTGAACCAACAGGTCGCTCCTCTATTAACTGCATCTATCTATTTTGGTGGTTTACAATATGTTATTTATATTGATATATGAAAATTAGACGGATTGATTTGGTTTTTGGAATGAAGATGAACCATCCAAGTGCCCTAAGCATTCCTTTCATTAAGTGGACAAATCTCTGGAAGAAAAAAACACCTACAAGTAAATGGCAATGAATTTATGAAATTTACTGTGTATGATAAAAAATTACATGAGAAAAAAAGATAAAAAAAAAAAAAAGATAAACTAAAACAATTGTGTTTAATAATGTCAAGAGTACCAACATGGTGATCGTGTTAGTCTTGAATTGGCATTGTGATGAGAATGAACTATTTAAAGGATAAATAAAGTTATTGTTATCCCAAGTTAAACTCATACTCCTTCTGTCCGTGAAAGATAGTCTTATTTTGATTTTTTATGGTTAATAAAAATAAAGTTTGACCAAACATTTGTGTCAATTTAATGATCACAATGAAATTTTAAAAATTGTTATTGATAAATCACTTAATGATTTATCAATTACAAATTTTAGAATTTCATTAAAATGATTAGATCATCACTA
This sequence comes from Campanula takesimana, assembly GCA_026119855.1. Classification (NCBI taxonomy): domain Eukaryota; kingdom Viridiplantae; phylum Streptophyta; class Magnoliopsida; order Asterales; family Campanulaceae; genus Campanula; species Campanula takesimana. Next base: position 91,601 of record JAOWBW010001931.1, on the reverse strand, counting down.
ATGGTTGGTCAAAGTTTATTTTTGTTGACCATAAAAAGTCAAAATGAGGCTATCTTTTTGGAACAGATGGATGGAAGAATATTTTAAAAAAAAACTGCTATCAAAACAATCTTAAAGAACTGTTGAATTTAAAATGGATAGTTTTTTTAGACTGATAAAGTGGAATGTACGCATAACATGGGAAGTTTTCATTTGATACTTTGTCATCAAAAGGCAGTCTGGCAGCACATAAGCTTTATGCGTGATAGTAAACAGCTATAGATGAGGACGAGTACTTGAGAAAATAAATTATAGTGTACACATTAGTTATATTTAGTGCTACCTCTGTCCCTAAATGAGTGTTCAAATTTCATTTTAAGGGACATCTGAAAATTTCAACTCTTTGTACAATTAGGTAGCAAGGATTCATATATAATCTTGTAATCTTCTTTCCAAACATTTAATTTTGCACGTATAAAGAGACCGGTGAAAAAAAATTCATAAAAAGAAACATTTAGGGACAAAGTCATGTTAAAAAAAAAAGACACTCATTTGGGATAATTTTGAAAATGGACACTCATTTAGGGACAGAGGGAGTAGTAAGTATTTTTTGAGAATTCCACTAATCTTTTATTCACAGACACTACAATATATCAGTAAGTTCATAACTTTTGTATGTATAAGGTTTTGTTCTTTTAACCTATTGAGCTTTGGTCATGGGCTTTTGTCATAACTCATAACCAATTCATACTAAAGAAACTTTCAACATAAGAGCAGGTTTTGGAAAATGAAAACCCATCACACGAACACGCTCAGTTGTCATTTGTAACAAAAATATAAATTTAAACAGGAAAAGATAGTGGTAATCAGCAGTGACATGAATGCCAAACTCGTCACACAAACATGCCCAGTTTCATTTCATTTTCATTTGAAGATGAAATAGAATTTCTGTAGAACCACATTTACTTTTATGTACATTTATATGTAAAAAGTGACTTTTGTCTGTATAATATTAAATCTGGAGGAAACTTAAATTCAAAATTCTAATCATTATTTGTGATGAACTTTTTCTTTAGCAACCCAAGATCATACCTTCACTGATATCTTCTCCCGGTTCAAGTCTATCATCAGCAAATCTTAAAAAGTCGTAAAGTGATGGTGGACTTCAGAGTAGCCTGATAAACCGATAACCAACTTCTTGATCCGAATATGAAGTAAAGCCAGACATCTATTCACCTATATACTCATGGATAAGAATGAAAATCCAGCACAGAGAGTATATTTATGGCTAAAAACATATTTAGATTGTGTCAATATATGAAACAAATAAAAACACGCTTTGATTAAATCTGAAAAGAGAAAAAAAATATAATATCCGCCCAATATTCAAAACAGAATGAAAAAATGATGATTTTTTTTTTTTTACAAAATAGATAAGTTGTGATTTGTAATTGTCAAGGATAAGAGAAAGAGATAGCCGGAGCCAATCATACATGAAGAGAGATAATTGATATGAGAGACTCAAATAATATTGTATGAATGACTCAAGTATTATTGATCATATGAGTAGGGTATTTATACAAGAGGGTGGAGTACTCTCCAAGCGATTCTAGACTATTCTAAATTACATAAGGAAAAGGAAACTATACAATAGCAATGCTATTAGGAAAGTAAATAATATAAACAATAAGAAATATACAATTGTAATTAAAGAAGGATTCTAATATCCTTTACATGCCCCCGCAAGATGGACGACCGATAGGAGAGTCCAATCTTGAAAGTAATGAGATGAACCGGGTTGTTGAAGCGAGTTGGTTGATGTGATCCCGGTTGTGGATGATGTTGCCATGAGCTTTACATTTGTACAAGTAGGGTTTGCAGCCTATGAAGTGACATCTAAGGCTTTAACGTCGCGAGACGGGGTAAGGCATTAACGTCGCGGTTTAGTTGAGTTGCGGTTTATCCCACACTATGGTTTAGTTGAGTTGCGGTTTGGTAGGGATGCAATTGAGGTGCGGTTTGGCAAAGTTGCGGTTTTAGGGTGTAGTTGAGATGCGGTTTGGGTCAGCTTGGTGGGAAATTGCTACAGGGTTTGAGGCAGCACCAGATATTGAGGGCAGTAGGGAGAGGCGGCAGAGATGCCGGAAAAAAAAGTTGTTAAGCCGAGGTAAAAGGGTTGTTAAGCCAGGGACAGGCGGCAGAAGCCGGAGAAAAAGAGGGCTGTTAAGCCGAGGTAAAAGGGCTGTTACGCCAGGGATAGGCGGCTGAGATGCCGGGAAAAAAACTGTTAAGCCAGGGATAGGCGGCAGAAGCCGGGAACAAAAAAGGGCTGTTAAGCCGAGGTAAAAGGGCTGTTACGCCAGGGATAGGCGGCTGAGATGCCGGAAAAAAAAGCTGTTAAGCTAGGGATAGGCGGCAGAAGCCGGGAAAAAAAAAAGGAAAGAAAGAGGGCTGTTAAGCAGAGGTAAAAGGGCTATTAAGCCGAGGTAAAAATAAGATTTGGTAGTGGAGAAAGTGGACTGATCAATTTTGGTGGTGGTGATATACTGCAGAAAATAAAAATAGAGTTTTCGACCGGAGTTTCTTGGTTTTGGTGGTGGTGATATGGCGGCAAGGGTGGGGAAAGTTTTCCCGTGGTGGTTTAGTATGGTGGTTGGCGGAAGCTTTTGTGATGGAGATAATATGAGGCGGCTCGTAGGGTTTGGTGGAGAAGTCCCTTTATGGATCATAGCTTTGATACCATGTCAAGGATTAGAGAAAGAGATAGCCGGAGCCAATCATACATGAAGAGAGATAATTGATATGAGAGACTCAAATAATATTGTATGAATGACTCAAGTATTATTGATCATATGAGTAGGGTATTTATACAAGAGGGTGGAGTACTCTCCAAGCTATTCTAGACTATTCTAAATTACATAAGGAAAAGGAAACTATACAATAGCAATGCTATTAGGAAAGTAAATAATATAAACAATAGGAAATATACAATTGTAATTAAAGAAGGATTCTAATATCCTTTACAGTAATAACGTGTTATAGTACGTGAACATAATTCTATGAAGCTATGAAGATGAAGAAAAAATTTACCTTCAACATGGGAGTAGTGAATCAAGAGAATCAAGAGGAGGATCGAATTATGAGGAAAAAATTCCTCTGTATTTTGGATGTATTTTAGACAGACGAATACCACCGCTTGTTAACTAAAGGAATGAACATAAATAAGGTAATTAGGTCAGTTTGTTTCCAAAGGAATTTGAATAAGTTTGTTAAATTATCTAGATGAATCTTAATTGATTGAATTATGATTGTATTTTATCAAAAGTTTATAAAGATATAGTTAAATCTTAATAAAAGTTAGTTGAGAATAAAAAGGCACGGGAGAAAATGAAAGATTTGTATTTTATTTATAGATAAATTAGATTTGTTCCTGATGATAATGTTAGTATATAATAATAGTGCACCTAAATGATATGATATTATCAATAATTTGAATCCCTTGAAATTAAACGGTCATTATTTGCACTAGGTGAAAACCATTGCTACGCACGGGATTGCTTTTTGCCAAAATCAAGTCTTTTTCATATATGATGATAAAACTCATTTCAGGGGAAAAGTAATACTAATAAGAGTGCTTATTTTTTCTTTTGGAATAAACTTGAATTTTCCTTGATATATAAAAAGTTTCACAAAAATCCTCCCATATTTTATAAAGATTAAAAATGTAAAAATCATGATAGTGATTATTCAATTTGCATTTACATTTACTCTATATATATGAACGGACATATAATTTTAACTTTTAAAATTTCCTAAAAATAATAATTATCTTTGATTACAAATCTTAATTATACTGTTTTAAATCTACCTAATCATAACTAATAGAAGCAATAATGAATAAGGTCTAATGGAGTATTCAAAGTGCTTCTGTAACTCCATTAAAAAATATTGCATGTAACTCCATTATCATTAAGACTACTGTTCATATACATGCATTAACTTAAGGACAATTAGCATACTTTGCCTTTCACCCTTCATCTATTGTTTGAAATAGAGTAGTAGTGGACATAAAAACTATAATTCGGTATATAAGATTTTATAAATATTTAAAAGAAAATTACAATCAATAATTAAATTTATTGGTAGGAACAAACAATCATATAAAATCCAACTAAATGTTTCCCTCTTTCTTCACTTATTTTTTTCTACAATTTGCCTCTCGATGATTATCTTGGCATATTGCTATTGTTTTGATGATTAAGTCTTGTAACAACTTTGATGTAAAGTCTGCATCAAAAACCAAAAAGATATTAAAATTATAAATTTATTACAAAGGTAAAAATAAAATAAAATAAAATAAAAATAAAAATATTTTAGTGAAAAAAAATGACTATCGAATCAAAAACACAAAAGCAATACTAAAGGATAATATTTTTTTCTCCGTATTTTAAACAAAGCTTTAAAAAAACAAACAATACTCACCATGATCAAGAGAATAGCATGAAAAAAAAAATCTGAAAAAAAAAAAAAAAAAAAAAAAATCACTACCAAAACGAAAAAAACTAAATTTGAATTAAAAAATATATATATATGAAACTAAAACCAAACTAAATTCATAATCATTACCAAAAACAAAAATCTAGAACATTGTTTATACATAAAATCAATAGATGGGAAATTTAAAAAAAATAAAAATAAAAAAATATGTGGATCAATAATAAATAAAAGGGTAAAACTAATAAAAAAATATTAATGATAACCAAGAATAAAATTAACAAAAAATAAGAAAATAGTGCAACTTTCTTATAAATAAAAGTTAAGAGTGAAAATTAAATTGATGGTGAAATTGTCATATAAACAATAGTTGAGCAGAAATTAATGGGAAAAAGAAAGAAAGAAAAAAAGAAGAATAAAATAAATCCTAAATAAAAAAATTATTAATTACAAATACATCAAAACCTAGGGAAGGAAACATGTATAGCTCAAATATAGTCCCACAAAATAGACCAAAGCAACAAAAGAGAGAAAATCGCAAACAAAAATCAATGTCAAAGAAACAACATTACAAAGCAAAAAAAAAAATGAAAAATAAAATTAAAAATTTAGTTTTAAACTAATAAAAAACAAAATCAAGATAGAGAAGAAAAACAAATAAAATCTAAGTACATAAAAAGATTTATTATATTTCAAAAAAAAAAGTAAAAGCAAATCAAAGTGTATATATATATATATAGATACAAAAATCAAGACTTAATCAAATGAAAAACATAAAAAAATATATTCACAAGCATAATGAAAATAAACAAAAGCAAAAAAATAAAATAAAATAAAAAACAAATATAAAATGTAATAAAAAATATTAAAACAAAAAATGAATGTCAAACTAACTACATATGAAATGAAAATGTAATTAGAAGTACAAAGTTTTCAAATTTTAATGAAAAGAACAAAATATGAAAAGAATCATTCACAAATTATCATAGAGAAAAACAAAAAATAACTAAATAAATATGAAATTTAATACAAAAAGACAAAAATAATAATAAAATCAATAATAAAAACAAAAGTAACAAATAAAATCAAAATAAACATGCAAATGTATTAAGGAAATTAAAAACTAAAATTCAATTGAACATAACAACAAAATTCATAAGAAATGAAAATTGTAAATAGAAGTATAAAATATGAAGGAAAACACATTCACAAATATTAAAAATAGACAAAAGCAGCAAATAAAATTTAAAAAGTCTAGTAAAATATACAATAATAAAAGTAAAAGTAAAATAAAATATAAATTATAAACATAGGTAAAGCAAAAAGAAAATAAAAAAGTAAACAACGATTAAAAAAACATTAAGAATAAAATGATTATAAAAAAGATAAATTAAAAGAAAATCTATTTTAAATCAACAAATAAATTTCAAAAGGGAAAAATCTAAATATAAATACAAAATACAATTTCTAATCAAAAGTAAAAGAAAAAGAAAGTAATAGAAAAATAATGTTGGGACAGAAGAATTTTTCACAATTCTTCATATTGTTGAATTATGAAATGAACCAAAACAAAATACACAAAAAATACGCAATATTAGAAAGGAAAAAATACATGAAGGAAGTGAGTATAGGTTTGTTGGCAATTACATGAATTGATGCACAAATGTCCTAAACTGAATTTCCAATAAAATTTTAAATTTATTTTTGATTAAAAATAATTTTGAAAACTTTTTGAACATTTATTTTGAGATAGAGGTAATATGTGAAAGGATTGAAATACAATTACCGAAACTTAAATGTTGAACGAAAAGCTTTAAGCACAAATTCAACACAGTTTTCATTGTATTTCCATAGTTTTTCTTCGACAACGTGACTTCTTCTTTGAGCTGAGTGATTGAAAGCAAACCAATTTGTGAATGAACAATTGATTCATGTCAAATCTGTCGGAAAAATGAAAGGGACCACATTGGAGGGAAAAAAACTTAGAAACATTGTTTTGTTGATTAATGATCTCCAAGATACACAAAATTTTATTAAATCGGGTGATGCTTCAAATTTCGAATCTCTTGTGCTTCCACTTCTCCAACTACTCCTAGTAAAGACTATATGTGATTAGTTTCTAATCAATTATAATAAAATATAGAGATCGTATATCTACTAATTTATGATATAAATAGTTAATTCTATTAATCATATTAGACATTAGTTACTTCATATTCCAATGATCACTCTTTGATTCATATTCTTATAATGGAAGTTTCAATTCAATTCATAATAAGCCTAAAAGTTGGATGATAATGTATCAATTTATTGTCCTTTTTAAATGCAAGGCCTACCAAGTCTACACTTCTAATCTATATATATCTAAACTTCTTATCTAGTACATTTAGTTAATACACTTTGTATAGTACTTTTAGAATAATACTTTCACCTAGTATCATACCTAATATTATTGACTAACATATTCAACTAAACTTCTTATCTAGTATATTTAGTTAATAAACTTTGTATAGTACTTTTAGAACAATACTTTCACCTAGTATCATACCTAATATTATTGTCTAATATACTCAACTAAGAGCCGGAATATGAAAAGCCTTGGCAAACCAATAGCTAGGATGATGTGGCTTCCTAAAATGCAAGATAATCCCAATTCTTGATGAGGTGTCACACCCATGGTCATTTTGGCCAACTTTAATATACTATAGTGTAGATTTGCATTAATAAAATTTTTAATTAGATTTTATAAGACGGCGTTCTACAAACGATGAAGCTCGTCCATAATGTAATAATTGCAATTAAAATTTACATAAAGATTGCTTAGCACATCTCGATTAATGATAGCCAACCTTGAACCAAATCTCCAATAATTGTACCTGGGAATCATAACCTATGATTCCCAAATGCTCCTCCAAGTAGAACTTGGACACGGCACAACACTGACCTTCAATAAACCCCCGAACGGTAAGAATTTGGTTTTGAAGACAAAAAAATGACACATTTGAGTCGGCAGTAAATGTGCAACCAAACAAATCTCAAACAAGACACCAAGAACAAATATCAAAATCATCACAAGGCTCTCACGTAGGAGAGAAGGCAGAGACTGCCAACAAACGGGAGATGGCAAAGGCTCCCGACATAGGGGGGATAGCATATAATAAAACGAGAAGCAAAGCAACATGATTTATTCAACAGTTTAACAGGAAGAAAAACTACAAATCTAAAATTTGTCTAATCTAATTATTATTGAAAAACAAGAAATCTCTCTCAATTTAAACATTAATCATTGAATAAATGATTATTGTTTAAAGGCGGATTTTTCCTAATCACAATTTATATTAACAATATACTCCCTCTGTCTCACCTTACTTGAAATCTAAGAGGTGGGTGATGAATAGGTTTTTACTCATTTTATTGGATATTTTTAGCTTAATTATTATCTTGTTCTCAAGCTTTTGTTATTTGATTAGGTTATTTTTGTGTTTTTGTTGTGTAGGAATGTTTTGTGTTCAAACTAGAAGAAAAGTGGAGAAAATGAGCTTAAAGGATCAAAGTTATGAAGGTGAAGGACTGCTGAGTCAGTGCTGAAAGTTCAGGGATCAATCTGCCAGTTCTGGAATTCCAGGGACCAAACTCTCAAGTCTGAAACTTCAGGGGCCAAAATGGAAATGCCGAAACTGCATGGACTAAAGTGGAAATTCGGACTTTTGGCAAGAAAATCTGAGCATGGCAAGGTCAAAGAAGAATCCACCAAGATCTAACACAATCACTTTTCCACCTCCATTTGCAGTAAATGATGCACATGTATTGTTGGTTGGTGAAGAAATTTGTGGCCTTTTCCCACCCTTTTGTAGTTTGACTACTACTATAAATGTCTCTTCCACACAACATTCTTAGGACCATCATTAACATTATAATCTAACATATTCAGAATTTTATTCATAGCTAGAGTTAGTTTAGATTTTAGTTTTCTAGTTTTCAAAGTTTGTAGTTTATACACATTATGGAGGTGGAATCAATGTTGATGCATTCTTCTTCAATCTTCAAGTTCCAGGTTTTATTGTTTGTGTTTATTATGTTTAACATGAGTAGCTAAGTTAATTATTCATGGGTTGGGTGTAAACATTATCTAAATTCTATTTTATGAAAGTTTTACTCAAATTAATGTCATTCTAGTTATTCAAAGCAAGTTTTTATAAAGTTCTAAGGTTTCAATATTTGAAGTAGTCATTGTTGGCCTTTGTAACAATTGTGGGTATTAACTCCGCCATTAACTTGGGGATTAAAACATTAGACCAAAGTTTTGATTAATACATTTATTTGATGCCTTGATAAGAATTCAAAATAGATGTGGGTTCATTTGTTCTTTGAAAAATAATAACTCTTTAAATAATTACAAGGACTTGACTTGCGAAGTGTAATTAGTTAAAGAGAAATAGATTGCAATCCGGTAGTCATACCGTCCCAATATTTACAAGAAGTGAACGAATCCTAGAATGAAATTAATACGTTTATATCAAAATAACATAGAATGATCAATGATATTGTAAACTCCAACCCTTGAATCTCTTTTAATCCATTTATCTTGTTACTAGTCAATTATTGTTGTTAATTTAGCATTTCATTTAAGTCATTAGTTATAAAAAAAATCAATTCACAAACAAAAACCCCTTTGGTTATTTCTACATTAATTAAATATACTTGTATTTCATCAAGTCTGTGTGGTTCAACCCTTACTTATGTACACTGTTACTACGGTACTTGTACACTTGCAAGGTTTTTATTACAAGAGGATTTTACTCCATCAAGTTTTTGACGCCGTTGTCGGGGACTTGTTTTGATTTACAAGTCTATTTAATCGGTGTAATTTTTTTATTTCATTTTTTATGTACGAGTCATGTTGCAACTGTGGGTCTCATTCACATCTTACTAATTATTGTCCACGTAAGACGTATTTTTCTGAGTATTACCCACAAGTTCCAACAGAAAATAATTTTTATCCATGGCAACCTCAAGAGCCAACATATTATTTCCCAACACCTCCACAACAAACATCATTAGAGGAGACCTGGGCAAAAATAGACGGGCACATGAAAATAATGTTTGATATCTTAGGGATTCATGAGCCGGATACAACACCTAGTCAGACTTTACCGGTAGAGGAACCTTTAGAAAATGCAAATGAGAATTTTAATTTGTCTATGAAATCTCCAATGTTAACTTTAAAGATGGTTCTTCTTTTGATAAAATGAGTGTTTGTACAAAAAATGTGGAGGACATAAAAATCTTGGAGAAAACATGGCATGAGGTGGCCATTAAAGAGCTAGAGTTTGCTTTGTATGGTGATGAGAAGAGGGATAGTGATGACATTCATGATATAGACGAGATTTTTGAAACCCCAACCAATCCCAATGAAAACTTAGTCATCATAATTGTAACATCTCCTTCTTGTGAGGGTGGAAAAAGTGGTAAAAATCCAAAATTGAAAAAGCCCCGGATAAGAAAATGTAAAAAAACCCTTTGGGGAATATATAATTTGATATTATCGGGATTATATATGGGGCATGATCTGAAAATAAGGACCCGAGAGAATGTAAAGTGGGCCAAAGGGCGTAAGTCAAAAATCAAGTTTTGGGTCATTTAAATTTTGTACACTTTTTAGTTTCATTGTCTTTGAGTCATCCGAAAGGATCTCCTTGAGTTTGTGGGCTTATAGAGGAGTGTATATAGTTGTCACCCTTCAAAAAAATTCATTTTTATTATTTTTTTTATATTTAATTGTTTTTATTTTATTTTATTTTTCTTATTTCATTTTATTTTTTTTCTAACAGTTAATATGTTTTCTGTTAGTGTTTCAGTTATATTTCTGACGAAAATAGGTCAACTTAACAGGAGAAGGGGCTGAACTGCAAATAAAAAATTAAATTCAAGGGTTGCAGTGAAAAAGGGTGCGCAGGCCCTATTCTTGATGGAGCCACGCCCTCTCACAATCCAGAAAAATCAGACCTTCTGATTAAAGCGTGCGTGCGCTCCCTATTGATTTTAACCCTAAATTTTCAACCCCCAGTCGAGATCCCCCCCCCCACAGTCAACATCTCTCTCTTCTCTCGTATTCACCAATTTGGAAATTTTGGTTTTGTAAAAAATACTTATTTTTTCCAATTTGTCGCCTGTCTTTCCATTGATTGACCGGTTGGATATGTCTTGTTACACCTCTCTTTATTTGGCTGGTTTAATTTAATGCAGGCCCTCGCTAAAGATCTTCCTTGGAAGATGAAAGAATCTCGTGTTTTGGAGATTCTACAAGCGGTAAGTCTATCATATACCTTCGCACGCCTCTTTAGGCTAGATAAGAACTCCCTACGTCCCATAGTATGTGCAACGGTTTCCTTTTTGGTCTTCCCAAAATGTCATGCTTTTGAATAAGGAAATAGTTTTAGTCCAATTTTATCACGGTACAAGCAATGTACAAACAAGTAAAACACACTCCTAAAAAACTTTGACAAGTCAACTGCCACACTTGTGGTACGGATGGAGTTTATAAAAAAAGTTGGTAATTCTATCTTTAGTCCCTTAGGCAACTGCAAGATTGTTACGTGCTCCCTATAGTCACTCCTTTCAAGAAAATTTAACGCGTTCAGTCTATGTGCGCAATGCAAGTAGATGGTTGTAGCTATTTGTTCTTATGGGTCTTGAAAAAGAGGGTATAATTCTCATTCTATTTAAAATGATGAAAACGTAATAATGTATCGAAGGGTTACATTTCTAACACACGTCTATTTTCTTGTATGGGTTTTTTCGTCAGCATTCTTCTCTGCCATTATGAGCCACAATATTTGTTTTGTGTTCTTCTCGAATGTAAACCTATAGCACAAGATGCATAGTTTTTTTATATGATTTATTTGTTTGATTGAGACAGATCGACAGTAACACAGACGGGCTAGTGGATTTCACCGAGTTTGTTGCAGCAACTCTTCACGTACGTCCATCAGCTAGAGGAACATAACTCACAAAAATGGCAACAAGTATCACAAGCTGCATTTGAGAAATTTGATGTTGATAGAGATGTGGGTATATAACCCCTGAAGAACTAAAACTGGTACTCTTCTATTTCTCTTGTCGGTGCATGCGCATTTTTCTCTCTATCTTTATTATAGCTGGCTGCCTAAGCAATTGAGTCGGAAAGGAGTGGCGAAGCCAGGATTTCATCAGAAGGGGATCAATAATATGATGCACTCCCTCCGTCCCATAATAAATGTCGCATTTGACTTTTCAACTTTTGTAAGGAATGTGCTACACATATTTGTGCATTGCTTGTACAATGGTAAAGTTGCACCAAGTCTGTTTCCTTATTCCACGAACAACTTTGCCCCCCTTCCCGAAAAATCCTGGCTTCGCCACATGTATGAGAATTTTGTCGAAAGTATTTATTGATTATATATTAAGAATCAACAATTGATAGTTCACAGAAATATTTGATCTAAGGATGTGTGATAAATAATTTTCTCGGAAGTATTTATTGATTATATGTTAAGAATCAACAATTGATAGTTCACAAAAATATTTGATCTAAGGATGTGTGATAAATAATTTTCTTGGTGATAAAGGTGCAACAAGCTTGGGGTTGCAATGTGAACATCTCCCTGTTGTAAAGCCACATTGCCACATTATTGTAAGGGGCCATTTCACTCTTAAATTCTAAGCACATATTTATTTAAGAGAAGAGTGTGTTTTGGAAGAAACTAGTTTCTCTATAAGTTATAAAAAGTCTTGTTTTTAACCCTTATACCCAACACATCAAACCCTAAACCTTAAACCTTAATCCCTAAATCTTAAACCCTATAAAAACAAGACTTTTTATAACTTATGGAGAAACTAGTTTCCCCCAAATTTTTCTCCATATTTATACCCTTTAAGCTAATATAATAATGAATATTAGACATTTTTACGTTCTCTCCTTTGAAATAATTCTACATGACTTCTTAAAAGTCAGAAAAATGTATTGTAAATAAATTATTAATGTCATTTACAAAATATAGACTAAAGTCCATAAAAAGATACTCCCTCCGTCCCCCTCGACTTAGGACAAATTGACATTCTGGGTGTCCCACTCCACGTAGGACATCCCAAAATGGCAAGTTTATATTACTTTAATATTTAATGGGACCCATTTGTCATACTCACAACAACAATCCATCTACTATTCCACCCATTCATTCTCTCTCCTATTTACTTTTCATACTCACAACACATCCACTACTCATTCTCTTTCCTCTTAAAATAATAGTTCTCCTTAATCACCGTGTCAAGACCAATTGTCCTAAGTCGGACGGGACGGTCTGACGTTCAATTTTTGACGACTTAGGTTCTATATAGTGACTAATTTTGATCAAATGACTTTTTTTAACGAGATTAGTATGAAAATACTGTGAAGTCACTGTTGTGTAATTTGAAAATGTTTAGTCTTTTTAAGGCAATAAGCTTAGTCTGACGAGCCCTTATAACAGTGCCCCATTAAAGAAAAGGTAATTAAGAACAAAATTCTTCTCGCAAAACTTTTGGCCTAACTTGTGGGAAGATAAAAAAAAGATAGTAATGCAAATATCATTGTCTCAAAAAAAATAATCACATTTTTACAATCTAGGTTTAAAAATGTTTAAACAAAACATGATTAGTGAATCAAGTGTTCATATCATTAAAAACTTTGAATAATCAAATGTAAATATTATTTTGAGACAGTGGGAGTGTCTTAGAAAAATCAAAATGTCTTTTTTCTAAAATAAATGGACAACATGAGAACTGGCTCATATTTTCCACTGTCCTATCGAGTCAACTTGCATTAACAACTCTAAGGGCATCTCCAATGGACACCAAATTCTACATTAAAACACTAAAAAAGCCACTATTCACTTCTCCAATGGACACTATATTTTACACCAAATTTGGTGTAAATGTGGTGTAACACTATTCATTTACACCAAATTTGGTGTAATAGTTTCACTTGTCACATTTAGTCCCTCTAAATTCAAAACACTCACACATTGTAAATTATGTTAATTAACTTATATGTTAATAAATTATATAATGTATTTTACTTAAATATTTAGTAATCTTTTAAATTTAAAATATTGGTTTAAGATAATTATATCATCTCAATTAAAAGAGAGGGGTTTATATGTAAAATCATAGACTTCAAGTATTGTTTGTGTAACAATGAGAGTTAGTGGAAAAATGAGGTGGATAGAGAATATTCCTTTTTAGTGTGAAAAATAGTGTGATACATTGGAGGAGATTTTTTTTTAGTGTAACATTTGGTGTAAAAGATACACCAAATTTGGTGTTCTCCATTGGAGATGCCCTAAGCCTTCGTTTTCTTTTTTATCCTTCTGTCATTAATTAAAGGGTAAATGATAAATAAGGGTCTGAAGTTTGGGGGTCATTCGTAGAAAGGGGTCCGATGTTCTAAAACTCGCAAATAATAGTCTAAAGTTGATGAAAACTAGCAAATAAAGGCTTTTTGACGGAAAATTCAGATTTTTCAGTTAAATCCACATGTGCACGACACATGTGGACTAAAGTGAAATTCCTTTTACAAGTAAGGGGTAAAACGAGTATTTAAAAGATTTAAGGGACTAAAACTAAAATTTTAACAAATATATGTATGATTCGCAAAATTAATATTTTTTTAATTCACTAAATTATTTTTTGTAAAAATTGTTTGACAAAGTTTTATTTTTCTTTTGAAACAATATTTCAGAAAATTAGTTTTTCCAAGAAAAAAATTACTAAATTATATTCTCAAAAGACTAATTTCACTAATTTAATGATTTTTTTTAATTTTTTTAATTAGTATTTACTATTTTCTTTTTTTTTTTTGAAATTTATATCTCCCCTCCTTCTCTATATTCACTAAATTATAATTTCAGAAAACTAATTGCACTAAATTAATCTATTCGAAAATCAAATTTTTGAACATATTGCATTAAATTAGTGAAACTAGAGTTAGAGGGGAGATATAAATTTCAAATCAGTTTTTTTTCTTTTTTTCATTAGATTAGTGAAATAGTTTTTTGAAATTATAATTTAGTGATTTTTTTCTTGGAAAAAGTAATTTTATGAAATATTGTTTCAAAAGAAAATAAAAATTTGTCAAACATTTTTTACAAAAAAAAATTAGTGAATATAAAATTTATTAATATTGTGAATTATACATATATTTGTTAATATTTTAGTTTTAGTCCCTTAAACTTTAAAATACTCGTTTTACCCCTTACTTGCAAAGCGAATTTCAGTTTAGTCCACATGTGCACGGCACATGTGGATTTGACTGAAGAATCTAACTTTTCCGTCAAAAAACCCTTAATTGGTAGTTTTCATCAACTTTAGACCCTTATCTACGAGTTTTAGAACATCGGACCCCTTTTTATGAATGACCCCCAAACTTCATACCCTTATTTGGCATTTACCCATAATTAAACCAAACGTTTCGTGACATACTCCTATTTTTTTTTTAAGGGTAAATTTGGGTAATAATTTAATTTAATAAAAAAGTATACTAATTTTTGTCTTAAAGTATACTCCATCCGTCTCACTCAACTTAGGATAAATTGCCATTTTGGGTGTCCCACTCCACATAGGACATCCGAAAATGGCAAGTTTATATTACTTTAATATTCAATGGACCCATTTGTCATACTCACAACAACAATCCATCTACTGTTCCACTAACTCATTCTCTCTCATATTTACTTTTCATACTCACAACATATCCACCACTCAATCTCTTTCCTCTTAAAATAATTGTTTTCCTTAATCCCCGCGTCGGGACCAACTGTCCTAAGTCGGACGGGACGGAGAGAGTATGTCTATTTTTCTTTTTTAGTTTGTCAGAAAGTTTCAGTTAACTTATTATTCATTCTCACTTATTCTTTCTTTTGTTTTACTTTTATATTATAACATTTTCATTATTTTAATTATTTTTTAATTTTCGTATAAATGAGAGGGTGGACGTTTTTTTTATTGATATAAGCTGAAGTTCAAATCGAAAGTGGGTCCCATATGTCATACTCATAACAATTATCCACTAACTTTTCTCTACCCTATTTTCTCTCTCCTACCTAACTATCAACACTCATAACACATCACATCTTCCTTAATTCTTGAACTCAAAAGTTTCTTAACTCTTAAATTTGGAGGGAAGGAGTATTTTTTTTTTTAAATATTTATTTCACTAGTTGTGTTTTATTATTTTTTAAAAAATATATAAACTGTAAAAATAAATATAATTTCTAAGTAAGACAGCTAGTATAGCTAGTGCACTTAAACAGTATCTTCTTAATTTATTTTATTTATTTATTTTTAATTTATGTTAAACCTTTTATCTCTTTGAAAGGCAACAAATAGGCTAGTTAAAACCTTTGCGATATTCAGGGACAGACCCATGTAGACACGAGTGGGCACCCACTCGATTTTTCAAAAAAAAATAATTAATTTTTTTTTTAATTTTACCCTAATTAATTAGTATATAATTCGTTGTGCATGTTTACTAACAAAAGTAACTAGAAGGTAAGCTGGTAAGATTGTTAATGCGCTACATGAGTGAGTGACTAGGTTTCAATCCCTTACAACCACAATGTTTTATTCCAACATTTTTAATTAAAATTTGTATTAAAAGTAAACTTTTTGGCTCCCACTTAATATGATTTCTGGTCCGTCCTAGTGATACTCCACTTGAATAGAAAAATAATCAAATCAAATTAAAATGATATTTGTATTAATAAAATTTTTAATAAGATTTTATAAGACGGCGTTCTACAAACGATGAGGCTCGTCCATAATGTAATAATTGCAATTAAAATTTACACAAAAATTGCTTAGCACATCTCGATTAATGATAGCCATCCTTGAACCAAATCTCCAGTAATTGTACCTGGGAATCATAACATGTGATGCACACATGCTCCTCCAAGTAGAACTTGGACACGGCACAACACTGGCCTTTAATAAACCCCCGAACGGTAAGAATTTGGTTTTGAAGACACAAAAAATGACGCATTTGAGTCGGCAGTAAATGTGCAACAAAACATCTCAAGCAAGACACCAATAACAAATATCAAAATCATCATAAGGCACTCAAGTAGGAGAGAAGGCAGAGACTCCCAACAAACGGGAGATGGCAAAGGCTCCCGACATAGGGGGGGGATAGCATATAATAAAACGAGAAGCAAAGCAACATGATTTATTCAACAGTTTAACAAGAAGAAAAACTACAAATCTAGAAATTTGTCTAATCTAATTATTATTGAAAAGCAAGAAATCTCTCCCAATTTAAACATTAATCATTGAATAAATGATTATTGTTTAAAGGCGGATTTTTCTTAATCACAATTTATATTAACAATATACTCCCTCCGTCCCACCTTACTTGAGATCTAAGAGGTGGGCACAGTAATTAAGACAAATGTGTGGTAGAAAATGAGGAGAGAGAATGAGTGGGGTTAAAAGTTGGTTGATTGAATAAATTGTGTGGTGCAAAATTAAGAGAGAGAATGAGTGGATGAGGTAGATGGAATATAAAATAATAAAATTATTGTCATTTTGAGAGGTCTCAAGTGAAATGAGACAGCCCAAAATAGAACAAAGTCTCAAGTGAAGTGAGGCGGGACGGAGGAGGGAGTATGGGTGACGGAGGGATTATGGTCATTTGGATAAGCAATTAGTTGACTTGAAATTCATATATAAATATTACTCATTTAATATCATTTTAATTTGATTAATAAAATTTGGATAAGCAATATTACAAGTTTAGGGCCTAAATTACAATTTATCATTTTTGAAAAGATCCGCGGTTTGCAGCAGTGCAGCCCATTTAAGAATAAGAGTTGGGTGGGCTTGGTCATTTAAGAAAAAAACTAGTGTAATGGGAAAAAAAATTATAAATAACAATTTATGCATAAAAAAAAGTTTATGAAAGATAAAATACCAATTGTTTGTCCTCTATTGTCTATAATTTCTTTAAGTAGAGAAGCTGAGCAAAATTGTTTTTTGCTAGTATTAAAAACATGCGATGGAAAGGGGCTTGTGGTTGATGATAATTGTTTTCAGTTTTATGTACATTGTTATGCAACTGAGTAACTCCTACTTCCTCTGGTCCAAAATAACGATCACTTTTGATCAAACATATATAAGTTGGACCAATAAATTTAAACAAAAAATAATGACCCTAATAAAAATTTAAAAATTGTTATTAAAAGTATTATTAATTATAATACAATGACAAATTTTGGATTTTTATTAGTATCATTATTTTTTATTTAAATTATTGGTCATAGTTACATCTGATTGACCAAAAGCGACAGTTATTTTAAATCAGAGAGAATATTAAATAGAGTTCTCACAAATGAATACTATTTTCAAAATAGTTTTCATTTAAATGCAAATGCCTACGCCCATAAATTTGGCCCTATAAGACGATCAAAGGAACTGCAAGCCCATCTATTATTACAACGACATGTAGAGAGAGATCATTTATCCAAAAGCAATACTTTAAATTAAAAAAAAAAAAAAAAAAAAAAAAAACCAACCTAACCCTAATCTTATCTCACCAAACGACCGCTCTCTCCATTTTCTCCCTCAGCGACGTTCTCTTGACCTTCTCTATCTCTCTTAATTTCGAAAACAGATTCATAGAAATTTCGACATTCAATTCTTCCGTTCATGAATATCGAGATTCAAAGAAATCCTTAAAAAGCTCTTAAGTAAGGTAGACTTAGTGGGTGGGTCCATTTATATCGTTCCCTTCCACACAACACTACCTTAACATCTACAAATAATAAGATTTCGAAAAACATCTACAAATAATAATAAAAAAAAAAAAAAACCTCCTCCCAAAATGATCTTCTCATACGCCATTGGGCTTAGTGGGTGGGTCCATTTATGGAAAACGTTTTCCAAATTTTGGTGTTTGGTAATTTGAGGAAAACGAGTCGACTTAGAATGTTAATTATGTTACCCTAGTCAAAACGGATCATCCATTTTTCTAAGGATCATAAAGACTTGCGTCATTGGGCTTCATAAGTCATTCTACAGAAAATGAAGCTCTTCCATTCCCCCTTTTCCACTGTTATGTTTCAATGGAAATGACTTTCATGCGTTGCTCGTAGATAAATATTCTGTGAATCTTCTAAGCATAAGAAAATAAGCTATTTTACATGAAAATACTGTGGTACTAGTATCCATGAAAATGGCTTCCCTTTATCACTTTCCATGAGTTTGTTTCATTGAAACGGATGGAACTTCCATTCCTGTTTATCTGCTGCACATCTTCTGTACCTACTAATTTCTCCATCATACTTGATTATTGCATATAATGTGGAGGAAAGGTCCCGACCTGCTCATATTCTTAATGACAATTTTGAAGTTATAAATGTATCCTCCCTCCAATGAGCAATTGAATGTTAATTTGTGCTGGAGAGATCAGTGAAAAAGAAGGTTGTCTGCATTAAGGCCGTGTGGGCCCAACCCTTCCCCAGACCCCACGCATAGTGATCGCCCCAGGTTACCACTTCCTGCAGATCCTATTACTGTAGTGAAGGATGAACAAGCAGTTGATCCTGAGGAAGAGCTATGCCGTCAGGTCCATCTTGCCCGGTTCGTGTCAAATTCAATTGGGAGGGGAACTGCCAAGGATGAAGGTGAGGAGGAGATGGAAGCACAGATGGAGTTAAAGAACTTTGAGATTGCTAGGTTAGTGGATAGATTGCGTTACTGTGAGGCTGTGAATCAAGAGATGTCTCAGCGGAATCAGGAAACTGTTGGTGAGTTTTCACAATCCTTAGTATTCCTTGTTATCATAGCACTGCATGGATTCTTTTTCGATATCCTGTTTTTGTAAAGTTTTATTCCCTCTGGTTCAATATAGATGTCGTTTTAAAGGTTTCCACATGTTTAAAAAAAAATGCAATTATTACTACAATCTTATACAGCAAGTACCAAAAATGCCCTTATTAAATGTTCTCGCTCATGCATCACTCCACTCAAAAACTATAATTAATGCATTAGAAGAAGTTTCAATGTAAGGGTAAAATTGGGAGAGGCTTTAAGCCCAAAGACAACAAGTATTTTGAACCAAATTTTAGCTTTTAAAACATCATTTATTTTGAACCGGAGGGAGTAATTCAAGAGCTGATATTTTGTATATTTCCCCTTTGTTTTTACCTGCGATAAACTGTTATTTGCGTGCTCGCTGAAAGCTCCCTAGTTTTCCGGTATCATAGAATCTGTGGAAGGGGTTCGGCCCATGATTTTCTTAGGGAAGTCTGTGTATGTACCGAAACTTAATGTTATAGGGTACTTTCTGCAGTTTGTTGTGTTAGATCATTATGGCTTGCAACACAAATTATTTAGCACTTCCATAAATAAAATCATGTCTATAATATTAATATAAAGTATAGTCAACAATAATAAAATGTGTAGAATTCCTTTTGATGTATAATTATCTAATTGTGATGGGCAAAAGGGTAATACAACATCATCAAGCTTGAAAGGGTAGCTTGAAAGGGTGTGGTCCCTAAGTGAAATGTCACCTTGTCTCCTATATAAAGGGTCTTCCATCAACCCTAGAGACTACTTGATTTCTTATTCTCTCATACTAAATAATCTTCATTATTGCTAAGAAGACATTGTGAGTTTAAGAGACATTATCATTTAGAAGATCATTTTCCTACACATTCTTCTTCATCTTAAGTTCTCCCTTCAAGTTATTGTTATGGATTCAACAGGTATATTCCTAACGCTTCCGCTTCATCTCTTCCTCAATCTTTTACTAAATATGAGTGTGGCATTCAGGGGTATAATATTGTTCCAACAATTGGTATCAGAGCCCCGCTCATTTTTAGTTTGAGTTGAGTTCTTTAAAGAAAGCTTTCATGCTTTACTTTGATTCATTTTCCCTGTTGAATCATAAGGTTTTGATGTTGATTAGGGACTCTTATAAAGTACTAATGATCTTCATCTAAAATTAAGAAAAATGGTTTGAAAGTTTTGTTCATTAAAACTCAATGATTCAAGTGTGACTATCCCTTCATAACATGGTTTTATGTCTTGTGCATACCATGTGGATCTACTCACTTGATTCCATTAAATTTAAAACAAGATTATCCTTAAATAACATGGTTTTATGTTTTAAGTACATACCATGTGGATCTACTTGTTATTAAATGCCTTTTGGAAAATTTGGACAAAAATCAAAGAAGTGCAGATTTTTTTTTTTTTTTGGCACGGTCGTGCGGATGCATTTCTTGAACCGGTGCGTCTGAATAGTGCTGGTCCGGACGGGTGTCTTGTTTAAACCGGTCGAACCGGTTCGTTTGGCACGGTCGTGTCTTTGTTTTAGCACGGCCGAGCTCTTTGTACCGTGAAAACATGCATTGTCGGATAATTTTGGCACGGTCGTGCATCATTTTTTAGCACGGTCGTGCAAAGTGTGCCGCAAGAAGAATCAGAATTGAATTTTGCACAATTTTTTTTTTTGAACAAAACATTCATTTTTCAAACCTTAAAGCTTGGATTAATTATATGCTTAAATAATTTTATTCATTATTTAAATAATATTATCACCTAAGTGATTAACGTTATTTAAATGCAAAATTATTAAAGTGTTGAATGTTTAAGATATGAATGACTTGAATTTTCCAAAGAAGATCTTGACATTTGACTAACGATGGTATATCAGGCTGGAAACCTTGACTGGTCTCCTCAACCATCCGAACGGATTGGTGGAACGACTAAGGTTGAACAACGCCACGTACTAAGAAAGTCTTAAGCATTCATGTGATGACATATAAAATGAACATTTAGTAATTTTATTAAATGCTTAAGACTACCCAAAGGAAGATTAAGCATTTAATCAAATATTGTTCAAATTACTTGTCATCTAAAGTAATTATTTATGAGTCAATTCGCAATCCAAAGATTAGTTTTGATGTCATGTTAATTGCTTTATTGATGGATTTCATTTGATATAATTAATCTTTTAATTCATAATGTAGTTACTTATTATTGTTTTGTATTCATTCTTGTTCTCGATTCCCAGATTTACTTAACGCTTCTTCTATTACTGCTGCGATGAGCACAATTCCGATGCTTAATGGGACAAACTTTAAAACTTGGAAAAACAAAATTACTATGATCTTGGGCTGCATGGACATAGACCTCGCATTTAGGGAGCCTATTCCTCTTCCTCTTAGTGGAGATAGCACCGCTGAGGACCGCTTGAACTCTGAGAAGTGGAAACGCTCTAATCGCGTAAGTCTTATGATCATGAAAAATGTCGTCCCGGAGGCATTTCTTAACAGTGTCCCCGAGGACGTTGATGCTAAAACCTTTCTTGAGACCCTTGAACGGCGCTTTGCCAAAAGCGAAAAGTCGGAAACAAGTTCTTGTTTAAGAAAGCTTGTTTCCATGAAGTACAAGGGTACCGGGAACTTAAGGGAGTATATTTTAGAAATGCTTCACTTATCAACTAAACTAAAAGGACTTAAGTTAGAGATATCGGAAGATCTTCTCGTCCATTTAGTGTTGATTTCTCTTCCTCCTCAGTTTGGTCACTTTGAGGTGACCTATAATTGTCAGAAAGACAAGTGGGATATTAATGAATTAATCTCACATGTGACTCAAGAGGAAGATAGGTTGAAGCAACCTCAAATTGAAGGTGCTCATTTAGCATCCACCTCTTCTCATGGGACTAAGAGAAGAGGGAAAGAAATTGCGGTAACAAGCAATAAGAAGCCTAAAGGATCATCTGATGATCGTAAGGAAAAGAAGTGTTTCTTTTGCAAGGACCCTACGCACATGAAGTATGATTGCCCTAAGTATCACGATTGGCGTGCTAAGAAAGGTATGTCATTTGGTCTTGTTTGTACTGAGGCTAATTTAGTTTCAATTCCTTCATATACATGGTGGTTGGATTCTGGTGCAACAACTCACATTAGTATGTCTATGCAGGGTTGCCTGAATTACCGAAGACCTAGCGAGGATGAAAGATTCATCTATATGGGAGCTGGGAACCCGGTAGAAGTCATAGGCATTGGAACCTTTAGATTGTTGTTAAGTACAGGATATTATTTTGTATTAAATAATACTTTTATTGTACCTTCGTTTAGAAGGAATTTAATATCTATCACTGTTTTGGACAAAGAGGGTTACTCTTGTTCATTTGGTAATAATAGATGTGATTTATATTTCAATTCCATTATTGTTGGTACTAGTACTTTATCGAGTAGTGATAATCTTTATTTGCTTAACACTACTCAAACAATCAATGAGTCCCATAATAATGAAACTAAATCTAAGAAGCGAAAGTTTTCAAGTGAAAATTCTTATACCTTATGGCATAGGCGTTTGGGTCATATCTCCAAAAGAAGAATTGATAAGCTTGTGTCAGAAGGAATCATAAATAAACTTAATGATCCTGAAAAGGACTTTTGCATTGAATGCCTAAAAGGAAAGTTTACAAACTCGAAAAGAAAAGTATCCTCGAGAGCATCAAGCGTCTTAGAACTAATACATACGGATATTTGTGGGCCATTCCCTTCTCTTTCTTGGAATGGTCAACAATATTTTATTACGTTCATAGACGACTAGTCTCGATATGGATACATTTATTTACTTCATGAAAAGTCTCAATCCTTGGACGTTTTCAAGTCTTTTAAAGCCGAAGTTGAAAATCAACTGGGTAAGACTATTAAGCACGTTAGATCCGATCGTGGTGGTGAATACTATGGTCGGAATGACGGTTCGGGAGAACAACGTCCGGGTCCTTTTGCTCGTTATTTAGAAGAGTGTGGGATTGTCCCTCACTACACTATACCGGGTTCGCCTAGCATGAATGGTGTAGCTGAGAGACGTAATAGAACCCTTCAGGAAATGGTAAGAAGTATGGTTTCTAATACTTCTTTACCTCACTCATTATGGGGCGATGCTTTAAAAACCGCAACTTATCTTCTCAATAGGGCTCCCTCTAAGGCTACTAACAATAAAATCCCTTATGAATTATGGACGAATAAGAAACCGTCCTTAAATCATCTTCATGTTTGGGGTTGTCCAGCAGAAGCTAGGCCTTATAGGCCTAACGAAGGAAAACTGGACGCTAAGACAGTTAGTTGCTACTTTGTAGGGTATGCCGAGAGATCAAGGGGCTATAAATTTTACAACCCGAAATCTAGAACGTTTTTTGAAACGGGAAATGCTAGGTTCTTTGAGGATGTTGAGTTTAGAGGGGAAATTAGGAATAATAATTTTGAATTTAAGGAAGAGGAGGAATCCATTTCTATACCTCTTCCCTTAGTAGTTCCAATTGAAAATCAAGTACTTGTACCTGAAATTCAAGAGGAACAAATTCAAAATATTGACTCCCCTATAAATATTGAACAACATGGAAATGTTGATCAAAATGAGGAAATTCAACAACCTCAAAATGAGGAAGAACCGGTGCCTTTAAGAAGATCAAATAGAGTAAGAAGAAGTGCCATCTCGGATGATTATGAGGTGTATCTAGCCGAGAATGAAGGACACTTAGGTTTAGTGGGAGATGAGCCTCTTACCTTCCATCAAGCCATTAATAGTCCTAATTCTCATAAGTGGATCAATGCCATTAATGAAGAGTTGAAATCTATGAAAGACAACGACGTTTGGGATCTTGTCCCATTACCGAAGGATGTGAAACCTATTGGTTGTAAATGGATATTTAAAACCAAAAGGGATTCACAAGGTAATGTGGAGAGACATAAGGCTCGTCTTGTTGCTAAAGGTTTCACTCAAAAGGAAGGTATTGATTACAAAGAAACATTCTCTCTGGTATCTTCTAAAAAACTCCTTTAGGATCATTATGGCATTAGTAGCACATTATGACCTTGAGCTTCATCAAATGGATGTTAAGACAGCTTTTCTCAATGGAGACATTGAGGAAACCATCTATATGAAGAAACCAGAAATGGTGGATGATTTGGAACAAACTAATCATTTAGTTTGTAAACTTAAGAAATCCATTTATGGGCTCAAGCAAGCTTCCCGTCAATGGTATCTCAAATTTAACCAAGTAATTCTTTCATTTGGCTTTGAAATGAATATTGGTGAAGATTGTATATACCATAAGTTTAGTGGGAGTAAGTTTATATTCTTAGTCTTATATGTGGATGATATTTTGCTAGCTAGTAATGATATAAACCTTCTAAAAGAAACTAGAAATTTCTTTCAAACAAATTTGAAATGAAAGATCTTGGTGAGGCATATTTTATATTAGGAATCCAAATGCACCGTGATCGCTCACGAGGTACTTTAGGATTATCACAAAAGGCCTATATAGAGAAGGTATTACAAAGGTTTAGCATGCAAAACTGTAAACCACATGACACCCCTGTCTCTAAAGGAGATAAATTCAGTCTCGATCAATGTCCCAAAAACAATTTTGAAACCAAGTATATGGAAAATATCCCTTATGCATCTGTAGATACCCCGGGTGGGAACACCACGGCCTTAGGCTCGAGCGCGTGATGTTATCCTAGGATGTCTAACTTGTTTTTAGATTGTTTTAGAGTCGCCACCTATGTTTTGAGGAACATAAGAAAAACCTATTGATTGTAGCCTAAGTTTTAGTTACGAAAACAGAGATTCTTTGTTTTGAGGTCCGGGGGTTAGATTACGAGATGGGAAGTACCGAAACACCCATCTCGCCCAACTTAAGTTGGTCTTGCTTGATCAAAATCTACATAAATGAAAATGTTCTTCTTCTTCTTCTTCTTTAAGTCATAAAAATGGGGGGTTTAAAATATGATTTGGAATGTAGGAGATAACTCCTTAACCAACCTCAATGAGATGAGGTGATCATTAGAGTCATGTCCCAAAATGATTTGGGTGATTGCACATTTGATTAAAGTAAAAGAGAGAGAGGAGATGAAGTAAAAAGAAAGGAAAAGATGGACTTTTACCTACAATTTGAAGAACTTCAAACGTTGCTTGATGAGATCCTTGGAGAACCTTTAGAAAGTGATTTTTTGTCTAGTTTTCGATCCTTGAAAATAGAGGTAAAGAGAGGTTTTTATAGGTGAAAGAGGGGTGTTTTTGGTGCCAAAACTCAGTCACCAAGAAATCCTTCCCGGGCAAAATCCTGTAAATTGAGCAAGGGAGGGAATCCTGGCCAGAAATCTGTAACTGACGCCCAGAGGCGCGCGCTTCCTGCTTTGGGGGCGGGAGGCGCGCGCGCCTGGATCCTCCTGTCGGAGGCGCGCGACTCAGAGAAGGCAATTTTGACAGAATGGACTAGAAAGTCAGCCCTATTATTCAGTTTAGTCCCTGGACTTAACGAAGTCAGTCAGGAACTTAACGGAAGTGACAGGAACTCACGAGGAACACTAAAAATGGGGAGAAACACAAAATCAAATGTGCAATCGGGGTGAGAGGTCCAAGGCGGGGTGTCTACAGAGCCCCTCGGCGACGTGGATTGCAAAGCAAAACGCGTCGACGAAAGTTAAAAACACCCGCCGAGGACATCACCAAAAAAGGCAAAGACTCGATGAAAGCAGGAATTTGAAATTGTGAGATATAGTGGTGCGCTCCCTGTGTGAGCGGCTTTTGTTGATAGAGGGGGGTGGCATGATCCGTTAGGTGAACCTGCCGGCTGAATGTTTTGAATGAGGCCGTTAGTGAACCTTCTGATGAATCCGTTAGTGAATCCTTTGGATGAGTCCGTTAGTGAATCCTTTGGATGAGTCCGTTGGTGAACCCTTGTTGACGAATCCGTTGGTGAATCCGTTTGGTGAATCCGTTAGTGAATCCCTTGGATGAGTCCGTTGGTGAACCCTTGTTGACGAATCCGTTGGTGAACCCGTTTGATGAATCCGTTAGTGAATCCCTTGGATGAGTCCGTTGGTGAACCCTTGTTGACGAATCCGTTGGTGGATCCGTTTGATGAATCCGTTAGTGAATCCCTTGGATGAGTCCGTTGGTGAACCCTTGTTGACGAATCCGTTGGTGAATCCGTTTGATGAATCCGTTAGTGAATCCCTTGGATGAGTCCGTTGGTGAACCCTTGTTGACGAATCCGTTGGTGAATCCGTTTGATGAATCCGTTAGTGAATCCCTTGGATGAGTCCGTTGGTGAACCCTTGTTGACGAATCCGTTGGTGAATCCGTTTGATGAATCCGTTAGTGAATCCCTTGGATGAGTCCGTTGGTGAACCCTTGTTGACGAATCCGTTGGTGAATCCCTTGGATGAGTCCGTTGGTGAACCCTTGTTGACGAATCCGTTGGTGAATCCGTTTGATGAATCCGTTAGTGAATCCCTTGTTGACGAATCCGTTGGTGAATCCGTTTGATGAATCAGTTAGTGAATCCCTTGGATGAGTCCGTTGGTGAACCCTTGTTGACGAATCCGTTGGTGAATCCGTTTGATGAATCCGTTAGTGAATCCCTTGGATGAGTCCGTTGGTGAACCCTTGTTGACGAATCCGTTGGTGAATCCGTTAGTGAATCCCTTGGATGAGTCCGTTGGTGAACCCTTGTTGACGAATCCGTTGGTGAATCCGTTTGATGAATCCGTTAGTGAATCCCTTGGATGAGTCCGTTGGTGAACCCTTGTTGACGAATCCGTTGGTGAATCCGTTTGATGAATCCGTTAGTGAATCCCTTGGATGAGTCCGTTGGTGAACCCTTGTTGACGAATCCGTTAGTGAATCCGTTTGATGAAATATTGCTTTGAAGTCTCGTGCCATTTGGAGTCACACTTGACTTTTGAATTGTGGGGTACGGGCACAGTTGACTGCGACCAGAAAAAATGTTCCTGCTGGGGATGAAATGTTGAGATTGACTTTTGAGGGGGGCGTGGCACCCGTGACAGAACTTAGGGAGTTCAGAATCCGTGGGGAAACTTTGATACGATGCATGGATTCTTGCATGGGAGACTGCTTCTGAACCTGCCTGTTGATGGGAAGAGCGCGCGTCCGAACCTCGTTATGGGACGCGCGCGCCTCAGATGAGTATGTCGGGAGGCGCGCGCCTGGCGCATAAGTTCAGCACATTTAAACAGGCTGTTCGCTATTTTCGGCCATTTTTCAAAAATTTGAAGAACCCTCCAAATTCCAAGCCCAATTTTCGTAGAGAAATCACCCCAAAACACTTTCTTGCTGTTCTAGGATCAATTCCGTCAAAGAAACGATGTCGGATCGTCAGCAATCACCTCCGTTTGAGATGCCACAGGGCGAGGAGCCCGAAATTGGGGTTGAAGCTATGGACCCGAGCTTGCTTACTTTCCGGCCTCATACCCATATTTCTCACTTCGTGACTTCGGGTTTGGTAAGAATGCCTCACCTTTCTTGTCAATTTCGGGCTTCATGAAGTTCTGTTTTCTTTACCCGAGATATTGCTGCAGCAGCTTTATTGATCATTCTTTGCATGTTGTTTGTTGTTGCTGATTTGTTGTAAGAAACATGTTGGGATGTCCATTTTCACGTTCACACACTTGCTTGTGCATTGTTCTGCCGTTGAAATCTCTGTGTTGAGTTCATCCGTTTTCTAGCAGTCGTGCTGATGAAATTTTTGCTGTTCCTCTTTTCCTTTCAGGAGTGGACCCGTTTGACAGAGATTCGTGGTGGGGCTCATGGGCCCATCTCTATATGGAAGAGGTTGCCCGAGAATGTT
This sequence comes from Campanula takesimana, assembly GCA_026119855.1. NCBI lineage: Eukaryota > Viridiplantae > Streptophyta > Magnoliopsida > Asterales > Campanulaceae > Campanula > Campanula takesimana. Next base: position 63,436 of record JAOWBW010001931.1, on the reverse strand, counting down.
CGGGCCCGAGTCACAGGGACTCATTTTGGTCTTTTTGTCACTAGCCTCCCAGCTTTGAAGAATGACCCTGATGTGGTTCAGGCATTGAGGGAGAGATGGTGGGATACCACCCATACCTTCCATTTACCCATGGGCGAGGTGACTATGACGCCTACTGATTTCACAGCTTTGACGGGCTTGCCGTTCATGGGGGTGCCTGTCCCTTTTGGCTTGAGAGGGCCTGCTCGGACTCCGGACGAGTTACTGGCCTTGGTTGACTGTCGGTTCGAGGTTAAGAATTCTCGAGTGACATGGGGGAGAATCCGGGCTTATTTCAGCATCCTGATGGCTGAGGCTCGGGGTGTTACTGCTGATCGGGTTGATGCTGTGGCCCGTTGCTTCATTTGGTACTTGTTATCTCACACTCTGTTTGCCAATGGGGGATCTTCGGCCTCTTTGGCTCTGCTTGACTTGTTGGTGGACTTGGACCAGATCGGCCAGTATAACTGGGGCGCAGCGGGCTTGGCTGCTTGTTACCACGGCATGGATTTGACCAGCCGCTCGACCACCAGCTCTGTTACGGGCTTCAGCTTGATGTGGGAGGTATACCACTTACTGTCCCTTTTATATTCTCCTTGCCTTAGTCATAACTGCCTTTTTTCGTTGACTGTCATTAACTTTGTTTCTGTCTCTTGTCCACAGCTTTGGGCTTTTGCTATCCTGAACTTGAGAGATTTCAAGATTGCCAAGGAAGGCCAGCCCCAGTATCCGGACTGCGCACGGTGGGCGTATAAGGAGAGGAATGTGAAGACTGGCACGAATCCCATTAGTCTTACTTCGGCCAGACGGCACTTGGACACCCTGCGGCCTGAGTCTGTTGCCTTTTCTTTGTATCCGTGGAGATCAGTTCAGCACTGGTTTGAGCACACTCTTATTCCTACCCGTTCTCGGCTTTTGATGAGTTCTGGTGAGTGCATGGCTCTGTACTTGGGAGATAGAGTATTTTGGCAGCATGGTACCCAGGTGACAGACTTTTACACCCCTCCTCGTCCTGCAGTTCCAGACGTTCCTCCTTTCTGCCCTCGTAACTGGAGGTCACTTTCAGAGGCTGATCGTGCAGCGTATATGGTAGGGATTGATGCCGTCCCTTATATTCACTTGGATCAGGATTACGGTCTCTTCAGGGAGAACAACTTGATGCAGGGCTTTATGTTCGCTGATCCGAGGAGATCACAGGCTGCTCCTTCGACCTCCGCTCGGTTTTATACTACCGGTGCCGGGTATTGTTTTGATCCTCCTTTGCCTCCTCCTTATTACACTTATTCAAACTTCGGGGTCTTTGAGGAGCAGAGGGAGATTGTTCCCGAGGATATGTCACCGGAGAGAGAGCCTCCCGCTCAGGCTGCCGTGGTATGTTTTTCTGACCATCTTTGCATTTTCTCAGTTCCAGTCTTGTTTTTCTGTTCTTTGTATTGATGTAATTTCCTTTCCCCGTTCTTTGTTGCAACAGGTGCCCATAGCTGCTTATAGGCACTTGGGTAGGCAGAACAAAGGGATGAGGCGGAGGCTCCGTCAGCTGGAGGAGAGGGTGCTGGAGCTGTGCAGGGATATTGCTGCCATGACCAGAGATGCTGCTGGTGCTGTCTCTGGTGCTGCGAGAGGAGCTGCCCGAGGTGCTCGGGGCATGGGACGAGGCTGCAGGGATGCTGCACTGGACATCGATGAGGCTGTCTCTTCAGCTAGGCAGTCGTTGAGCAGGAGTCTGAGCCATAGTAGGAGTCTGAGTCGAGAGGGTAGTCAGAGCCGGGGCGGCGCCAGTTCATCAGGGAGAGCTGTCAAGAGGACCCGTCCTGATGTTGTGATTGAGACATCCGAGTCTGAGGATGATGATGACGATGATGATGATGAGGATGATGATGACGATGAGGAGACCGAGAGCGGTAGCAGGGGGTGAGCACAGTGTTGGTGATGACGTGCCCGAGCTGTTGTGGCTGAGAGGATGAGGGATTGAAACACTTTTACTTTTGCCTGTAATAATATTTAACATGTATTTACAATCCTAGTTATCTTACTACTTGTTTTATGTTCTTTTAGCGACTCGATCTTAGATGTTGACTCTTTACAAACAAATGTGTGCCCAAAGGGTGCTTGTTGTCGATGCTTGAACTCCTTTTTGTTGCTGGGATTTGATTTTGCTGCAGGTTGGGTATGTTGAAGTGCTTGGGTTCTGTTCTGAACTGACAAGGGTTGTTTCTGTCTGAACTGCTGTCAAAGGCGCGCGCGTCGGGCCTTGCTTATGGGAGGCGCGCGCGTTGTGAAGCCATGGTCGGAGGCGCGCGCTTCTGGACTGCTGAATTACAGCCTCTTTCTTTTCTGATCAGAATGTTCCAACAGCTATAAATTTGAACTATTTTCGACCAGAATGGTCACACAGCATTCTTTTGCAAACACTTTCTCCTCCTAAAATCACAAAGTTCTTGTCATAATGGCCCCCATGACTTTCTCCTTTGAAGTTAAGGTTTCCGTCCCCGAGGGTGAGAAGTCCGTTCCTATGGTGAGCGCCGTTCCAGCTGTGGGGTCCGTCTCGATGGTGGAGAAGCGTCCGAGCGTTTTTGATCGTTTGGGAAGGCCCAATGACGATGTTGTTGACCCCGTGAGACCGGTGGTTCATGTGCGGGACTATAGACCCCGTCATTTTCCCAATAAGAAGAAAGGTAAAGGAAATTCCTCTTATGTGTGGAAGCGTCCCGTGGTTGTCCCCGCTAAGGTTCCGCTTGATAAGGGTAAAGGGAAGGCCGTTGATGAAGCTCCGTCCCGTCCTAGCGTTTTCTCCCGTCTCGGCGGTCCCAAGAATGTTCCGTCCCCGTCCAAGAAGACTAAAGGACATAACAAGAAGCAATGGGTTCCCAAACCTAAGAAAGATTAGCTTTTTCTTTGTACCCCAAGAGATTGCAATTAGACCACTTTGTTTTAGGATTTAATATTTTGATGTCTTTTGTTGCTCAATAAATCCGTTGTAATGGTTTGAATAGTTCATTGAATGAATAAAAATTGCATTTTGTTATTTGAAGTGAATTGGGTATTTTTGATATGTTTTAGACCGCACCCGAAGGTTGCCTACGTTCCTCCAGTTGGGAGGCTCAGGTCTTCGTAGTTCAAACAAACAAAGACCATTTTTTTTTTTTTTTTTTTTGTGCACCCTGTTTTTTGCCTAGACCGCCCTTTCGGGTTTTCAATCTAGCGGGCTTCTTTTTTGCACGTGCTCTAATTTTTGCCTAGGCCGCCCTTGCGGGTTTTCAACCTAGCGAGCGATTTTTTTTTTTTTTTTTTTTTTTTTTAAATGGTCTTTGTTTATTAAGCGTAGAACCTCTTGAGCTTGTCGAGGTTGACCTCCTTTGGCAGCTGGTCACCATCTAAATCCACGAGCCGGACTGCACCACCGCTTAGTATCTTTTTGACTACGTACGGACCGATCCATCGGGGTCCCCATTTCCCTAGGGGATTCATGGCATTAGGAGGATGTTGTCTTAAGACCAAATCTCCCACATTGATGTTTCGAGGCTTCACTTTTTTGTTGAAAGCTCTTGCCATCCTTTGCTGATATGCCCTCGTGCGTTCGAGTGCTCTTAACCTTTTCTCGTCGAGTAAGGCTAGCTGTTCGTATCGACTTTGCATCCAGTTGACCTCGTTGACTTGATTCTCGAGGAGGACCCGTAGAGATGGGACTTCAAGTTCGATAGGGAGCACGGCTTCAGAACCATAGACCAATGCATAAGGAGTTTCTCATGTTGCGGATCGTATCGACGTGCGGTAGCCCCACAATGCTAATGGTAGGTTTTCGGGCCAATCCCTTCCTGTTGAGGCCATCTTCTTGACGATGGTCTCGACGGTCTTATTTGCTGCTTCGACTGCGCCGTTTGCTTGGGGCCGGTAAGGAGATGACTTGTGCTTGGTGATCTTGTATTCTACCAAAAGTGCATCCATTTCCTTCTCAAAGTGAGAGCCGTTGTCGGAAATGATTTCATGAGGCACGCCGTATCGGCACATGATATTAATCTTTACAAATTCGGCCACTTTCTTGGCGTTGAGGGTTCGATAGGCTTGTGCTTCGACCCACTTTGTGAAGTAGTCGACTGCTACTAGGACGAATGACTGCCCATTGCTCCCGGCAGGATGAACTTTACCGATGATGTCTATCCCCCAACAAGAGAAAGGCCAAGGTGTGACCATGTTGTAAAGTTGTGAGGGTCGAGCATGTTGTAGATTAGCGTGGAACTGGCACTTGGCACACCTTTTGACTTTCTCGATACAGTCTCGTTCCATAGTGCTCCAATAGTAACCAATGCGAAGTATCTTCTTAACTAGCATAAACCCATTCATGCGGGGCCCACATTCTCCTTCGTGCACTTCACACATTATCTCTTGAGCTTCGGTCTCATTGGCGCATAAGAGATTGATCCCGTCGTGGTGCCTTTTATATACTCGGTCCCCAATTAGTACGTACCGAGAGGCTAACCTTTGCAGAGCTGCTTGAGACTTCTTATTGATGTTCTCGGGATAAGTGCCATCTTTGAGGAAGTTCATGATATCTGAATACCACGGAGAGTTTGTTTGAACCTCGTTGATCTCGATGCTCATGCAATATGCCGGACTGTTCCTTCGAGCAATTTTGAAAGGCTTCACCATTTTTCCTTTGGGCATTTCAACTAATGAAGCTATAGTGGCCAGTGCATCGGCGAAGCGATTCTTATCTCTTGGCAGGTAGTTGAAAGTGATCTCTTGGAATTGTTCAACCAGTTCTTCAAGGTGCTGACCATACTGTTGGAGAGTCGGGTCTTGGGTTCGCCATTTACCCGATTGCTGATTGATAAGGAGCAAAGAGTCGCCGAACACTTCTAGTTCCGTGACGTTTCTTTCGAGAGCTGCTTCTAGCCCCGCTATACATGCTTCGTACTCGGCAATGTTGTTGGTAGCTTCGAATTCCAGGCGTATGGCAATGGGAGTGTAGATGTCTTTTGGATCGACAAGCAATACCCCTATACCAAAACCGTGTTTATTGGCGGCGCCATCGAAAAAAAGTTGCCACTTGTCTTCCTCGGTTGCAGTACAAATTAAATGCTCGTCGGGGAACTGTACATCTTCCCCCTTCACTTCGTCACACGAGAATTCGGCAAGCTGGTCACTGAACACTTTCCCCCTGACGGATTTTAGTGTGACGTAAGTGATATCATAGCCGGCGAGCATGAAGTACCATTTGGCTATTCTTGTTGACATGAAAGGCTTCTCGAAGATGTAGCGGAGCGGGTCCACCTTTGCTACTAGCTTGATCGGAAAAGCTTCCATATAGTGTTTGAGCTTTTGAGTGACCCAAACCAATGCTGCACATGACTTCTCTAAGACAGAGTAGTTCTTTTCGCCTCCTTAGAATCGGCGACTGACAAAATAAATGGCGTTCTCCTTTGTGGACTCTCGTTGCTCTTGTGCTAACATAGCCCCTAGGGCTTCATCATTGACAGTGAGATAAAGCAACAGAGGTTTCTCCTTGTGCGGCGGAACTAGAACAGGAGGGCACGTTAAGTAATGCTTCACTTGTTCGAAGGCTTCTTGGCACGCGTCGGTCCATTCTAGAGCCACATTCTTCTTGAGTAACTTGAAGATTGGCTCGCACATGGAAGTGAGTTGGTGCACAAACCGACTGATGTATTGTAATCTGCCCATGAAGCCTTTAATCTCTTTCTGCGTCTTCGGAGGAGGCATGTCAACGATTGCCTTGATTTTGGAGGGGTCTACTTCGATTCCCCTTTCAGTGACCATATAACCAAGAACTTTGCCTCGGATAACCTCGAATGTGCACTTTGCATGGTTGAGCCTCATCTTGTATTGACGAAGCCTTTCGAAGAACTTGCGGACATCGATTAAATGTTGACCATTGGTTCCTTTGGAGTGAATGATCATGTCGTCCACATAGACCTCGATTTCTTTGTGAATCATATCGTGGAACAAGTCTGTCACGGCCCTTTGGTAGGAAGCCCCAGCGTTTCTTAACCCAAACGGCATGACTGTGTAGCAGAAGGTACCCCACGGTGTTGTGAAGGCTGTCTTATGTTGATCTTCCTCGGCCATGAGAATCTGATTGTACCCAGCGAACCCATCCACAAATGAGCGAACCTCGTAGGCAGCAGTGGATTCGACTAGCATGTCGATATTAGGGAGTGGAAAATCATCCTTTGGGGAAGCTTTGTTTAAATCCCGGAAGTCTACACAAACTCGGACCTTGCCGTTCGCCTTCCTGACTGTCACAATGTTGGCTAACCATGTCGGATATTCGATAACCTTGATGAAACCCACGCTGAGGAGCTTCTCAATCTCTTCTTTGACCTGCAGAGACCATTCTGGCTTGATCTTCCTGAGCTTCTGCTTTACTGGCCTGGCATCTTCTCTGATCGGAATCCTGTGCTCCGCTACCTTTCTGTCTAAACCCGGCATGTCTTTGTATGACCATGCGAACACATCCACGAATTCCCGTAGTAATGTAGTCAATCTGTCTCTGTCGTCTCCCTTGAAGAAGCTTCCAATCTTGGTTTCCTTTGGCTCTTCTTCGGTACCCAGATTAACAACCTGCAATTCTTCGTCAGCCTTTGGACCATTCTCGCCACGACTACGGACTTGTTGAGCAAGTTCATTTAAGTATGTTGTGTTTTCGTGGTCTATTTCATCATAATTTGAATCGTTATTAACTTGTTCGTTAAGTTCATTATTAGTTAATTCATCATTTATGATGTTTGCAATCTCAGGGTACTCAGAAATATCAAATTTTTCATTAGCAAAGAAAGGAAACACACGCTCGGCTATGGCCTCCAAATCCTCTTGGGTGAGGGTATTAGAGACACTCTCGGACTCGAAAGTATGTGTAAGCTGCTCTTCCTTTGTTGCTGTGCGGGGTATGCAACCCATTTCTTGGACTAAGAATTCCTCGGATACCACGGGCCCTTTTGTTGAATACCAATTGTTGATCGGCTCGGAGCTTGGCGGGATCTCACTGATAGTCTCGTTCATGATGACGGTGTCATGGATGGCGTTGACTTGGCATTCATTCATTACGGCAAGCTCCTCGAACATGGAGGCTAAATCTGTCAGTTCTTCCCCCACGGTGATTTCTGTCTCGGACTCTATAGTCACCTTCCTTCCCCACCATTCACGGGGCGACATGGGAGTTGGTTCCCTTTCGGATTTCTGGATCTCACAATCGGAGAAGATTTCGAGGCCAGGCTTTTTGACACCCTTATTGTTAACCCATGGTTCGGGAAAGATCATGTATGGAACGTCTTCCCCTTGGCGGACAAAATAACCATTCAACGTCTTGCGGTAAGGCCTTAGATTAGGGACCTCATAACGACGGCCTTCTTTACGAGCTCGGGCCTTTTCGTTTTTGATTGCTTGTTCTTGCTTCAAGTCTTCTTCGGAAGGCTCGTACCCCAAACCGAATGTGTTCTTGACAAATGGGACTTGCACGGGATGTAGGGTTCCTTGCTGATATTTCCCTAAGCCTAAACCAGGGAAGTAGTCCATATCCCTCATCATGCGGAGTACTTTGTGATTGCTGGGGGTCCATGATCCGTTTCCCCCTTCTTTGTCAATGGCGTTGATTGAGACGCCGGAGAGAGTGGAGTCTGGTAGACCGTGCTGAACTTGGTGGACGGGCTCACCTTTTCTGTGGATAGTAATGTTTTCAGCCATTACGGTCACTATTTCATCACCGTTTCGGATCTTGACACCTTGGTGGAGAGTTGACGGTACGGCATTAGCACTATGAATCTATGGTCGACCTAACAGTAAGTTGAACGAGGCAGGGATATCAAGCACTTGGAATGGAACGGACATGACCATGCTCCCAAACTCAATGTCTATCTCGATCATACCCATGACTGTACGGGCGGTGCTGTCATAACCTCGGATTACTTGAGTAGAAGGCTTCAAATCAGAATCCTTAAGCCCCAGTATGCCCATGATTCTACCAGGCATGAGATTGAGTGCGGAACCACCGTCCACTAGGACTCTTGAGACGGGCCTCCCCCTTGCTCGTACCTTGAGGTAAATAGCTTCGTTGTGGTCGGAACCAAACGGTGGAAGGTCCATATCGGCAAAGGTGATGACGTTGCCAAAGTGAATGTGACCAATCATTGCTGTGAGGTCCTCGGGAGTAGTATCGGGAGAAACTGATGTATCATCGAGATTGCGGATGACAAGATCTCGATGTTTCTTTGAGGATGCAATGAGGTCCCAAATAGAGATGTTGGCTTGAGTTTTCTTGAGTTGGACAAGTAGAGGGTCTTCGGGAGTGTTGTGAGCTTGCGGCCTTTGAGAAGAGGAGCTCGGTGCGGAAGTGGAAGGGTTGCTTGCTATGACTCGACCGGATCGAGTTAGCATATTGACGTTCCCATCTTGCTTCTTTTTCCTATTCTCTAGTACTTCCCTCATTACTTCATCATAAGTCACTACATAACAAGAATTGTCAATTTTATTCATAACATTGGGGCCCCCATTCACAATTGGGATTGAATGGGTGGTCCCCTCAAGTTCTCCTATCTCTATTACATTGACGTGCTCGTCATTAGTCACTACAAATTCTTTCTTATCTATGAGATCTTGAATGACATTGCGGAGAACGAAGCATTCCTCGGTGGTGTGGCCACTATATTGGTGGTAGCCACAATATTTGTGGTGAGCATGATTGTCGTGGATCGTCTTGGGTTGGTACCCTTGCACGGGTGTGACTTGACCCTTTGCCTTGAGGACCTCGAACACTTCGGTTTGATTCATGCCTTGGAGAGGCGTGTACACACGGTCACTTCGGGGCCTTTTCCCTTGAGGTGGAGGAACCTTTTTGTAATTCCCCTTGTCAATAGTGACGGCGTTGACCGAGGCCTCTTTTGTGGAGTTGGAAGCGGCCTTGTAGCGGTAAGTAGGAGTGGTCTTCTTAATCTCCTTGAGAAAGTCATCCATGCGTACCCCCGCCTCATACATTTGGGAGAAGTCGGAGTAGCAAGCTCCACTTAGGTGAGTGCGGAGATCAATCTTGAGACACTTGAGAAATATGTCCATTTGCTCTTTTGTGTTCGGCCTCTCAACAATTTCAGAGAGTTTGTCATTCCATCTCCTTGTGAAGTCGATGAAGGACTCATTGTCTCGTTGAGTAGTGTTCTCTAGCTCTTTCCTTGTGGGCCGGTGAGTGGTGTTGCCTTGGTATTGGTTCTTGAAGGCAAGCATGGCGGAGTCCCAATCGAGACGGACAGTGAGCGGGAGAGTAGCATACCAATCTTTTGCCGCCCCCTCGAGAGTGAGAGGAAAGCATTGAGCCATCACTTTGGTGGAGACCTTCTTTGGAACCATTGCCCAAATATAAGTCTCGATGTGAGCCATAGGACAAGAGTTGCCCTTGAATTTGCTTATGTCGGGCATCTTGAACTTATCGGGAAGAGCGGCCATAGTACTCATGAGGATGGATGATTGATAAAGGCTTGTGTCGGAGCCTTTCCCCATGTTGAGCCCATTGAATTTTTGGTCGATGTAGGCCATGATAGAATCCACCATTTTGGGCTCATTGTTCTCGGAACTTGGTTCCCCCATTTTCTTGGTGCGAGTGCTGACATACGGACTTTTGAATAAACCCTCGGTCCACTCGGATTCATCATCATTGTTCTTGTTCTTTCCCTTGGCAAGGTTGGTGAGCTTTTCTTTCATTAGCTCCATTTCGGCCTCGTGGGCCTCCCTTTGGCTGTCGAGGTGGGATTGCCAAATGTCATCTTTGCTTTGTGCCTCCTTGTTAAGGGTGGAGACTTGCTCTTGGAGGAGTTGGACCATAGTTGAGAGCTGTTCGAGAGACATGGTGTTGCTGCTGCCGGTCATGGTTGGAGCTGTTGGAGTGATCTCTTCACGGACTAACCGATTTGCTGAATCCCGGTAGACTTTGTAAGTACCAATTGAACCTATATTGCAGAAGAGGCCCTTGTCAGTCTTGAGTAACACTTGCGGTCCATGAAGAGGCTTAGAGCACACAGTTGGGCACACGACTCGAACCACATAAGAAAAGACTCTTTTTTTTTTTTTTTTTATAAGTCGGAGGGAATGAATCCCTTTTGGGGTTTCTAAGAAAATAATGGAATCGTCACACTAGTATATAGACCATCTCGTGGTCCCATATACTCATCGGATTCCACCACGTTTGTGAATCCTACATGTATCGGGATTAGACTAAATTAATGTAGTAAAGCATACATGCGGGGACGGATTTTTATTTTCGTCCAAAATAACCACTTTTGGGGACGGATTTTTATTGCGTCCTTTTCAACAAGTTGGCATGTATGATTTGAAGACATTAGTTTAGGGAAATCTCGGTACATGGAAACCGACTTGAGTCACGGAGTGTTAGACCCTAACTAGAATTTGTGTGGTTTGTGCTCGGCTTGAATATGAGGCTCAAAGGTCACCCCCGGCATGTAGTCTTGAACTACGCCACGGGCTGAGGTTTACCGCTTCGAAAGAGCCAAGGTCGAGTGGAGCTTGAAACTTTCTAGGACGGGCCTCGACGGGTTTGGGGTTGGACTTGTGCGACTCGATAGTGAGCAGTTGATAGGAATATGTGCATGTAGTGTGAGGTCTAACAAGTGACAAATTTTTATTTTTATTTTTTTTATTATTTTTTTTTTTTTGAAAAGAAAGAAAAAAAACACACAAAACACATAAGCACATAAAATTACAACTCCCGAGTCACCCGTGTGACCGGTAAATAAAACACAAAATTAAAACAGTCCGAGGGTTCAATTTTGTTCTGATGCAGGCAACTGTGCCCACACCCCACTGTACTACTCAGTCACTGAAACCTGTCTCTGTTCTGGAACCAACCCAGAAGCGTGCGCCTCTGAGTTCTGATGTGGGACGCGCGCGCATGGCGCAATCATTATGGGAGGCGCGCGCTTCTGGTACACACCTGTCAGAATGTCAGACTTTGGACTCAGGGGATTGCCCTGGTCCTATGTTCATATTGTAACCCCTGCAGAAGTGATTAGTGCAGAATAACAGAAGAAGAACATGAAGAAGTGGGCGATTCTGGTTCTTGATGCGGGATGCGCGCGCCTTAGGCTTAAAAGGCCAGACGCGCGCGCCTCCCCCATCAGGAAACAGAATGCCCAGAAAAGATGTAGATTTCGATCAGAACGCAAGTTTAACCCTCAAATGCCCCCAGCAGAGTCGCCACTGTAGATACCCCGGGTGGGAACACCACGGCCTTAGGCTCGAGCGCGTGATGTTATCCTAGGATGTCTAACTTGTTTTTAGATTGTTTTAGAGTCGCCACCTATGTTTTGAGGAACATAAGAAAAACCTATTGATTGTAGCCTAAGTTTTAGTTACGAAAACAGAGATTCTTTGTTTTGAGGTCCGGGGGTTAGATTACGAGATGGGAAGTACCGAAACACCCATCTCGCCCAACTTAAGTTGGTCTTGCTTGATCAAAATCTACATAAATGAAAATGTTCTTCTTCTTCTTCTTCTTTAAGTCATAAAAATGGGGGGTTTAAAATATGATTTGGAATGTAGGAGATAACTCCTTAACCAACCTCAATGAGATGAGGTGATCATTAGAGTCATGTCCCAAAATGATTTGGGTGATTGCACATTTGATTAAAGTAAAAGAGAGAGAGGAGATGAAGTAAAAAAGAAAGGAAAAGATGGACTTTTACCTACAATTTGAAGAACTTCAAACGTTGCTTGATGAGATCCTTGGAGAACCTTTAGAAAGTTATTTTTTGTCTAGTTTTCGATCCTTGAAAATGGAGGTAAAGAGAGGTTTTTATAGGTGAAAGAGGGGTGTTTTTGGTGCCAAAACTCAGTCACCAAGAAATCCTTCCCGGGCAAAATCCTGTAAATTGAGCAAGGGAGGGAATCCTGACCAGAAATCTGTAACTGACGCCCAGAGGCGCGCGCTTCCTGCTTTGGGGGCGGGAGGCGCGCGCGCCTGGATCCTCCTGTCGGAGGCGCGCGACTCAGAGAAGGCAATTTTGACAGAATGGACTAGAAAGTCAGCCCTATTATTCAGTTTAGTCCCTGGACTTAACGAAGTCAGTCAGGAACTTAACGGAAGTGACAGGAACTCACGAGGAACACTAAAAATGGGGAGAAACACAAAATCAAATGTGCAATCGGGGTGAGAGGTCCAAGGCGGGGTGTCTACAGCATCAGCAGTAGGAAGCTTAATGTATGCTCAAGTCTGTACTCGTCCAGACTTAGCTTTTATTGTTGGGATGCTTGGTAGATACCCAAGCAATCCGGGGAGAGAACATTGGGTCGCAGCCAAAAGAGTGATGCGGTACTTACAAAACACAAAGGACTACATGCTTACATATTCAAAGTCGGATCATTTTGAGATCGTTGGGTATTCCGATTCCGACTTTGCTGGATGCCAAGACAGCCGTAAATCAACGTCTGGGTATGTCTTCACATTAGCCGGTGGAGCAATTTCTTGGAGAAGTGCCAAACAGACACTCGTTACTTCCTCCACCATGGAAGCCGAGTTCGTTGCTTGTTTCGAGGCATCCAATCAAGCTATATGGCTGCATAAATTCACTAAGGGACTGCGTATTGTCGATAGCGTCGAAAGACCTATTAAGCTATATTGTGACAATAGGGCAGCGGTCTTGTACTCCAACAATAACAAGAGCTCGTCAAAGTCTAAACACATTGACATTAAATTTCTTATTGTAAGAGAGAGAGTACAAAAAGAACAAATAGAAATACAACTTATTGGTACAAACTCTATGTTAGCGGATCCGTTTACTAAGGCGTTATCACCTTTAGTGTTTCACGAGCATGTTGCTCATGTGGGTGTAACAACTTTTGATAACATTTAATATAGTGGGAATTTGTGTTGTTTCTTCAATTTATTGTTCTTTATTTTAAAGTTTGATCTCATTTGGTTAAAGTTGGACTAGTTGGAGAATATGTATATATTCATTATGTTCCATGCTACACATCTATACTTTTGATCTATGTCGTTTAGTTGGATTTGTATATGTGATTATAGTGGGTTTAGTTGCGAATCAATTACAACGACTGTCCCTTTAGTCCTATACTTATATGGCTAATGGACGAGATTATTATAAGTAACAACAAAGTGCACATTTGGGTTGTTATTTATGTTATATTCATGATTTAAAAGGAAGAAATTTGTTTTGCAACCAAAGTGGGAGATTGTTAGATCATTATGGCTTGCAACACAAATTATTTAGCACTTCCATAAATAAAATCATGTCTATAATATTAATATAAAGTATAGTCAACAATAATAAAATGTGTAGAATTCCTTTTGATGTATAATTATCTAATTGTGATGGGCAAAAGGGTAATACAACATCATCAAGCTTGAAAGGGTAGCTTGAAAGGGTGTGGTCCCTAAGTGAAAGGTCACCTTGTCTCCTATATAAAGGGTCTTCCATCAACCCTAGAGACTACTTGATTTCTTATTCTCTCATACTAAATAATCTTCATTATTGCTAAGAAGACATTGTGAGTTTAAGAGACATTATCATTTAGAAGATCATTTTCCTACATATTCTTCTTCATCTTAAGTTCTCCCTTCAAGTTATTGCTATGGATTCAACAGGTATATTCCTAACGCTTCCGCTTCATCTCTTCCTCAATCTTTTACTAAATATGAGTGTGGCATTCAGGGGTATAATATTGTTCCAACATGTTGGACCATGGTACCTTTAAAATGCATCATTTACTTGATTACTTGCTATTAAAAGTATGTCAATCCTTCGGAACGGGCCTCTATAATGTGGTTGAATTCCGTTAGTCTTTATATTTTATTTCAGTATCTACTTGCCATGAGTCAGTAGGATTAGTCTAATATTGGTATTCACTAATAAATGTCGGGTACTACTGGAACTAAGGGTTAGGCAGATTGGGACCAGTACACATGTTCAGATGTTCCGCTATCGAGTAAACTACAAATATTTTTGGTTTCTGATTTCAGACACAAGATGCACAATATGTAATTGAAGATCACATGAAATTTTAATGGTTATATATTACAAAGAAAAGAAGGGAAAATGGGTAGCTGTTTTTCAACCCACAAAATTAGTGGGTCTAGTAGCACCACCCCCTCCACCTCCACCACCACCACCGTTCATGCTAACCGGAAAGAAAACGTCCGGCCGCCACCCATAACCACCAACTCATCCACCGCCACGGTTTCAGCAGCAACAAAACAGAGGAATTCTCATTATCAACAACATGGTAAGCTGAAATATAAGGCGAGTACCAAGCGTAAAAGTGGAGGTGTGATTCCTTGTGGGAAAAGAACAGATTTTGGATATGAAAAAGATTTTGATAAAAAATATACGATTGGGAAATTGTTGGGTCATGGTCAATACGGGTATACCTATGTTGCCACTGTAAGGACATGGCTTGCAACACAAGTCGTTTAGACTTCCATTCATAAAATTATGATTATAATGTTAATTATAAAGTATGGTCAAAATAGTCAATGTGTAGAATCCCTGAAATGTTATTTATCTATCTTTGATGGGCAAGATGGTAAATCAACATTGCTTTGGAAATGAATAGGTATGGTCCCTATTTGAAGTGTCACCATGTTTACTATATAAAGGCCCCTCCATCAAGCCTTAAACATACTTTTGATTCTTACTTTTCTCTCTAAATACTCTCTTCATTATTGCCTAGAAGAAATTGAGAAATTGAAGAAGACACTTTCATATAGAAGATCCATTCTCCTACATCTTCATCTTGGTCTTATCATCTCCTTACAAGTTCTCCCTTCAAGTTATTACTATGGATTCAACAGGTATATTCATAACGCTTCCGCTTCATCTCTTCCTCAATCTTTTACTAAATATGAGTGTGGCATTCAGGGGTATAAAATTGTTCCAACAATTGGTATCAGAGCCCCGCTCATTTTTAGTTTGAGTTGAGTTCTTTAAAGAAAGCTTTCATGCTTTACTTTGATTCATTTTCACTGTTGAATCATAAGGTTTTGATGTTGATTAGGGACTCTTATAAAGTACTAATGATCTTCATCTAAAATTAAGAAAAATGGTTTGAAAGTTTTGTTCATTAAAACTCAATAATTCAAGTGTGACTATCCCTTCATAACATGGTTTTATGTCTTGTGCATACCATGTGGATCTACTCACTTGATTCCATTAAATTTAAAAACAAGATTATCCTTAAATAACATGGTTTTATGTTTTAAGTACATACCATGTGGATCTACTTGTTATTAAATGCCTTTTTGGAAAATTTGGACAAAGATTAAAAAAGTGCAGATTTTTTTTTTTTTTGGCACGGTCGTGCCCTTTGTTTGGCACGGTCGTGCTCATGCATTTCTTGAACCGGTGTGTATGAATAGTGCTGGTCCGGATGGGTGTCTTGTTTGAACCGGTCGGACCGGTTCGTTTGGCACGGTCGTGCCCTTTGTTTGGCACGGCCGTGCTCATTGTACCGTGAAAACATGCTTTGTCTGATAATTTTGGCACGGTCGTGCATCAATTTTTAGCACGGTCGTGCAAAGTGTGCCGCAAGAACAATCATAAATGAATTTTGCACTATTTTTTTATTTTTTTTTTGAACAAAACATTCATTTTTCAAACCTTAAAGCTTGGATTAATTATATGCTTAAATAATTTTATTCATTGTTTAAATAATATTATCACCCAAGTGATTAACGTTATTTAAATGCAAAATTATTAAAGTGTTGAATGTTTAAGTTAATATGTGAATGACTTGAATTTTCCAAAGAAGATCTTGATATTTGACTAAACTTAGGCATTCATGTGGTAACAAATAAAATGAACATTAGGATATTTTCTTAGGTACTTATGTCGGCCCAAAGGAAGATTAAGTATTTATTAAAATATAAGTTCAAATTACTTGTTACCTAAGGCAATCATTTATGAGTCAACTCGCAATCCAAAGATTAGTTTTGATGTCATGTTGATTATCTTATTGATGGATTTCGTTGATATAATTAATCATTTTTTTTTGTAGTTTCTTATTCATGTTTTTGTTTTCATTCCTTTTTGTTCTCAAAACCCAACAGATTTACTTATTGCTTCGTCCGTAATCACTGCTATGAGTACAGTTCTGATGCTAAACGGGACTAATTTTAAAACTTGGAAAAATAAATTGATGATGATCTTAGGTTATATGGACATAGATCACGCATTAAGGGAACTGTTTCCTCTTCCTCTCTCTAGTGAAAGTACTCAAGAAGATTTCTTAAATGAGGAGAAGTGGAAACGCTCCAACCGTGTGAGCCTAATGATCATGAATATCGTTGTCCCGGAGACCATTTTGGACGGTGTCTCCAAGGACGTTGATGCTAAAACATTCCTTGATATGATTGAGGGATGTTTGGCATCTATCTCTTCTCATGGGACAAAAAGAAGAGGGAAGGAAATTGCGGTTGCAAGAAATAAGAAGCGTAAGGGATCATCTAATGATCATGTAGAATGCTTCTTTTGCAAGGACCTCACTCACATGAAGTACGACTGCCCTAAGTATCACGCTTGGCGTGCTAAGAAAGGTATGTCATTTGGTATTGTTTGTGATAAAGGCTAATTTGGTTTCATTTCCTACATATACATAGTGGTTGAATTCTGTTACAACAACTCACATAATGAATGTCTATGTAGGGTTGCCTGAAATACCGAAATCCTGGAGAAGATGAAGAATCATCTATATGGAAGCTGGGATCTGGTTGAAGGAAAAGGCATCGGAATCTTATAGGATATTGTTAAAAGTACTTAGTATTATTTGTATAAATACTACATTTAATGTATCGTCATTTGGACGGAATTTGATATATATCACAATTTTGAATAAAGAAGATTGTTTTGTTCATTTTAATAAATGTGATTTTATTTTATTCCAAGGTTGATGGTACTAGTACATAGTCAGGTAATCTTTAATTACTTGACATTATTTACACAATATATAAATTCCATAAATAATGACACCAAAGTGGTAAAAGCAAAAGTTATCAAGTAAAGTTTATATTTTATAAAGGCATAAGCGTTTGGGTCATATTTTCGAAAGGAAACTGATAAGCTTATGTTAAAGGATATCTTAAAACAAACTTGATAATTTGGAAAATACTTTTGCATTAAATGCATTAAAGTAAATTTACAAACATTGTAGTATTCTCAAGAGCATCAAGTGTCTCAATGAACTAATGCATTCGGATATTTGTAGGCCATTAATTATTCCTTCATGCAAAAGGTTAACAATAGTTATTATGTTCAAAAATGACTACCTCTTAGTTTGAATACATTTATTTGCTTCATAAAAATATTGAGTTTGGACGTTGTAAAAGTCTTATAAAGACAAAGTTGGAAATCAACTTTGAAGACTATTAAGAACATTAGGGTCATTCATGATGGTGTATACATCTTTGGAATGATTGTTAAAAGGAACAACGTCTAGGTCTTTTTTTACTCGCTATTTTGAAAGAGTGTGGGATTATCTCTCTCTACATTAAGCCGGGTACGCCTAGCATGAATATTGTAATAGAGACATATTGAAATCCTTAAGGATATGGTAATAAGTATGTTTTATACTTCTCTTACCTCACTCATTATGGGCGATACGCTAAAACCGCAACATTTATTCTCATTAAAGCTCCCTCTAAGGCTACTAATATAAACCCTTAATGATTTAAGGACGCGTTCCTTATTCGTCCTTAAATCATATTCATTTATGGGGTTGTCTAGCATAAGGATAGACTTTATAAGTCTACTAAGGGCAAGTTAGACGTAAGATTATTAGTAGTTATTCATGGGGTAAGCCGAGAAAACTAGGGGATATATAAATTTTACAACCCGAAAGTTAGAACGTTTTGAAAAACGAGAAATGCTAGGTTCTTTTAAGGATGTTGAATTTAGTGGGAGAATTTGGAGTAATATTTTGAATTTGAAAAGGAAGATGAATTCATTTATATGGAATCCATTTATATACCACTTCCTATAGTTCTAATTGGATATCAAGTTTTGTACTTGACATTCAAGAAGAACATACAATTCAAAATATTATGATTTCCCTATAAATATTGAACAACATGGAAATGTTGATCATAAGAAGGAAATTCAACAACCTCAAAATTAGTAAGAATCGGTGCCCTTATAGAGATCAAATAGAGTAAGAAGGAATGCAATTCCGGATATTCATTAAGTGTATCTTGTCGAGAATAAAGGACACTTAGGTATAGTGGGAGATAATCTATTTATCTTCCATAAAACCATCAATAGTCCTAATTCTCATAAGAAGATTAATGCCATTAATAAAGAGTTACAATCTTTTGAAAGATAACAACGTTTGGGATCTTATTTCATTACATAAGGATGTGAAACCTATAAATGGGTCTCTAAGACCTAAAAGGATTCACAAAGTAATGTTGAAAGATATGAAGCCCATCCAGTTGCTAAAGATTTTAACTCATAAGAAAGGTATTGATTATAAAGAAAGAAACACTTTTCCGGTATCTTCTAAAAGCTCCTTAGGATCATTATGGCACTAATAGCACCTTTGATCTTAAGCTTCATTAAATGAATATTAGAGAAAACTTTTCTTAATGGAGACATTAAGGAAACTATCTATATGGAGAAATTCATTTATGAACTTAAGTAAAACTTCTCATTAATGGTATTTAGAATTTAACCAAGTTATTCTTTCATTTGTTTTGAAATGAATCTTGGTAAATATTAAGTATACCATAAGTTCAGTGGGAGTAAATTTATAATTTTGGTTTTATATGTGGATGATATTTTGCTTGCTAGTAATGATATGAACCTTATTAAGGAAACTAAGAAATTTCTTATTTGAAATGAAAGATCTTGGTAAGGCATCTTTGTATTAAGAATCCAAATTCACCGTGATCGCTCACGATATGTTTTAGGATTATCACAAAAGGCCATATGGAAAGGTATTACAAAAGGTTTAGCATGCAAAACTGTAAACCACATGACACCCCTAATTTAAAGGAGACATTCTTAGTCTCAAACAGTGTCCTAAAGGTAAAAAAATTTGAATCCAAAGTATATGGAAAATTCCCTCTTTGCATCAGCAGTAGGAAGCTTAATGTATACGTAAATCTTACATTTAACATTGGGATGCTTTGTCAATACCAAAGCAATCCGGAAAGAACATTAAGTAGCAGCCAAAAGAATGATAGAAGTATTTACAAAACACTAAAGAACTACATGCCTATGTTTTGAAGTCGGATCATCTTGAGATCATTAGGTATTCCGACATTAGTTAAATATATGGCTGCAGATGTTTTAATGGACTGTAATTTGTCAAAACAAGTGTCGAAAGACCAATTAAGAAATGACTATCAGGTAGCAGTTCTGTACTCTAACAAGAGTTTATGGATTTAGACATTAATTATCTTGTTATAAAGAAAAGAGTACAAAATGAACGAAAGGGATACAACTTATAGAAACAAACTCTATTTAAAGGATCCATTTATGAAAAAGTTATCATCTTCAGTGTTTCACGAGCATGTTGCTCATATGGGTGTAACAACTTTTGATAACATTTAGTATAGTGGGAGTTTGTGTTGTTCTTTCATTAGTTGTTCTATTATTTAAAGTTTTGATCTCATTTGGTTAAGTTGGACTAGTTGGAAGAATATGTATATATATTCACTATGATTCCATGCTACACATCTATACTTTTGATATATGTCATTTAGTTGGATTTGTATACGTGATTATTGTGGGTTTAGTTGCGAATCAATTACAACGACTGCCCCTTTAGTCCTATACTTGTATGGCTGATGGACGAGATTGTTATAAATGACAATAAAGTGCGCACGTAAGGGTTGTCATTTGTGTTATGTTCATAATTTAAAGGAAGGACTTTGTTTTGCAACCCAAGTGGGAGATTGTAAGGACATGGCTTGCAACACAAGTCGTTTAGACTTCCATTCATAAAATTATGATTAAAATGTTAATTATAAAGTATGGTCAAAATAGTCAATGTGTAGAATCCCTGAAATGTTATTTATCTATCTTTGATGGGCAAGATGGTAAATCAACATTGCTTTGGAAATGAATAGGCATGGTCCCTATTTGAAGTGTCACCATGTTTACTATATAAAGGCCCCTCCATCAAGCCTTAAACATACTTTTGATTCTTACTTTTCTCTCTAAATACTCTCTTCATTATTGCCTAGAAGAAATTGAGAAATTGAAGAAGACACTTTCATATAGAAGATCCATTCTCCTACATCTTCATCTTGGTCTTATCATCTCCTTACAAGTTCTCCCTTCAAGTTATTACTATGGATTCAACAGGTATATTCCTAACGCTTCCGCTTCATCTCTTCCTCAATCTTTTACTAAATATGAATGTGGCATTCAGGGGTATAAAATTGTTCCAACAGCCACTGATAAGATTAATGGAGATCGTGCTGCCGTCAAGAAAATTGATAAAAATAAGGTAATCCCATTCCGTCTCTTTTTTTTTTTTTTTTTTAAAAAAAAAAAAACCCGAATGGGATCATGTTGGGTAATTGTTCTTTGTTGGTTAGGATAAAAATTGGATCTTTGGTTATTACATGGTGGAAGTTGAGCTCAATGGGTGTTTTGTTTATATGTCATTTGATTAATTTACTGCAAACAAGAATAAAGATGGGTAATTGATCCAAAATTCTTTGACAATTGTTTAGTTCTTTCTATTCGGTTTTTCATCGACTCTTAATTGGGGGACTTTGACTTTTTCTAGAGCATGGATAAGTTTAAGAACATATTTGGCCTATTTGAAGAATGAATCTTAGCAATGGTTGATGAATTCTCGTGAGAAATCTAGTTAAACAGTGGAATGTGAATACTTAGTTTCTCTTTTTGGATTTATCATCGTTTGTTCATCATTATCAATCTTGTGAAGGAACTAGGTATAGAGGTAGATCCAGATGAGAGGTCATAACTTCGATAGTGTGTGTCTGAATGATTGTCGTCTGATGTTTGAACCCTTTTTTTTTTTTTTTTTTGTGTGTGACAGATGGTTCTTCCCATCGCCGTCGAGGATGTTTAACGAGAAGTCAAAATATTGCAAGCTTTTAAGTGGCCATGAAAATGTTGTACAGTTCTACCACGCATTTGAAGATGACTCTTATGTATACATAGTTATGGAGTAAGCTCTCACTTCTTTGCTTTCTCAGTTCGTCCTTTATTCATGCAAGTATCCAGTAACTTATAAATTATTTACATTATCCATTTAGGTTATGCGAGGGTGGTGAATTGTTGGACCGAATTATGTCCAAGTAAGCACTCTAATCGTCTGATATGATAATGCTTGTTGGCTTAGGCTCAAACTCTATCGCATACATTTCTGATTGAATAACTATGATTTAAGACTTACCCGTAATTTCCTCTTATCAGAAAAGACAGTAGTTATACTGAAAAAGATGCAGCAATAGTTGTACGGCAGATGCTAAAGGTTGCAGCGGAATGTCATTTACATGGTTTGGTTCACCGTGACATGAAGCCAGAGGTATGCACATACAAAACTAGTCTAAAGGAAATTTCAAAAGGGCCCAAAGGCACCTTTATTAATCTCTTTTAGAAATGTTTTCATTGGGATTTGATGTTTCTTTGTTCATCGTTGTATTGGTTATCATTCCTAGTTAAAAATATTTCTGGAAAGATTTGGTTTTTAACAAGTACACTGACTCTCGAGGGCACTCGTGAATAGGACAAGATTGTATGTCTTGCATTTAATGATAATCCGTAGGTGCTTACCAATTTCTTGTCCTTTTGCAGAACTTTCTGTTCAAGTCACCAAAGGACGATTCATCATTGAAGGCTACAGATTTTGGTCTTTCAGATTTTATCAGACCAGGTAAAAATATAATTTCTGTATGTTTTCTTCATTTATGTGATTGAAAACTTTTACTTCAAAAATTCAGTTTGATTTAGTGATCACAAATTAAACCTACTCCGTTCAACTCAAATAGTGCACATTTGCGAAGAGAGTATAGAGAGTAACAATTGAGTTGTCAAGTGGCTTTCCCATACATGTGCATTGTTTATGAAGTCGTATTCACATTTTTATTTTTATTTTGATTGTTTTGGCTTCCGAAAATGCAATTTTATATCTGGAATCCTAAATGTGTACTCCAACCTTTTATGCAGGGAAGAAATTTTCAGATATTGTTGGTAGTGCATATTATGTTGCTCCTGAAGTTTTGAAGCGGAAATCAGGCCCTGAGTCTGATGTATGGAGTATTGGTGTAATTACTTACATATTATTATGTGGGTGTCGGCCCTTTTGGGATAAAACCAAGGATGGTATCTTTAAAGAGGTAATAGTCTTGTGCAATTGCTCTTTGATTATTACTTTATTTTGGTGCCAAGAGAAGTAAAAACAAACTAAGAAAGAAATCTTTATGTTTCCCTCCGTTTGCGGATCTGTTCTTTCTCCCTTTACTAAGGTTCTAACGATAAAAGCTGTATATTTGATAAGTCATAGAACATTATCTTCGAACAGCAGCAGGGTGTGTCTTCACTATGCTACAATCTTTAATAAGCTTTTAGCCATACAGGAAAATGAAAAAGTCAGCAAAAATGTTGGCTTTTTACTACCCCAAATTAGAGTAATTTTTATTAAGGAAACTGAGGTAACTTACTTTTTGAGTAACTTTTAGTAGCACATTTTTATAGATGCACGTATCCTTCATGTTCACCTTATAGCATTACAAGTGCATACATATTAGGATTTGCTAGTTGTCAAAGGTGAATTTCGTAAATCAATCGAAAATTAGCACTCATTTGGGGTGTAGGGAGAATACTTAAAGGCATCAAAGTTTCACGTTCAATTGAAGGTGCAAACAAGAAACTCTCGTAGTCGTTGAAATATCTTAATAACCATGATCCTGCCCTTTGGACAAGTGCCTAACGTATGCCACGATTGTGACAGACAGCTACATTAAAGTTTTAGGTAGTTTTATTTATGTGAGTTTTTCTTATTATCGCTACTCCTACTAATAGGACTAGTTATAAAAAAATTGGTGTGGTACAAATATGTTAGATTATCACCATTTTTTGAAGATCATATGTGATGAAAAACCTTGGTGAAATGTGTTACGGCATTATTTTCTAACAGTGTTCTTGTAGCTCCGTTTTTCTCATGTAAATTTTTAAGTGATAAAGGGGAGCATTTCCATGCAAGTGACTCATGTTGGTGCAATTATCTTAAAACAGTGTTGTTGGAATTTACTCACTGGGTTTTGACTTCATAGGTACTTCGAAACAAGCCCGATTTTCGTCGGAAGCCATGGCCAACCATCAGCCCAAGCGCAAAGGACTTTGTAAAGAAATTGCTGGTGAAGGATCCTCGTGCAAGACTTACTGCAGCGCAGGCCCTATATATGTTTGTGTTCCATCTTTTGTTCAATAAACAATGCTATCTCCGTCCCCCCAAAATAGTTCCATTTGGTTTTAATGGTCAACACAAGTGAACTTTGACCTAACATTAATGTCGATCTAACCATCCCAATCAATGGTAATGTAAAAACGTTTAATACAATTTTCAGAATTCCACTAGGATAATTGACATTAATATTTGGTCAAACTTCATTGCGTTGACCATCAAAACCCAAATGAGACTTTCCTTCCGGGACGAGGGGGTTATTAGTTATCTGGCCAAATCCTGACTTATTTGCCTTCCACAGCACACCCATGGGTTCGTGAAGGTGGAAATGCATCCGAAATACCTCTGGATATTTCTGTTCTATCCAACATGCGGCAATTTGTGAAGTACAGTCGGCTCAAGCAGTTTGCTTTACGGGTAATATATCTTAATTTATATCTTCCTACGGTTTTATTGTTTTCTTTTATAGTTGTAACTCTATGCTATGCAGCAGAGTATCCAAAAGTGTTCCTTTCAATGCAACTAACTTAAATTCAAATTGCTTTAGGCTTTGGCCAGCTCGATCGATGAAGAGGAGCTATCGGATCTACGAGATCAATTTCATGTTATTGATGTCGATAAAAACGGTGCTATTAGTCTCGAGGAAATGAGACAGGTACAATTATCTCGTATTCACCAATTTGGAAATTTTGGTTTTGTAAAAAATACTTAATTTTTTCAATTTGTCGCCTTTCTTTCCATTGATTGACCGGTTGGATATTGTCTTGTTACACCTCTCTTTATTTGGCTGGTTTAATTTAATGCAGGCCCTCGCTAAAGATCTTCCTTGGAAGATGAAAGAATCTCGTGTTTTGGAGATTCTACAAGCGGTAAGTCTATCATATACCTTCGCACGCCTCTTTAGGCTAGATAAGAACTCCCTACGTCCCATAGTATGTGTAACGGTTTCCTTTTTGGTCTTCCCAAAATATGTCATGCTTTTGAATAAGGAAATAGTTTTAGTCCAATTTTATCATGGTACAAGTAGATGGTTGTAGCTATTTGTTCTTATGGGTCTTGAAAAAGAGGGTATAATTCTCATTCTATTTAAAATGATGAAAACGTAATAATGTATCGAAGGGTTACATTTCTAACACACGTCTATTTTCTTGTATGGGTTTTTTCGTCAGCATTCTTCTCTGCCATTATGAGCCACAATATTTGTTTTGTGTTCTTCTCGAATGTAAACCTATAGCACAAGATGCATAGTTTTTTTATATGATTTATTTGTTTGATTGAGACAGATCGACAGTAACACAGACGGGCTAGTGGATTTCACCGAGTTTGTTGCAGCAACTCTTCACGTACGTCCATCAGCTAGAGGAACATAACTCACAAAAATGGCAACAAGTATCACAAGCTGCATTTGAGAAATTTGATGTTGATAGAGATGTGGGTATATAACCCCTGAAGAACTAAAACTGGTACTCTTCTATTTCTCTTGTCGGTGCATGCGCATTTTTCTCTCTATCTTTATTATAGCTGGCTGCCTAAGCAATTGAGTCGGAAAGGAGTGGCGAAGCCAGGATTTCATCAGAAGGGGATTAATAATATGATGCACTCCCTCCGTCCCATAATAAATGTCGCATTTGACTTTTCAACTTTTGTAAGGAATGTGCTACACATATTTGTGCATTGCTTGTACAATGGTAAAGTTGCACCAAGTCTGTTTCCTTATTCCACGAACAACTTTGCCCCCCTTCCCGAAAAATCCTGGCTTCGCCACATGTATGAGAATTTTGTCGGAAGTATTTATTGATTATATGTTAAGAATCAACAATTGATAGTTCACAGAAATATTTGATCTAAGGATGTGTTATAAATAATTTTCTCGGAAGTATTTATTGATTATATGTTAAGAATCAACAATTGATAGTTCACAAAAATATTTGATCTAAGGATGTGTGATAAATAATTTTCTTGGTGATAAAGGTGCAACAAGCTTGGGGTTGCAATGTGAACATCTCCCTGTTGTAAAGCCACATTGCCACATTATTGTAAGGGGCCATTTCACTCTTAAATTCTAAGCACATATTTATTTAAGAGAAGAGTGTGTTTTGGAAGAAACTAGTTTCTCTATAAGTTATAAAAAGTCTTGTTTTTAACCCTTATACCCAACACATCAAACCCTAAACCTTAAACCTTAATCCCTAAATCTTAAACCCTATAAAAACAAGACTTTTTATAACTTATGGAGAAACTAGTTTCCCCCAAATTTTTCTCCATATTTATACCCTTTAAGCTAATATAATAATGAATATTAGACATTTTTTACGTTCTCTCCTTTGAAATAATTCTACATGACTTCTTAAAAGTCAGAAAAATGTATTGTAAATAAATTTTTAATGTCATTTACAAAATATAGACTAAAGTCCATAAAAAGATACTCCCTCCGTCCCCCTCGACTTAGGACAAATTGACATTCTGGGTGTCCCACTCCACGTAGGACATCCCAAAATGGCAACTTTATATTACTTTAATATTTAATGGGACCCATTTGTCATACTCACAACAACAATCCATCTACTATTCCACCCATTCATTCTCTCTCCTATTTACTTTTCATACTCGCAACACATCCACTACTCATTCTCTTTCCTCTTAAAATAATAGTTCTCCTTAATCACCGTGTCAGGACCAATTGTCCTAAGTCGGACGGGACGGTCTGACGTTCAATTTTTGACGACTTAGGTTCTATATAGTGACTAATTTTGATCAAATGACTTTTTTTAACGAGATTAGTATGAAAATACTGTGAAGTCACTGTTGTGTAATTTGAAAATGTTTAGTCTTTTTAAGGCAATAAGCTTAGTCTGACGAGCCCTTATAACAGTGCCCCATTAAAGAAAAGGTAATTAAGAACAAAATTCTTCTCGCAAAACTTTTGGCCTAACTTGTGGGAAGATAAAAAAAAGATAGTAATGCAAATATCATTGTCTCAAAAAAAATAATCACATTTTTACAATCTAGGTTTAAAAATGTTTAAACAAAACATGATTAGTGAATCAAGTGTTCATATCATTAAAAACTTTGAATAATCAAATGTAAATATTATTTTGAGACAGTGGGAGTGTCTTAGAAAAATCAAAATGTCTTTTTTCTAAAATAAATGGACAACATGAGAACTGGCTCATATTTTCCACTGTCCTATCGAGTCAACTTGCATTAACAACTCTAAGCCTTCGTTTTCTTTTTTATCCTTCTGTCATTAATTAAAGGGTAAATGATAAATAAGGGTCTGAAGTTTGGGGATCATTCGTAGAAAGGGGTCCGATGTTCTAAAACTCGCAAATAATAGTCTAAAGTTGATGAAAACTAGCAAATAAAGGCTTTTTGACAGAAAATTCAGATTTTTCAGTTAAATCCACATGTGCACGACACATGTGGACTAAAGTGAAATTCCTTTTACAAGTAAGGGGTAAAACGAGTATTTAAAAGATTTAAGGGACTAAAACTAAAATTTTAACAAATATATGTATGATTCGCAAAATTAATATTTTTTTAATTCACTAAATTATTTTTTGTAAAAATTGTTTGACAAAGTTTTATTTTTCTTTTGAAACAATATTTCAGAAAATTAGTTTTTCCAAGAAAAAAATTACTAAATTATATTCTCAAAAGACTAATTTCACTAATTTAATGATTTTTTAATTTTTTTAATTAGTGTTTTCTATTTTTTTTAATTTTTTTTTGTGTTTTGAAATTTATATATCCCCTCCTTCTCTATATTCACTAAATTATAATTTCAGAAAACTAATTGCACTAAATTAATCTATTCGAAAATCAAATTTTTGAACATATTGCATTAAATTAGTAAAACTAGAGTTAGAGGGGAGATATAAATTTCAAATCAGTTTTTTTTTTCATTAGATTAGTGAAATAGTTTTTTGAAATTATAATTTAGTGATTTTTTTCTTGGAAAAAGTAATTTTATGAAATATTGTTTCAAAAGAAAATAAAAATTTGTCAAACATTTTTTACAAAAAAAAATTAGTGAATATAAAATTTATTAATATTGTGAATTATACATATATTTGTTAATATTTTAGTTTTAGTCCCTTAAACTTTAAAATACTCGTTTTACCCCTTACTTGCAAAGCGAATTTCAGTTTAGTCCACATGCATGGCACATGTGGATTTAACTGAAGAATCTAACTTTTCCGTCAAAAAAGCCCTTAATTGCTAGTTTTCATCAACTTTAGACCCTTATCTACGAGTTTTAGAACATCGGACCCCTTTTTATGAATGACCCCCAAACTTCATACCCTTATTTGGCATTTACCCATAATTAAACCAAATGTTTCGTGACATACTCCTTTTTTTTTTTTAAGGGTAAATTTGGGTAATAATTTAATTTAATAAAAAAGTATACTAATTTTTGTCTTAAAGTATACTCCATCCGTCTCACTCGACTTAGGATAAATTGCCATTTTGGGTGTCCCACTCCACTTAGGACATCCGAAAATGGCAAGTTTATATTACTTCAATATTCAATGGACCCATTTGTCATACTCACAACAACAATCCATCTACTATTCCACTAACTCATTCTCTCTCATATTTACTTTTCATACTCACAACATATCCACCACTCAATCTCTTTCCTCTTAAAATAATTGTTTTCCTTAATCCCCGCGTCGGGACCAACTGTCCTAAGTCGGACGGGACGGAGAGAGTATGTCTATTTTTCTTTTTTAGTTTGTCAGAAAGTTTCAGTTAACTTATTATTCATTCTCACTTATTCTTTCTTTTGTTTTACTTTTATGTTATAACATTTTCATTATTTTAATTATTTTTTAATTTTCGTATAAATGAGAGGGTGGACGTTTTTTTTATTGATACAAGCTGAAGTTCAAATCGAAAGTGGGTCCCATATGTCATACTCATAACAATTATCCACTAACTTTTCTCTACCCTATTTTCTCTCTCCTACCCAACTATCAACACTCATAACACATCACATCTTCCTTAATTCTTTAACTCAAAAGTTTCTTAACTCTTAAATTTGGAGGGAAGGAGTATTTTTTTTTTTTAAAATATTTATGTCACTAGTTGTGTTTTATTATTTTTTAAAAAATATATAAACTGTAAAAATAAATATAATTTCTAAGTAAGGCAACTAGTATAGCTAGTGCACTTAAACAGTATCTTCTTAATTTATTTATTTTATTTATTTATTTTTAATTTATGTTAAACCTTTTATCTCTTTGAAAGGCAACAAATAGGCTAGTTAAAACCTTTGCGATATTCAGGGACGGAACCATGTAGACACGAGTGGGCACCCACTCGATTTTTCAAAAAAAAATTAATTAATTAATTTTTTTTAATTTTACCCTAATTAATTAGTATATAATTCGTTGTGCGTGTTTACTAACAAAAGTAACTAGAAGGTAAGCTGGTAAGATTGTTAATGCGCTACATGAGTGAGTGACTAGGTTTCAATCCCTTACAACCACAATGTTTTATTCCAAACGATGAGGCTCGTCCATAATGTAATAATTGCAATTAATAAAACGAGAAGCAAAGCAACATGATTTATTCAACAGTTTAACAAGAAGAAAAACTACAAATCTAGAAATTTGTCTAATCTAATTATTATTGAAAAGCAAGAAATCTCTCCCAATTTAAACATTAATCATTGAATAAATGATTATTGTTTAAAGGCGGATTTTTCTTAATCACAATTTATATTAACAATATACTCCCTCCGTCCCACCTTACTTGAGATCTAAGAGGTGGGCACAGTCATTAAGAAAAATGTGTGGTAGAAAATGAGGAGAGAGAATGAGTGGGGTTAAAAGTTGGTTGATTGAATAAATTTTGTGGTGCAAAATTAAGAGAGAGAATGAGTGGATGAGGTAGATGGAATATAAAATAATAAAATTATTGTCATTTTGAGGGGTCTCAAGTGAAATGAGACAGCCCAAAATAGAACAAAGCCTCAAGTGAAGTGAGGTGGGACGGAGGAGGGAGTATGGGTGACGGAGGGATTATGGTCATTTGGATAAGCAATTAGTTGACTTGAAATTCATATATAAATATTACTCATTTAATATCATTTTAATTTGATTAATAAAATTTGGATAAGCAATATTACAAGTTTAGGGCCTAAATTACAATTTATCATTTTTGAAAAGATCCGCGGTTTGCAGCAGTGCAGCCCATTTAAGAATAAGAGTTGGGTGGGCTTGGTCATTTAAGAAAAAAACTAGTGTAATGGGAAAAAAAATTATAAATAACAATTTATGCATAAAAAAAAGTTTATGAAAGATAAAATACCAATTGTTTGTCCTCTATTGTCTATAATTTCTTTAAGTAGAGAAGCTGAGCAAAATTGTTTTTTGCTAGTATTAAAAACATGCGATGGAAAGGGCTTGTGGTTGATGATAATTGTTTTCAGTTTTATGTACATTGTTATGCAACTGAGTAACTCCTACTTCCTCTGGTCCAAAATAACGATCACTTTTGATCAAACATATATAAGTTGGACCAATAAATTTAAACAAAAAATAATGACCCTAATAAAAATTTTAAAACTGTTATTAAAAGTATTATTAATTATAATACAATGACAAATTTTGGATTTTTATTAGTATCATTATTTTTTATTTAAATTATTGGTCATAGTTACATCTGATTGACCAAAAGCGACAGTTATTTTAAATCAGAGAGAATATTAAATAGAGTTCTCACAAATGAATACTATTTTCAAAATAGTTTTCATTTAAATGCAAATGCCTACGCCCATAAATTTGGCCCTATAAGACGATCAAAGGAACTGCAAGCCCATCTATTATTACAACGACATGTAGAAAGAGATCATTTATCCAAAAGCAATACTTTAAATTTAAAAAAAAAAAAAAAAAAAAAAAAAAAAAAAAAAACCAACCTAACCCTAATCTTATCTCACCAAACGACCGCTCTCTCCATTTTCTCCCTCGGCGACGTTCTCTTGACATTCTCTATCTCTCTTAATTTCGAAAACAGATTCATAGAAATTTCGACATTCAATTCTTCCGTTCATGAATACCGAGATTCAAAGAAATCCTTAAAAAGCTCTTAAGTAAGGTAGACTTAGTGGGTGGGTCCATTTATATCGTTCCCTTCCACACAACACCACCTTAACATCTACAAATAATAAGATTTCGAAAAACATCTACAAATAAAAAAAAAAAAAAAAAAAAATCCTCCTCCCAAAATGATCTTCTCATACGCCATTTCTCGTTGTCCCAAATAGTTCACCAGATTTCTTCAATTTAGGCTTAAAAGTGCATAAACAAAATATAGCTAGCAAAGCAAGTGTTCATATCCTTAAAATGTTTGAATAGTTAAACACGAAGATCGTTTTGGGACGGAGAGAGTATATTATTATAATAGCTTTCAGTTTTGAGCATGACAAAAGTTTGGGGTAGTGTGTACGTATCAAAACTAAACTCCCAGTGTTAATAGTTTGAATTTTTTTTTTGTAGAAAGAAATCTAAAAATAGTTTGAGAACAAAATTTTAAGGATGCACAGTTATAGGAAAAAAATCAACCTATTTTCTTACCTCTTTCTCTACGAAAATAAACTTAACATTGGCAGGCAACTTGAAGGTGTTGTTTCATGGACTGGGCCAGTAGTTCTGTGCATTTCTAACCAAGGACCAATTCGATCTTCCTTTCCTGAGAATACTGAAAAGAGATGGAAATTATCATTGTAATGCAATTTTTGACGACTGATGTGAACTCATGATTTTATACAAAGGGACGACAACCCTTCGTATTCCAGTTATCTTTGGAATTGTTATTTATTTTTATTTAGTTTTTACTCAAATCTGATGTAAGTTGATGGTTATTTTTAATAACAGTTGTATTTTTATTATTTCCGAGTTTATTTTTAATTGGATGAGTGTATAATTAGGTGGCTAATTAATCCTAACAATAAAGCGGTCAGATTTACGGAGTGTGTTAATTAGGGAGCCATTCAAACTGATTTCGGAAAATAGAGCAGCAGACCTCAATAAATGATGTATTTGAAAAGCCAAAGACAGCTGCTTCTTAATTGTGATCAATGGATTATTAAATGCTCTTGCTTCAAAAAAGCTTTAGAAAGGTCAGATTTAGGGCAGTTTGGTAATTTGAAAGGGCTAAAATTTGGGCAGGAAAATGGAAGTGCTTTATGCACTTCTGTTTTTATATATTACTAGTGTAACACCCGTGCCTTAAAGGCACGTCAAAAAAATTTTATAATTTAAAATTTGTTAATTTTATTGCGCATATAGATTTTTTGTGTTTTTCAATTTGAATTTGTTACTTTGGATAAATAAATTTAACTTATATCTAATTTAAAAAAATTATGGACAAATAATTTATATAGTTCATAAATTATATAAGTAATTTTAAAAAATAAATTCACAATTTTTTTAGAAATATATAATTATATTTAGACAATGAATAAATATATACTATAATAAAAAATCAGTCTAACTAAATTCATTTAGACCCAAGCGCATAATGTTATCTTAGTAAAACCTACTACTAAATGCAAAAGCCCAAATCAATGGCCCAAGTAAAAATCGCAGCCCGTTGCAAGCCCGAATTACGAAGAAAAAAAAAACCTTTTAGAATAATGAAAAAAGTCTTCAGATTATAAACCGAACGAAGAAACAAGCTCGCTCTCTCTCGCGCTCTCTCTCTCTCATCTTCCCCTTTCCCAAATTTGTTCTTCATCATGCCTTTCAATCCCCCTCCCCTGCCTGAAATTCCGTCGGAATACTTAA
Source organism: Campanula takesimana (assembly GCA_026119855.1). NCBI lineage: Eukaryota > Viridiplantae > Streptophyta > Magnoliopsida > Asterales > Campanulaceae > Campanula > Campanula takesimana. The sequence continues at coordinate 31,211 of JAOWBW010001931.1, read as the reverse complement.
TCCCTGAAGATGGGTACGAATGCTCTGATGATGAGTTTTGTGAGCAGCTGTTCGAGGAACAGTGTCAATTGCGCACTAATAATGATAGCATCGAGGTGAGTAACAAATTGTTCATTTTTGGATTATTAATTTTCTCTCTTTAAATTGTTTTCTAACAAATTGTTTCTTTTTGGATTATTTTCTATCTCTAAATTTATTTATGCATGTTGTTAGGGTTTTGATATGAGCGTCCTTCCGGAAGAGTATTCCTGTACCTTTTTTCTCGAAGGGGAAGATTTAATTCCCTATCTCACCGATTTGTCACAGCTAGCGCTTGAGAAATACAACCGAGAGAATGTAATTTACTACTATTTTTTTCTTTTTTATACTCCCTCCGTCACGGAAAGATAGTTTTGCTGTTATTACGAGGTATACTTATATGAATCTAAAATTTGATATTAAATGAAAATAGGGAAACTATCATTCCGGACAGAGGGATTAATATTTTGACATTCACGAATTGCTATGCATTATCTGATTTTATTCATGCATCTCTTGTAGCGAACATATTACCAATTCGTCAAGTATGTGAAGGCCATATCTAACTTTCTGGATGGATTTGTTTTCTACATAATGTTCGAGGCTCAGCAACCGTCTGAGAACGCTTTTCCTGCCACATTTACTACTTTCATTTATGATGGAATGGAACGCGAATTCGAATTCGTTTATATGGTATCTGGCCCTAGCAAAGACAAAGAGGTATACTTAAATCAAAGTCTTGATTGTGTTTAACTATTTTATTTCCACCTACTCCTGTACTGTTTAGCTAGCAGTATGTTGTTTAAAATTTTCCTTCATACTATCTAATGGGGATACTATCTAATGGGGTTAGGAGGAGAGAAACCGGAGATGTGTATGTCCCATTTTAAATGGGATCCGTTTTAACACCACATCCGTTTAGAATTTATTCTCTTATTCATATTTTGATTTGGGTTGATTAATATGTTCAATCTCTTATCTGTTTTGTAGGGTACCAGCTGTGGTGGAAATTGAAGCTCAAAAGAAAAACTTTATTTATATGGATGCAATGCTAGTATGGATATGTGATAGTTGGATAACCTGAGAATTGTGTGTTTATTAGAATGTTGGTAAATTGTGATTTCTTATTTCGTGGTTTAACTTAAATTTATATGGATTCAATTAGTATTTTGAGTTGGTGGTTTAACTTAAATTTATTTTAATATGCATACTTAGTGTCTGTACACAATCACTTGTGAAATCTAGGTGCATACTATGTAGGTCCCTTTGCTAAAATCTCGATGTCTTGACTTCAACAATTATTTTTCGATATCCTTAGTAGTCCTTGTTATCTAGCACTGCATGGATTCTTTTTCGATATCCTGTTTTTGTAAAGTTTTATTCCCTCTGGTTCAATATAGATGTCATAAGGGGAGAGTTTGCTTTATAGATATGTTAGGTCCAGAGCACTATGCATGCTTTATAGATATGTTAGGTCGGGCAGGTGAGATAGAAGAAGCGTGGAGTCTTCTTCATGATATGGTCAAGAAGGGTACTAAGCCAAATGAGGCAGTTTGGGCAGCACTATTAAATGCTTGTATCGTGAACCAGGATGTCATAAGGGGAGAGTTTGCTGCAAAGCGTATTCTTGAGTTGGAGCCAAACAAGCCTGGGATTTATGTGGCACTGTCGAATTTGTATGCAGCTGCTGGAAAATGGGATTCTGTTGATGACTTGAGAAGGGAAGTAGGGAATAGCTGGGTGGCTGTTTCTCGTGGTAGTGGAAGTTCAAACATCTGATTAGCTTTTCAATCCGTTGAAACTACAGTATAAGCTCCCGACTCTGCTCGTAAGTTCATTAATGATGAAAGAATATTACTCCATATGTTAGTCTTTCTTTATTTCTCAAAAAAAAAAAGGTTATGGAAAACGTTTTCCAAATTTTGGTGTTTGGTAATTTGAGGAAAACGAGTCGACTTAGAATGTTAATTATGTTACCCTAGTCAAAACGGATCATCCATTTTTCTAAGGATCATAAAGACTTGCGTCATTGGCCTTCATAAGTCATTCTACAGAAAATGAAGCTCTTCCAGTCCCCCTTTTCCACTGTTATGTTTCAATGGAAATGACTTTCATGCGTTGCTCGTAGATAAATATTCTGTGAATCTTCTAAGCATAAGAAAATAAGCTATTTTACATGAAAATACTGTGGTACTAGTATCCATAAAAATGGCTTCCCTTTATCACTTTCCATTAGTTTTTTTCATTGAAACGGATGGAACTTCCATTCCTGTTTATCTGCTGTACATCTTCTGTACCTACTAATTTCTCCATCATACTTGATTATTGCATATAATGTGGAGGAAAGGTCCCGACCTGCTCATATTCTTAATGACAATTTTGAAGTTATAAATGTATCCTCCCTCCAATGAGCAATTGAATGTTAATTTGTGCTGGAGAGATCAGTGAAAAAGAAGGTTGTCTGCATTAAGGCCGTGTGGGCCCAACCCTTCCCCAGACCCCACGCATAGTGATCGCCCCAGGTTACCACTTCCTGCAGATCCTATTGCTGTAGTGAAGGATGAACAAGCAGTTGATCCTGAGGAAGAGCTATGCCGTCAGGTCCATCTTGCCCGGTTCGTGTCAAATTCAATTGGGAGGGGAACTGCCAAGGCTGAAGTTGAGGAGGAGATGGAAGCACAGATGGAGTTAAAGAACTTTGAGATTGCTAGGTTAGTGTGGATAGATTGCGTTACTGTGAGGCTGTGAATCAAGAGATGTCTCAGCGGAATCAGGAAACTGTTGGTGAGTTTTCACAATCCTTAGTATTCCTTGTTATCATAGCACTGCATGGATTCTTTTTCGATATCCTGTTTTTGTAAAGTTTTATTCCCTCTGGTTCAATATAGATGTCGTTTTAAAGGTTTCCACATGTTTTAAAAAAAATGCAATTATTACTACAACCTTATACAGCAAGTACCAAAAATGCCCTTATTAAATGTTCTCGCTCATGCATCACTCCACTCAAAAACTATAATTAATGCATTAGAAGAAGTTTCAATGTAAGGGTAAAATTGGGAGAGGCTTTAAGCCCAAAGACAACAAGTATTTTGAACCAAATTTTAGCTTTTAAAACATCATTTATTTTGAACCGGAGGGAGTAATTCAAGAGCTGATATTTTGTATATTTTCCCTTTGTTTTTACCTGCGATAAACTGTTATTTGCGTGCTCGCTGAAACCTCCCTAGTTTTCCGGTATCATAGAATCTGTGGAAGGGGTTCGGCCCATGATTTTCTTAGGGAAGTCTGTGTATGTACCGAAACTTAATGTTATAGGATACTTTATGCAGTTTGTTGGACCATGGTACCTTTAAAATGCATCATTTACTTGATTACTTGCTATTAAAAGTATGTCAATCCTTCGGAACGGGCCTCTATAATGTGGTTGAATTCCGTTAGTCTTTATATTTTATTTCAGTATCTACTTGCCATGAGTCAGTAGGATTAGTCTAATATTGGTATTCACTAATAAATGTCGGGTACTACTGGAACTAAGGGTTAGGCAGATTGGGACCAGTACACATGTTCAGATGTTCCGCTATCGAGTAAACTACAAATATTTTTGGTTTCTGATTTCAGACACAAGATGCACAATATGTAATTGAAGATCACATGAACTTTTAATGGTTATATATTACAAAGAAAAGAAGGGAAAATGGGTAGCTGTTTTTCAACCCACAAAATTAGTGGGTCTAGTAGCACCACCCCCTCCACCTCCACCACCACAACCACCAACACCACCGTTCATGCTAACCGGAAAGAAAACGTCCGGCCGCCACCCATAACCACCAACTCATCCACCGCCACGGTTTCAGCAGCAACAAAACAGAGGAATTCTCATTATCAACAACATGGTAAGCTGAAAGATAAGGCGAGTACCAAGCGTAAAAGTGGAGGTGTGATTCCTTGTGGGAAAGGAACAGATTTTGGATATGAAAAAGATTTTGATAAAAAATATACGATTGGGAAATTGTTGGGTCATGGTCAATACGGGTATACCTATGTTGCCACTGATAAGATTAATGGAGATCGTGATGCCGTCAAGAAAATTGATAAAAATAAGGTAATCCCATTCCGTCTCTTTTTTTTTTTTTTTTTTTTAAAAAAAAAAACCCGAATGGGATCATGTTGGGTAATTGTTCTTTGTTGGTTAGAATAAAAATTGGATCTTTGGTTATTACATGGTGGAAGTTGAGCTCAATGGGTGTTTTGTTTATATGTCATTTGATTAATTTACTGCAAACAAGAATAAAGATGGGTAATTGATCCAAAATTCTTTGACAATTGTTTAGTTCTTTCTATTCGGTTTTTCATCGACTCTTAATTGGGGACTTTGACTTTTTCTAGAGCATGGATAAGTTTAAGAACATATTTGGCCTATTTGAAGAATGAATCTTAGCAATGGTTGATGAATTCTCGTGAGAAATCTAGTTAAACAGTGGAATGTGAATACTTAGTTTCTCTTTTTGGATTTATCATCGTTTGTTCATCGTTATCAATCTTGTGAAGGAACTAGGTATAGAGGTAGATCCAGATGAGAGGTCATAACTTCGATAGTGTGTGTCTGAATGATTGTCGTCTGATGTTTGAACCCTTTTTTTTTTTTTTTTTGTGTGTGACAGATGGTTCTTCCCATCGCCGTCGAGGATGTTTAACGAGAAGTCAAAATATTGCAAGCTTTTAAGTGGCCATGAAAATGTTGTACAGTTCTACCACGCATTTGAAGATGACTCTTATGTATACATAGTTATGGAGTAAGCTCTCACTTCTTTGCTTTCTCAGTTCGTCCTTTATTCATGCAAGTATCCAGTAACTTATAAATTATTTACATTATCCATTTAGGTTATGCGAGGGTGGTGAATTGTTGGACCGAATTCTGTCCAAGTAAGCACTCTAATCGTCTGATATGATAATGCTTGTTGGCTTAGGCTCAAACTCTATCGCATACATTTCTGATTGAATAACTATGATTTAAGACTTACCCGTAATTTCCTCTTATCAGAAAAGACAGTAGTTATACTGAAAAAGATGCAGCAATAGTTGTACGGCAGATGCTAAAGGTTGCAGCGGAATGTCATTTACATGGTTTGGTTCACCGTGACATGAAGCCAGAGGTATGCACATACAAAACTAGTCTAAAGGAAATTTCAAAAGGGCCCAAAGGCACCTTTATTAATCTCTTTTTAGAAATGTTTTCATTGGGATTTGATGTTTCTTTGTTCATCGTTGTATTGGTTATCATTCCTAGTTAAAAATATTTCTGGAAAGATTTGGTTTTTAACAAGTACACTGACTCTCGAGGGCACTCGTGAATAGGACAAGATTGTATGTCTTGCATTTAATGATAATCCGTAGGTGCTTACCAATTTCTTGTCCTTTTGCAGAACTTTCTGTTCAAGTCACCAAAGGACGATTCATCATTGAAGGCTACAGATTTTGGTCTTTCAGATTTTATCAGACCAGGTAAAAATATAATTTCTGTATGTTTTCTTCATTTATGTGATTGAAAACTTTTACTTCAAAAATTCAGTTTGATTTAGTGATCACAAATTAAACCTACTCCGTTCAACTCAAATAGTGCACATTTGCGAAGAGAATATAGAGAGTAACAATTGAGTTGTCAAGTGGCTTTCCCATACATGTGCATTGTTTATGAAGTCGTATTCACATTTTTATTTTTATTTTGATTGTTTTGGCTTCCGAAAATGCAATTTTATATCTGGAATCCTAAATGTGTACTCCAACCTTTTATGCAGGGAAGAAATTTTCAGATATTGTTGGTAGTGCATATTATGTTGCTCCTGAAGTTTTGAAGCGGAAATCAGGCCCTGAGTCTGATGTATGGAGTATTGGTGTAATTACTTACATATTATTATGTGGGTGTCGGCCCTTTTGGGATAAAACCAAGGATGGTATCTTTAAAGAGGTAATAGTCTTGTGCAATTGCTCTTTGATTATTACTTTATTTTGGTGCCAAGAGAAGTAAAAACAAACTAAGAAAGAAATCTTTATGTTTCCCTCCGTTTGCGGATCTGTTCTTTCTCCCTTTACTAAGGTTCTAACGATAAAAGCTGTATATTTGATAAGTCATAGAACATTATCTTCGAACAGCAGCAGGGTGTGTCTTCACTATGCTACAATCTTTAATAAGCTTTTAGCCATACAGGAAAATGAAAAAGTCAGCAAAAATGTTGGCTTTTTACTACCCCAAATTAGAGTAATTTTTATTAAGGAAACTGAGGTAACTTACTTTTTGAGTAACTTTTAGTAGCACATTTTTATAGATGCACGTATCCTTCATGTTCACCTTATAGCATTACAAGTGCATACATATTAGGATTTGCTAGTTGTCAAAGGTGAATTTCGTAAATCAATCGAAAATTAGCACTCATTTGGGGTGTAGGGAGAATACTTAAAGGCATCAAAGTTTCACGTATTCCATTGGTGCTTACCAATTCCTTGTCTGTTTGCAGAACTTTCTGTTCAAGTCACCAAAGGACGATTCATCATTGAAGGCTACAGATTTTGGTCTTTCAGATTTTATCAGACCTGGTAAAAATATAATTTCTGTATGTTTTCTTCATTTATGTGATTGAAAACTTTTACTTCAAAAATTCAGTTTGATTTAGTGATCACAAATTAAACCTACTCCGTTCAACTCAAATAGTGCACATTTGCGAAGAGAATATAGAGAGTAACAATTGAGTTGTCAAGTGGCTTTCCCATACATGTGCATTGTTTATGAAGTCGTATTCACATTTTTATTTTTATTTTGATTGTTTTGGCTTCCGAAAATGCAATTTTATATCTGGAATCCTAAATGTGTACTCCAACCTTATATGCAGGGAAGAAATTTTCAGATATTGTTGGTATTGTATATTATGTTGCTCCTGAAGTTTTGAAGCGGAAATCAGGCCCTGAGTCTGATGTATGGAGTATTGGTGTAATTACTTACATATTATTATGTGCGCGTCGGCCCTTTTGGGATAAAACCGAGGATGGTATCTCTAAAGAGGTAATAGTCTTGTGCAATTGCTCTTTGATTATTACTTTATTTTGTGCCAAGAGAAGTAAAAACAAACTAAGAAAGAAATCTTTATGTTTCCCTCCGTTTGCGGATCTGTTCTTTCTCCCTTTACTAAGGTTCTAACGATAAAAGCTGTATTTTTGGTAAGTCATAGAACATTATCTTCAAACAGCAGCAGGGTGTGTCTTCACTATGCTACAATCTTTAATAAGCTTTTAGCCATACAGGAAAATGAAAAAGTCAGCAAAAATGTTGGCTTTTTACTACCCCAAATTAGAGTAATTTTTATTAAGGAAACTGAGGTAACTTACTTTTTGAGTAACTTTTAGTAGCACATTTTTAGACATTCAGGATAAAAGGACACATACTCATGAAAGGAAACATTCGACGAAATGTAGTACCAATTCAAATCCCGGCTTTTTTCTAGACATTCGGGAATTTTTTTTTAGCGTTATTGTTTTCGTTGCTTATGCGTCTTCATTGAGGTGGCGTGGCGGGCCGGGGTGGTATGAGTGCAATTTATATTGGTCCCTACGTTCAAAATGAATGTTCAAAAATAAAAATAACATTTGTTCTTAATCAAAAGGAAATTTGACTGGCTCGAGAAGTTGAGATCCAAGCAAAAAGGAGGAAACAATCTCAGGAATGCATGCAGATCGCGACGAGACTGATAAAATAAATAATTAATAATCGAGGTTCAGATCTCAGAGAATGAAATTAGGGTGTTGTTATACACACCCATAAAATTTATGAATACACCCGTAGCATGCTTGAAATTTTAGATGGTACAAAACTGTAATGCACTGTTACGGGTGTATTCATAAGTTTTATGGGTGTGTAACAACACCCATGAAATTACCGAGAGACAATAAGCTATAATTATGACAATGATCATCTCTTATCCAATTAGTTCTTTTCGCTTCCTTCTGAATCGTACGGTCCTTGCAAATTGGACAATTCAATGACTTTAACGCAACCATTGATCAATGCAGTCCTTGTGGAACATGTGTTTACACTTGGGCGAAACCTTAATTTTGTCTCTGTCGTCGAACTCCTCCAAACAAATTGAGCAGTTGTCGGTACAATCAGAAGAAGAAGAAGGTAAATATAATGCCGGAACTTGGTATATAGTCACCGGAATCCCTTAAACTTTAAAATACTCGTTTTACCCCTTACTTGCAAAGTGAATTTCAGTTTAGTCCACATGTGCACGGCACGTGTGGATTTAACTGAAGAATCTAACTTTTCCATCAAAAAAGCCCTTAATTGCTAGTTTTCATCAACTTTAGACCCTTATCTGCGAGTTTTAGAACATCGGACCCCTTTCTATGAATGACCCCCAAACTTCAGACCCTTATTTGTCATTTACCCATAATTAAACCAAATGTTTCGTGACATACTCCCCCTTTTTTTTCTTTTTTTTTTAGAGTGAATTTGGGTAATAGTTTAAATTAATAAAAAAGTATACTAATTTTTGTCTTAAAGTATACTCCATCCGTCTCATTCACTCGACTTAGAATAAATTTCCATTTTGGGTGTCCCACTCCACTTAGGACATCCGAAAATGGCAAGTTTATATTACTTTAATATTCAATAGACCCATTTGCCATACTCACAACAATAATCCATCAACTATTCCACTCACTCGTTCTCTCTCTTATTTACTTTCATACTCACAACATATCCACCACTCATTCTCTTTCCTCTGAAAATAATTGTTCTCCTTAATCCCCACGTCGGGACCAACTGTCCTAAGTCGGACGGAACGGAGAGAGTATGTCTATTTTTCTTTTTTAGTTTGTCAGAAAGTTCCAGTTAACTTATAATTCATTCTCACTTATTCTTTCTTTTGTTTTACTTTTATATTATAACATTTTCATTATTTTAATTATTTTTTAATTTTCGTATAAATGAGAGGGTGGACGTTTTTGTTATTGATACAAGCTGAAGTTCAAATCGAAAGTGGGTCCCATATATTATAATCATAACAATTATCCACTAACTTTTCTCTACCACATTTTCCCTCTCCTACCCGACTATTAATACTCATAACACATCACATCTTCCTTAATTCTTGAACCCAAAAGTTTCTTAACTCTTAAATTGGGAGGGAAGGAGTATTTTTTTTTAAATATTTATTTCACTAGTTGTGTTTTATTATTTTTTTAAAAATACATAAACTATAAAAAATAAATATAATTTCTAAGTAAGACAGCTAGTATAGCTAGTGCACTTAAATAGTATCTTCTTAATTTATTTTATTTATTTATTTTTAATTTATGTTAAACCTTTTATCTCTTTGAAAGGCAACAAATAGGCTAGTTAAAACCTTTGCGATATTCAGGGACGGATCCACGTAGACACGAGTGGGCACCCACTCGATTTTTCATTTTTTTTTTTTTTAATTTTACCCTAATTAACTAGTATATAATTCGTTGTGCATAATTACTAACAAAAGTAACTAGAAGGTAAGCTGGTAAGATTGTTAATGCGCTACATGAGTGACTAGGTTTCAATCCCTTGCAACCACAATGTTTTATTCCAACATTTTTAATTAAAATTTGTATTAAAAGTAAACTTTTTGGCTCCCACTTAATATGATTTTATGATTTCTGGGTCCGTCCTAGTGATACTCCATTTGAATAGAAAAATAATCAAATCAAATTAAAATGATATTTGTATTAATAAAATTTTTAATAAGATTTTATAAGACGGCGTTCTACAAACGATGAGGCTCGTCCATAATGTAATAATTGTAATTAAAATTTACACAAAAATTGCTTAGCACATCTCGATTAATGATAGCCATCCTTGAACCAAATCTCCAGTAATTGTACCTGGGAATCATAACATGTGATGCACATATGCTCCTCCAAGTAGAACTTGGACACGGCACAACACTGGCCTCTAATAAACCCCCGAACAGTAAGAATTTGGTTTTGAAGACACAAAAAATGACGCATTTGAGTCGACAATAAATGTACAACCAAACATCTCAAGCAAGACACCAATAACAAATATCAAAATCATCATAAGGCTCTCACGTAGGAGAGAAGGCAGAGACTCCCAACAAACGGGAGATGGCAAAGGCTCCCGACATAGGGGGGATAGCATATAATAAAACGAGAAGCAAAGCAACATGATTTATTCAACAGTTTAACAAGAAGAAAAACTACAAATCTAGAAATTTGTCTAATCTAATTATTATTGAAAAGCAAGAAATCTCTCCCAATTTAAACATTAATCATTGAATAAATGATTATTATTTAAAGGCGGATTTTTCTTAATCACAATTTATATTAACAATATACTCCCTCCGTCTCACCTTACTTGAGATCTAAGAGGTGGGCACGGTAATTAAGAAAAATGTGTGGTAGAAAATAAGGAGAGAGAATGAGTGGGGTTAAAAGTTGGTTGATTGAATAAATTGTGTGGTGAAAAATGAAGTGAGAGAATGAGTGGATGAGGTAAATGGAATATAAAATAATAAAATCATTGTCATTTTGAGAGATCTCAAGTGAAGTGAGACAACCCAAAATATAACAAAGTCTCAAGTGAAATGAAGTGGGACGGAGGAGGGAGTATGGCTGACGCAGGGATTATGGTCATTTGGATAAGCAATTAGTTGACTCGAAATTTATATATAAATATTACTCATTTAATATCATTTTAATTTGATTAAAAAAAATTGGATAAGCAATATCACAAGTTCAGGACCTAAATTACAATTTATCATTTTTGAAAAGATCCGCCGTTTGCAGCAGTGCAACCCATTTAAGAATAAGAGTTGGGTGAGTTCAGATCTCTTGTGCCTTTCCATGTGCCCTTCTATGTGCCATAGGTAATCCAACGGCTTATGTTAATATTATCTAAACATGTAAACGATTGAGATCTGGAGGCACAGAGAGAAGCACAAGGAGGGGCACAGAAGATCTGATCTTGAGTTGGGTGGGCTTGGTCCCTCCCATTTAAGAAAAAAAAAAGATTAAATAAAAAACGGATCATCCGTTATATGGCAAATATAGGATTCCATAGATACGCTGACACCTCATCTCAAAATCTACTTTTCACTGTTACCATTAAAGTTTACTTTAGTCCCCTCTGTAAATAAGTCATCTTTATTAAATTCCCTTACACTTTCCCTATTTGCTTTTATTAACCAATGCACTGTGTGTTTTACTTAGTCATTGTCCTCCGGCTCCGATAGAATATTAGCTCCGCAAATAATAGGCCAGCATTAAACCATGCAATTTTTCTATTTTTATTACAAATAATTATTGTTGTAATTAGTATTTACTTCTATGAAATTAGTCTAATTATATACCACACAGTTATATACTCCCTTCATACCGGTCGAATATCTTCTATTCCGTAGATAGTGTCATTAAATTTTTATTGGTCACTTCAACTGGGCTTTGCGCAAAATTTTACTCTCCTTCCCTCCCATTTTTATTTCTACTCTTGTATGAAGAATAATACATATAGCGAAATTATTAAAAATACTTTCATCCGGTCATAAATATAAATAAAAAAAAGGTAAAAAATACACTTGTTAAAAAGGTGGTCATAGTTAATTAATTGTATTGATTTTAAAAACTAAACACCGTTAAAATTGAGGTATGGAACCGCTGCACCGAAATTAGGTGCACCGCTGAACCGATATAAAACTTGCACAACGTATTGTAAAGCGTATTTTACACAATGTTTTTGTGCCTTACACAATGTAAAAACGATCGAAAAAGTGTTAGCTCCTGAAAAACGTTTTTCATTTGCAAGTACACGTTTTACATTAGGTAGAAAAACGTTGTACAATTTTTACATCGGTACAGTGTTCGAAATACTTAAAATTACTAATATACTTAATATTAAATGGTAATAATTGTGCACTTGTATTTGATGATAAATAATTAATTAGGGGTATTTTCAGTAAAAGAGTACTCTTTCCGTCGCACTTCACTTGAGACCTAAGAGGTTGGCACAATAACTAAGAAAAAAAATAAGAAAATTTTGAGATGAAGCGAAAGAACGAATGTGATAAATATTAGTGTTAGTTGAATAAATTGAGTAGTGAAAAATGAAGAGAGATAATGAGTGGTGGGGTAGATTCAATATAAAATTATTAAAAGTTTGCTATTTTGGGGAGGTTTCAAGTAAGCTGAGACGAACAAATATAAAAATAAGTGTAAAGTGAGTTAGGACTTAAGAGTTAGGACGGATGAGTTAGGAGTTAGGACGGATGAGTATTAAATACATAAAAAACTGAGTTTGATCTTAGCCAATAAAATAATTTTAGTGTAAAAGTTAAATTGTAATTTATTTCGTACCAGATGGTAACTTGTTAAATTTTGAAAGGTCCTAAAAATAACTTATAAATTGGATGGGACAGCATTAACGAATCTTAGTTTCAAGCATTAGTTATTTGCCTACACAATCTACCACCACAAGTTTTTTAATTGACTCCACGTGTACTCTGATCCCGACGGAATCCGATTTAATGCCATTTACAGCGAGTCCGCCCCAAACGCACACTCAGAGAAAAAATATATACCGCATTAGGTTTAGATTATAAACGGAAGAAACAAGCCGCCTCTCTCTGATCTTCCCCTTTCCCAAATTTGGATGGGATAATATTTTGACATTCACGAATCTATTTGTTTGTTTGTTTGTCTTGCTATGCATTATCTGATTTTGTTCATGCATCTTTTTTTTTTCCATTGTGTAGGGAATAAATTACCAATTCGTCAAGTATGTGAAGGCTATATTTAATCTTCTGGATGGATTTGTTTACTACATTATGTTCGAGGCTCAGCAACCGTCTGAGAACGCTCCTGCCACTTTTACGACTTTCGCTGATGATGGAATGCAAGGAGTCGAATTCAAGTTCGTTTATATGGTATCTTGCTATAGCAAAGACAAAGAAGTATATGCTTAAATACAAGCATTTGATTGTGTTTTAACTATTTAATTTCCACCTACTCATGTACTGTTTAACTAGCAGTATGTTGTTTAAAATTTTCCTTCATACATACCACCTCTGTCCCGTTTCAAGGTTCTTACTTTCCTTTTTAGTCTCTTAATTCGTTTTCTGATTTGGGTTGACTAATATGTTCATTCAATCTCTTATCTGTTTTGTAGGGTATCAGCTGTGGTGAAAATTGAACCTCAAAAAGAAAATCTTTTTTTATATGGATGCAATGCTAGCTAGTATGGATATGTGATAGTTGGAAAATCTGAGAATTGTGTGTTTATTAGAATGTTAGTAAATTGTGATTTCTTATTACGTGACACTTGTTTTTCTATGACGATGCCTATCTCTCTATGGTGTGTCCCTTCTCTGGTTTCTCGATTCAATTAGTATTTTGAGTTGGTGGTTTATTTTAATATGAATACTTAGTGTCTGTACACAATCACTTGTGAAATCTTGGTGCATACTATATTGGTCCCTTTGCTAAAATCTCGATGTCTTGACTTCAACAATTATTTTGATCGGGGGTTATGCACCGAAGCCATGCGGTCACATAGCTTGCGATGCGCCCGAATCATGCGCGCCAACCCATGCAGTCGCATTGAGGAGCCCACACTGAATTGTTTTGAGCATTTCACTGTTCCCTAAGGATTAGTTATATAGACTAGCGTAAATACTAGTTAACCCTATAGCAGACACAACTATTATGTAATTTCTGATTTCTTGTTTTCAAAATCAAGTTTCATCAACAAGAAAACTAATTTTTAGAATTTTTTTAAATTTAGATCTCTTGAGTATACTTGAGTGGTTCACAAGATTGATCGGTCTAAAATCAGTTATTGGATTAACATTAATATTGACTGATACTACAAAGTTTCATCAGAGATGCCTTAACATTACAACCTTTTAAGAGTTGGGAGTACCAAGTTGTAACAAAAAGGGGGCATGGATTAACAGCTTCATATATTTTGGCTTAGATCATAATTAAGAAGTCTTTTTAGTAGTCGCGTTGTTAAACCCTAAGCGAAAGACCAGTTCAAGAACATAAAAGCTAGGGAGTGAATGGAGTCTTCATCATATGAGATCGGCCTTCCCCTGCTGGAAGATACGCTGTGAGAGCCCGCGCTCGAAACGCGAACGCCGAAATGATCGTCCCGCGAAGGGCGATTCGGGTCCGTCTCGATGCTAATGCGCTTTTGGAAATGCGCTCGGTCTCACTCACAATGGATTCCTCTCGATGGAATCAAAACAGTCAAGAGTCGCCACCTCATTTTATATTTAGGGAAAATGAAGATAAAACCTTTTGTTTAGAAAAAATGAGTTCGGGGGCCAAGTTACGAAGAGGGAAGGTGTTAGGCACCCTCTTCGCCCGTGATGGTCTCTATCATGCATGCCACTTAGATTAAATTTTATGCCTTTTATCTTGTTTCTATGCCCTAACAAAATTGTGGTTAATATATACAATGGAGTCTTCCTATTCTAGGACTTTTTGCTTTAATTCACAAATGAGAGTCGGTTTGGGTGGACTCTCACTTGGTTTTTGAAAATGGTTTGACATTCATATTCCGCAAGTAAGTCACAAAAAGGGGAAGGGGATTAATATTTATAAGGGGAACAAAAGGGAGACAAATCCCATCACAAACGAATCCACAATGGTCCGTCCCAAGTCAAGGATTGATGTTCAGAATCAGGACCTCCTGCCGTTCGAGGGGCGATTTACTTACACAAACCTGCTCAAAATCCAGAGAACAAAACTTAGGATTTTCTCCCAACATGATAGAGAACATATGTAAATTTGGTTTGATTTATGGACAAGGTTATCATGCTCAAATCATGCAAGAAACAGAGATGTGAAAACTGCCCAGAAACAGGAAATCACTGCATGTTCGATTTTGAATACAAGTTTACACCATCATAACTCATGAATCTAAAGGAACTCAAAACATGAAACTTGGAAAACACATATTGAATATGAAGCACGAGAAACAGTTCTTGAATAAAATGAGTTTAAGACCTTCAAAAGACCTCTGACATAAATATGTCAGAGGCTGAAAATGCAGGATATAAATTTTGATGGCTGAAACAAGGGAGAAAATATGGCACTTCCCTTGGTCCAAAAATTACTTCAAAAATATGTTCTTGTTCCTGAGTTTACTGGTAACAAAGTTCATGTTTTAACTTTTGTCCAAAAACGAAGTTTTGACTGAGTTTTAAAGACAACAACAGAACATGGTACAAATAAACTCCAGCAAGACAGCATGACTGTAACTCAAAGCTAAGCATGAAATCATAACCTACACATGCATTACAAGAAAACAAAAAAGGCTTTAATGGCATCAAGTTAATGGCATTACATAAAAGAGTGACACTGAATGTATGTATCGAGGCATTTGGTTATTAGTGGCATTAGGCATCTTCCATTTAATGTCATTTGTCTAAAAAATTACACTATATATTTAAATTTTATTGTCAATTATTGAAAATGACGCTATAAAACATACACTAGAGGCATTCAACATTTAGATGCTAAAATAAGTGTGGCTAATTAAAATAATGGTGTCACCCCTTAGCAACGCCACTATAATTTCAAATTTAATAGCATGTAAGTCAGAAATGATGACAAACCTAGTATAGTGGCACACCTTGATTTCGTATTTTATTTTTAAGATGGAATGCTCTTGTTTATTTATTTATTATTATTATTATTATTTTTTATCAAAAGATGGAATGTTGAGATCACATAGAAACTAGTAATTCAATTAATAATAAATATTGGTATAAAAAAAAAAAGGGCAATAAACCCACCCACCATGGTGCTCATAATTTTTATATTTTTATTTTTAAATGTTTTAGTGCCCTGTCTTATAGTTTGAACCATGTGAATTTGATGTATGAATTTGATATGTTACAGATCTTTTTGATCAAAAAATATGAATATAAGCAATTATTCTCATTTATGAAGGGTAGGCTAATTCTTTTGTTTTGTAGTACAACGAGTAGTAAGAAAATACCATTGTTATAAGTGTGGACTTTTCTTGTCCACTAAACGTAAATAGCCAGCAAAATTCATACAATGGGCCAATTTTTTTTAATTTTTTTTTCCGAGAATCATTGGGCCGGTTGAAGCCCATGTATTGGTTGATTTTAATAACGATCAACCTAGGTCAAAATGGACGGGTAAATCATTTGGGGAAATCGTGATCTTCATTTGTACACGATCTTCAATTTCTATTGAACAATTATCGGGGTTGTTATAGACACCCGTAAAATTTATGAATACACCCGTAATATGTTTAAAATTTTAGATGGTACAACACAGTAATGCACTGTTACGGGTGTATTCATAAGTTTTACGGGTGTGTATAACAACACCCAACAATTGTTAATTGCTTATAATTTGCTTTAGTGGGACAAGTTTGTTGTTTTCAATTTTGATACAGCAACTTATTGCAAACTGAGCTAATGTCCAGGGGTCTTTCTCACAATGGGCACAAAAAATTAGGCTTTATTTAATGGTAATTGCCCACTGAATTTTTGTGTGTGTATACATATATGTAGTTTTGTTTTTCAATTGTTTGTTACTAAAAGTCCACTAGGTTTAATTCATGCTCTAGCCAGTGTGTCTTAGATTGCATATGAATTGCTTACAATGATTTATGTTAAGACAGTTAATTTGGAAATATTCCTTTCATACAATTTACACTCAAATTCCATAATTCACATGTAGACTCAAATCCCACAAGTCATTTGGTAACCGAAACACTTATTAACTTCATAATCTCTCTGTAAATAGACATTGTGTGAAAAGTCATACTCCCTCTGTTCCTAAATGAGTGTCCAAATGTACACTCATAATGGACACTCATTTAGGGACAGATAGAGTACTTAATCCCTATTTGTTTCAACCACATCTACATGATTGGGGAATTCAATCTTCTTGGTATTAACTTGTGGAAACAGAAAACCTTAGAACTAACAAGGCTCTAATCATCAAAATAGATCCATCTAAGGGTAGTCTAGTTGATGATTAAGGTCGTGCTTCTACTCATTCATCAGGCCCTAGTTTATATACTATGATATCATTACAATTTGTGCTTGTTCATTCTTTATAATGAATTTTTTCACCTCACGTTGTTTTTCTTGCAATTGTAGATTCAGAAGGCAACTGTTAACTGATATAGAGACCATGCAATTTTTGCTTGGTAAGTTTTGCATTATGATGACTTTGTATTGTAAAATTCATTAAAAACCTGAACTGTTCCGCCATTGTCTTCTCCCCTTTGTTGGGAGCCTTTGTCTTCTCTCCTTGTTGAGAGTCTTTGTATTTTATTTCGATTTATTGTTGCAATATTTGCGATGTTTGGTTGGGCATTTCTTGCCTACCCAAATGCATTAAGTCATGTCTTTAACGCCACATTTTTACCGATTGCGGGTTTTCTGAAGGCCAATGTTAGGCCGTGTCCAAGTGTAACTTGGAGAAGCATTTGCACGTCACAAGTCATTGTTTATAAGGGTTTTGCATGGAGATTTGGTTTAGGAATTGACAATTCTAATCAAGATGTATTATGCTCTTTTATTGTGGCAGCTAGATTAATGATGATTGTTCGTCTTTGTATTAATCTTTATCTTTTGGATGAGTCTCCGATCGTTGTGGAGCACCATCTTCTTAACCTTTATTAATACCATTAGTGTTTTGTTTGCTTAAAAAAAAAAAAGAAGCTAACAACACAGTTGTCTTCATCCTCTCCAATCCTTTACTGCCGCAATCCGCCATCCACCATTCACCACCCGTCACCCGCCACCACCAAAATTACCACCACTAACTTAAACAACAACCCCATATCAAGAAAGAGAGAGCAGCAGAGAGGGAAGCGACGACCACCACCACCATGGCGACACCAATTGAATCCGTCCAATGATTCGGTCGCAAGAAGACCGCCGTCGCCGTTACCCACTGCAAGAAAGGCACGGGCATAATCAAAATCAACAGCGACCCAATCGAGCTAGTCGAGCTTGAAATCCTCAGTTACAAGGCCTTCGAGCCTATCCTCATTCTCGGCCGCCAGCGTTTTGCGGCGTCGACTTGAGCTTCAGAGTTAAAGGCGGCGGTGAAACCCCCCCAGATCTATGCTATCCGTCAGTCAATTGCTAAAGCCCTAGTTGCCTTTCATTCTATAATGCATTTCTTGATTCAATTATCTTGAGCTCACTCCTGACACTTTCTCAATCAAATGGCAGCAATGTGTAGGAATTTGTTTGCGCTTTCACTCAGCCTTTTACTCTTTTTTGCCCAATTCTCCTCTACCTCAGCTACCTCACCAGCAGGTGAGTTTATTGTCTGTGCGAGTTGTTAAATTTGATCGGGGTTGGATTGATTATAGCTAAACATGTACACTTACATTTTTATTTTATTTATTTTATTTTCCTGCAGAAATTATTAATGGGTTTTTCTCAAATGCTGTATCTACGTTGATGAAATTGTATTGGGGAAACCTCTAATTTTTTTATTTTTTTTTTTTTTTTGAAGTTGTTGAGCTATAATTTTAATGAAATTATTGTTTGGTGTTCCTTTGGTTTAATTTATTGTTTTTATTATTTGGATTGAGAAAAATTCGAAGTGAAAAGGCTTAATTCGTTGTATAATTTTGTTCATGGTGGTGGCCCGGTGGCAATTGACGGCGGCATAAAGGAATTGGTGTTGGTTTTGGGTGGTGGTGGTGGTAGGTGGTTGGGTAAAAGGCTCAAGATGAAAGGAACACATATTTACATTTTGACCTTTTAATATATTTTTTTAATTACATAAGTTTCAAGAATTTCACTAAAGCCCTTAATAACTAATATTAATTAAAAATTCATTCATTTTGTCAATCATGTGCATGGCACATGCTACTTAACTGACTTTTCTAACGAAATTCGTCAAAAAGGCTTTAACTGGCGAGTTTTTTACACTTCAAGGTCTGATCTGGCGAGAAAAAAAACATCAGGGTCCGTTTGTAAGGGTGGTATATGACTTCAGGATCTAAATTGTCAATAACCCCTTTTTAATGTATTTTGTCAAAAGTCTTTAACTGACGAAAAATTCATAAATTAGGCCCTTATATGACAAAAAAAAAAAAAAGAGGTGAGGCCCCGTATAACTCCTCCCCCACAAGTTCAGGCCCTAAATTGCAATTTACCATTTTTGAAAAGATCCGCTTTAAAAATGCTCCGTTTGCAGCAGTGCAGCACTCTTCATTTTAAAACGCTTGAACCGGACGGGGCTTTAAATTGATAGGGCTGAATAATAATAATTTAAGAAGAGTTTGGTGTAGGGATGGTCGAAACGGATCGGAACAGGATCGGAGAGCCCGGAACCGGAGTAAACCGGCGAATAAACCGGAACCGGAGTAACCGGAACCGTCAGTCATTCGGGCCGGTTAAGGTTCACATAAATGGCGAACCGGACCGGAACCGGACCGAAAATCCCTTGTTTTTCAATAATTTTTAACTTGTTTATTCATTATTGACCGGAACCGTACCGGAACCGAAGTTGGTCATCCCTAGTTTGGTGGGCTTAAGAAAAAAAATGTACTGTATTAGGTTTAGGTTATAAACGATGGAAGCACAATCCGAAAAGTGATCGGCCGCCCCTCTCTCTATATATATCATACACCAGGTCTTCCCTTCCCCTTTCCCAAATTTGTTCTTGATCATGCCTTTCAATACCCCTCCCGCGGTTGCAATTCCGTCGGAATACTTATACCCTGAAGATGAGTACGAATGCTCTGATGATGAGTTTTGTGAGCAGCTGTTCGAGGAACAGTGTCAATTGCGCACTAATAATGATAGCATCGAGGTGAGTAACAAATTTGGATTATTAATTTTCTCTCTTTAAATTGTTTTCTAACAAATTGTTTCTTTTTGGATTATTTTCTATCTCTAAATTTATTTATGCATGTTGTTAGGGTTTTGATATGAGCGTCCTTCCGGAAGAGTATTCCTGTACCTTTTTTCTCGAAGGGGAAGATTTAATTCCCTATCTCACCGATTTGTCACAGCTAGCGCTTGAGAAATACAACCGAGAGAATGTAATTTACTACTATTTTTTCTTTTTTATACTCCCTCCGTCTCGGAAAGATAGTTTTGCTGTTATTACGAGGTATACTTATATGAATCTAAAATTTGATATTAAATGAAAATAGGGAAACTATCATTCCGGACGGAGGGATTAATATTTTGACATTCACGAATTGCTATGCATTATCTGATTTTATTCATGCATCTCTTGTAGCGAACATATTACCAATTCGTCAAGTATGTGAAGGCCATATCTAACTTTCTGGATGGATTTGTTTTCTACATAATGTTCGAGGCTCAGCAACCGTCCGAGAACGCTTTTCCTGCCACATTTACTACTTTCATTTATGATGGAATGGAGGAACGCGAATTCGAATTCGTTTATATGGTATCTGGCCCTAGCAAAGACAAAGAGGTATACTTAAATCAAAGTCTTGATTGTGTTTAACTATTTTATTTCCACCTACTCCTGTACTGTTTAGCTAGCAGTATGTTGTTTAAAATTTTCCTTCATACTATCTAATGGGGATACTATCTAATGGGGTTAGGAGGAGAGAAACCGGAGATGTGTATGTCCCATTTTAAATGGGATCCGTTTTAACACCACATCCGTTTAGAATTTATTCTCTTATTCATATTTTGATTTGGGTTGATTAATATGTTCAATCTCTTATCTGTTTTGTAGGGTACCAGCTGTGGTGGAAATTGAAGCTCAAAAGAAAAACTTTATTTATATGGATGCAATGCTAGTATGGATATGTGATAGTTGGAAAACCTGAGAATTGTGTGTTTATTAGAATGTTAGTAAATTGTGATTTCTTATTTCGTGGTTTAACTTAAATTTATATGGATTCAATTAGTATTTTGAGTTGGTGGTTTAACTTAAATTTATTTTAATATGCATACTTAGTGTCTGTACACAATCACTTGTGAAATCTAGGTGCATACTATCTAGGTCCCTTTGCTAAAATCTCGATGTCTTGACTTCAACAATTATTTTTCGATATCCTTAGTAGTCCTTGTTATCTAGCACTGCATGGATTCTTTTTCGATATCCTGTTTTTGTAAAGTTTATTCCCTCTGGTTCAATATAGATGTCATAAGGGGAGAGTTTGCTTTATAGATATGTTAGGTCCAGAGCACTATGCATGCTTTATAGATATGTTAGGTCGGGCAGGTGAGATAGAAGAAGCGTGGAGTCTTCTTCATGATATGGTCAAGAAGGGTACTAAGCCAAATGAGGCAGTTTGGGCAGCACTATTAAATGCTTGTATCGTGAACCAGGATGTCATAAGGGGAGAGTTTGCTGCAAAGCGTATTCTTGAGTTGGAGCCAAACAAGCCTGGGATTTATGTGGCACTGTCGAATTTGTATGCAGCTGCTGGAAAATGGGATTCTGTTGATGACTTGAGAAGGGAAGTAGGGAATAGCTGGGTGGCTGTTTCTCGTGGTAGTGGAAGTTCAAACATCTGATTAGCTTTTCAATCCGTTGAAACTACAGTATAAGCTCCCGGCTCTGCTCGTAAGTTCATTAATGATGAAAGAATTTTACTCCATATGTTAGTCTTTCTTTATTTCTCAAAAAAAAAAAAAAAGGTTATGGAAAACGTTTTCCAAATTTTGGTGTTTGGTAGTTTGAGGAAAACGAGTCGACTTAGAATGTTAATTATGTTACTTATTTCGTACCAGATGGTAACTTGTTAAATTTTGAAAGGTCCTAAAAATAACTTATAAATTGGATGGGACAGCATTAACGAATCTTAGTTTCAAGCATTAGTTATTTGCCTACACAATCTACCAACACAAGTTTTTTAATTGACTCCACGTGTACTCTGATCCCGACGGAATTCGATTTAACGCCATTTACAGCGAGTCCGCCCCAAACGCAGACTCAGAGAAAAAATATATACCGCATTAGGTTTAGATTATAAACGGAAGAAACAAGCCGCCTCTCTCTGATCTTCCCCTTTCCTAAATTTGTTTTTCATCATGCCTTTTAATCCCCCTCCTGCGGTTGCAATTCCGTCGGAATATTTATACTCTGAAGATGAGTACGAATGCTCTAATGATGAGTTTTGTGAGCAGCTGTTCGAGGAACAGTGTCAATTCGCACTAATAATGATAGCATCGAGGTGAGTAACAAATTGTTCATTTTTGGATTATTAATTTTCTCTCTCTAAATTGTTTTCTAACAAATTGTTTCTTTTTGGATTATTTTCTATCTCTAAATTTATTTATGCATGTTTGTTGTTAGGGTTTTGATATGAGCGTCCTTCCGAAAGAATATTCATGTACCTTTTTTCTCGCAGGGGAAGATTTAATTCCCTATCTCACCGATTTGTCACAGCGAGCGCTTGAGAAATACAACCGAGAGAATGTAATTTACTACTATTTTTTTCTTTTTTATCTCCTCCCTCTCGGAAAGATAGTTTTGTTGTTATTACGAGGTATACTTATATAATTATATGAATCTAAAATTTGATATTAAATGAAAATAGGGAAACTATCATTCGGGGACAGGGGATAATATTTTGACATTCACGAATCTATTTGTTTGTTTGTTTGTCTTGCTATGCATTATCTGATTTTGTTCATGCATCTTTTTTTTTCCCATTGTGTAGGGAATAAATTACCAATTCGTCAAGTATGTGAAGGCTATATTTAATCTTCTTGATGGATTTGTTTACTACATTATGTTCGAGGCTCAGCAACCGTCTGAGAACGCTCCTGCCACTTTACGACTTTCGCTGATGATGGAATGCAAGGACTCGAATTCAAGTTCGTTTATATGGTAATAGCCAAGACAAAGAGGTATATGCTTAAATACAAGTCTTTGATTGTGTTTAACTATTTAATTTCCACCTACTCATGTACTGTTTAGCTAGCAGTATGTTGTTTAAAATTTTCCTTCATACATACCACCTCTGTCCCGCTTTAAGATTCTTACTTTCCTTTTTAGTCTCTTAATTCGTTTTCTGATTTGGGTTGATTAATATGTTCGTTCAATCTCTTATCTGTTTTGTAGGGTATCAGCTGCGGTGAAAATTGAAGCTCAAAAAGAAAATCTTTTTTTATATGGATGCAATGCTAGTATGAATATGTGATAGTTGGAAAACCTGAGAATTGTGTGTTTATTAGAGTGTTAGTAAATTGTGATTTCTTATTTCGTGACACTTGTTTTTCTATGACGATGCCTATCTCTCTATGGTGTGTCCCTTCTCTGGTTTCTCGATTCAATTAGTATTTTGAGTTGGTGGTTTATTTTAATATGAATGCTTAGTGTCTGTACACAATCACTTGTGAAATCTTGGTGCATACTATATTGGTCCCTTTGCTAAAATCTCGATGTCTTGACTTCAACAATTATTTTGATCGGGGGTTATGCACTGAAGCCATGCGGTCACATAGCTTGCGATGCGCCCGAATCATGCGCGCCAACCCATGCAGTCGCATTGAGGAGCCCACACTGAATTGTTTTGAGCATTTCACTGTTCCCTAAGGATTAGTTATATAGACTAGCGTAAATACTAGTTAAACCTATAGCAGACACAACTATTATGTAATTTCTGATTTCTTGTTTTCAAAATCAAGTTTCATCAACAAGAAAACTAAATTTCCTAATTTTTACAATTTTTTTTTAAATTTAGATCTCTTGAGTATACTTGAGTGGTTCACAAGATTGATCGGTCTAAAATCAGTTATTGGATTAACATTAATATTAACTGATACTACAAAGTTTCATCAGAGATGCCTTAACATTACAACCTTTTAAGAGTTGGGAGTACCAAGTTGTAACAAAAAGGGGGCATGGATTAACAGCTGCATATTTTGGCTTAGATCATAATTAAGAAGTCTTTTTAGTAGTCACGTTGTTAAACCCTAAGCGAAAGACCAGTTCAAGAACATAAAAGCTAGGGAGTGAATGGAGTCTTCATCATTTAGAACCTTCCAAGCTATGGCCTGCTCGTATGAGATCGGCCTTCCCCTGCTGGAAGATATGCTGTGAGAGCCCGCGCTCGAAACACGAACGCCGAAATGATCGTCCCGCGAAGGGCGATTGGGGTTCGTCTCGATGCTAATACGCTTTTGGAAATGCGCTCGGTCTCACTCACAATGGTTTCCTCTCGATGGAATCAAAACAGTCAAGAGTCGCCACCTCATTTTATTTTTAGGGAAAATGAAGATAAAACCTTTTGTTTAGAGAAAATGAGTTCGGGGGCCAAGTTACGAAGAGGGAAGGTGTTAGGCACCCTCTTCGCCCGTGATGGTCTCTATCATGCATGCTACTTAGATTAAATTTTATGCCTTTTATCTTGTTTCTATACCCTAACAAAATTGTGGCTAATATATACAATGTAGTCTTCCTATTCTAGGACTTTTTGCTTTAATTCACAAATAAGAGCCGGTTTGGGTGGACTCTCACTTGGTTTTTGAAAATGGTTTAGCATTCATATCCAGCAAGTAAGTCACAAAAAGGGGAAGGGGATTAATATTTACAAGGGGAACAAAAGGGAGACAAATCCCATCACAAATGAATGTCCACAATGGTCCGTCCCAAGTCAAGGATTGATGTTCAGAATCAGGACCTCCTGCCGTTCGAGGGGCGATTTACTTACACAAACCTGCTCAAAATCCAGAGAACAAAACTTGGGATTTTCTCCCAACATGTTAGAGAACACATGTAAATTTTGTTTTGATTTATGGACAAGGTTATCATGCTCAAATCATGCAAGAAACAGAGATGTGAAAACTGCCCAGAAACAGGAAATCACGGCATGTTCGATTTTGAATACAAGTTTACACCATCATAACTCATGAATATGAAGGAACTCAAAACATGAAACTTGGAAAAAACATATTGAATATGAAGCATGAGAAACAGTTCTTGAATAAAATGAGTTTAAGACCTTCAAAAGACCTCTGACATAAAGATGTCAGAAGCTGAAAATGCAGGATATAAATTTTGAAGGCTGAAACAAGAGAGAAAATATGGCACTTCCCTTGGTCCAAAAATTACTTAAAAAATATGTTATTGTTCCTGAGTTTACTGGTAACAAAGTTCATGTTTTAACTTTTGTCCAAAAATGAAGTTTTTACTGAGTTTTAAAGACAACAACAGAACATGGTACAAATGAACTCCAGCAAGACAGCATGACTGTAACTCAAAGCTAAGCATGAAATCATAACCTACACATGGAATATGAACATGAAACTTGACGAGCATGAACTCAAACATATAAGGAACAAGTTTCATGTTTCGGCCTAAGCCCAGAAACGAAGTTATGATAGGGTAAAAATGCATGAGAGAACATGATTTGAACAGAATACCCGAACTGGTTGCATGGAGTGCAAAGATGAGCTTCAAAACATGGAATCAAACCATGCAACTTTGGGAGCTTGTTTATTTACATGTTATTTACATTATCAAGTGTCTATTTAGCAACAAATATAAAAAAAAACATAGACAAACATGAAAGAGTAAGATGAGGACAGATTGTTACAATACATCATATTTACATGTGGAAGTCTAGCTATTAACTAGCTAGACCCCGACTCAATTACATAAACGTTACATCTTTAAAACTTAAATGTATAAGAGGGGGGTTGTGCTTCCTTTGCTTCTAAGGGAAGGCTTTTTTTGGTTTTTTCTTAAGGGTGTTTTGCCTTTGGTTTGAATGGGTGTTTGAATGAGTGTTTGTTGTTGTTTTGAGTGGTGGTGCTAGGGTGGTGTTGTGGTGGTGTTGTGGTAGTATGGTGGTGGTTTAGGAACTGAGTTTTGGAGGTGGAAGTTCAGCAAAAACTGAATAGGGAGAGGGTAGGTCGGATGGTGTGAGGGTGTTATGTTGAAGATGGAGTGAATGAAGATGATAAATGAGAGTAGGGAGTAGTGAGAATAATAGGGAGATGTGAGAATAATGTGGAAGTGGGAAAGCATTCATGTCCCCTACTTTTTCTCTTTTTTTTTTGTTCATTTTGTTTTCTTGTCTTCCCATGCGTGGCTGGCCATAAAATGGCTGATTGGTCTTTTGTTCCGGCTCCGTCGTTTTCCTCCGCAACTGCTTTGTTGTGCGCGCTCCGGTGTCCCGGTTGTCCGCGGGCCCAACATGAAAGTTGCTCGGAATAATTTTGTGGTCACGCCGGTATATCTGAAATATTTTTATGAGCAAGGAATGACAATGATATATTTTTAATGCATAAAATGGACTGTAACGAGCAGATTCTAGGGGTGCGGGCCCCGTTTCGGGTCCCGCAACCCAAAATTTGAAGTGTATGTCTGTTTACTTTTTTTCGCTCTGATCATGAATTTGAAGTCCGTTAATCCATTCGATGCACCGATAAGGCTCACGGTATCTCCGCATAGCCAAATCGAGGGCTCTAGGTCAACTCTAGGGTTTAGACCGGTCAAAAGGGTTTGGTAAAGGGGTGCGAGATCGGGGTATCTACAGAGCCCCTTGTAGAATCACCTTGTAATGTAAAGGGGATTTTACGATTCACTAAGAGACACGCGATCTCGTCTAAGGTGTAACGGCTGGGTCCAAGGTAGGACTTCTTACGTATCTCTTTCGAGAATCAAGCCTCCGTAGTTCTAACTCAAACAATCAACCAAACAAAGGCAAACAATGGTCGGTCCTGGATTACCGGTTTACCTATGTATCTCTTTCGAGAATCAGACCAATCGTAGTGCAGGTTTATTAAAATTTAAAAGCAGTGAGTCGCATTGAGATGTGTAGTGTCTCAGGTTTTCCAACTATCACATAAAAACTGAGTTTGATCTTAGCCAATAAAATAATTTTAGTGTAAAAGTTAAATTGTTATTTATTTCGTACCAGATGGTAACTTGTTTAATTTTGAAAGGTCCTAAAAGTAACTTATTATTGGATGGGACAGCATTAACGAATCTTAGTTTCAAGCATTAGTTATTTGCCTACACAATCTACCACCACAAGTTTTTTAATTGACTCCACGTGTACTCTGATCCCGACGGAATCCGATTTAACGCCATTTACAGCGAGTCCGCCCCAAACGCAGACTCAGAGAAAAATATATATACCGCATTAGGTTTAGATTATAAACGGAAGAAACAAGCCGCCTCTCTCTGATCTTCCCCTTTCCCAAATTTGTTCTTCATCATGCCTTTTAATCCCCCTCCCGCGGTTGCAATTCCGTCGGAATATTTATACTCTGAAGATGAGTACGAATGCTCTAATGATGAGTTTTGTGAGCAGCTGTTCGAGGAACAGTGTCAATTGTGCACTAATAATGATAGCATCGAGGTGAGTAACAAATTGTTCATTTTTGGATTATTAATTTTCTCTCTCTAAATTGTTTTCTAACAAATTGTTTCTTTTTGGATTATTTTCTATCTCTAAAATTATTTATGCATGTTTGTTGTTAGGGTTTTGATATGAGCGTCCTTCCGAAAGAATATTCCTGTACCTTTTTTCTCGCAGGGGAAGATTTAATTCCCTATCTCACCGATTTGTCACAGCGAGCGAGCTTGAGAAATACAACCGAGAGAATGTAATTTACTACTATTTTTTTCTTTTTATACTCCCTCCGTCTCGGAAAGATAGTTTTTTTGTTATTACGAGGTATGCTTATATAATTATATGAATCTAAAATTTGATATTAAATGAAAATAGGGAAACTATCATTCGGGGACAGGGGATAATATTTTGACATTCACGAATCTATTTGTTTGTTTGTTTGTCTTGCTATGCATTATTTGATTTTGTTCATGCATATTTTTTTTCTTCCATTGTGTAGGCAACAAAATACCGATTCGTCAAGTATGTGAAGGCCATATTTAATCTTCTGTATGGATTTGTTTACTACATTATGTTCGAGGCTCAGCAACCGTCTGAGAACGCTCCTGCCACTTTTACGACTTTCGCTGATGATGGAATGCAAGGAGTCGAATTCAAGTTCGTTTATATGGTATCTTGCTATAGCAAAGACAAAGAAGTATATGCTTAAATACAAGCATTTGATTGTGTTTTAACTATTTAATTTCCACCTACTCATGTACTGTTTAGCTAGCAATATGTTGTTTAAAATTTTCCTTCATACATACCACCTCTGTCCCGTTTCAAGGTTCTTACTTTCCTTTTTAGTCTCTTAATTCGTTTTCTGATTTGGGTTGACTAATATGTTCATTCAATCTCTTATCTGTTTTGTAGGGTATCAGCTGTGGTGAAAATTGAAACTCAAAAAGAAAATCTTTTTTTATATGGATGCAATGCTAGTATGGATATGTGATAGTTGGAAAATCTGAGAATTGTGGAGTACCTGACAAATTAGAATGGGGACTGCTGCTTGGCCAAGGGAAATGGAACTCATCAAATACCACATGATGAGATATATAAACTTTATTGGTAATTAAGTCCATGCATCTATAACCTTTTCTCTGATTATCGTACCCAAGAAAAATACAATGTATTGATTTAGGCATAAGTTTGTGAGTGTTAGTTGGTACCACATGTGGAAAACAAGAACATCCAAAGACCTTTAGAGTGCGATAATCAGGTTTACGCAAAAGTAAGCGTTCATAAGGAGATACAAACTTGTGTTGACGCATGGGCAACCGGTTAATGAGATATACGGATGTGTTAAATGCTTCTAACCAAAACTTAAAGGGAAGATGAGCTTTGGCTAAAAGACATAAACCGGTTTCAACGATATGACGGTGTTTGCGTTCAACAACCCCATTCTATTGAGGAGTATAAGGACAAGTGATTTGATGTTTGATACCAAATTTTTGAAGAAAATTGGTAAATACCCGGCTAGTAAATTCACCTCCCCCATCTGTTTTGGACGGTTTTAACTGTATGAATTGCTGAAATACGACGGAATAGTTGATTTTCAATTTGAGATTTAAATGTGGCAAATATCTGTGTAACATCAGATTTATTAAACAATGGAAAAAGCCACACATACCGAGAATAATCATCAATTATTGAAAGGTAAAACCGATGTCCATTCATTGAATTAACAGGAGCAGGGCCCCATACATCCATGTGTAACATATCAAGAGGGTGCAAAGCATTAAAACTCCTAGGGGAAAAGGGTAACTGACTAGATTTGCCTAAAGGGCAAATATGACAACGTTGTTGTTCACTTATTTTACTACTTAACAGCAATTTAGACCGTTGACATAAAACTCTAAGAATAGGAAGGGATGGATGGCCTAAACGAGCATGCCAAACATCCGGACTCGAACGTTCTCACAAGAGAGCGATGGGATTGTTGGACGACTGGGAGGTGAAAGAAAGCTCATACAAGCCGCCTGAATTATTGCCAGAGATAAGAGTCTCCCGAGTGCGATTGTCCTTAACACGAAAACCACACGAGTCAAGTTCAAAGTAACAATTGTTATCTTTAGAAAATTGACGAATAGAAAGTAATGGTTTATGAAGGTTAGGAACATAAAGAACATTACCCATATGAAAGGAGCGATTATTAAGATGTAAGGATGAATTTCCAACATGTGATATGTGCAACTTTGAGCCATTACCGAAGACGACTGTATTTTTACCTGTGTACGGCTGATAATCGGAGAATGAGGAAGGGTCTGCCGTCATATGATTCGTTGCCCCAGAGTCCAGCACTATCGGGGTCGAATGAGCAAAGTAGGTTGCACTAGAGTTATCTGGACAGTTGCGAGCTCCATGACCCGGTTGATAACACCACTGACAAATTAAGTCACTATCCAAAGGCTGTCCATAAGAAGGTGGGTTAGGAAGCAGACCACGGCCCCTACCATTTGAACCGCCAGGTGAACCTCCACGATTGGAACCATTGCCGCGACCTCGACCACTATGGTGACCACGATTATGATTGTGGTTGTTGTGAGACTGCCACTGCCCGTGAGAATTACCACCCCCGTCCTCCATTTTGGCGATCCTGCCACCATTATTTCCACGACCACGAGACCCACCATAGTTGTTGCCACCGCGATGTGCCGTTGTGGATTCTTTCTCTACTAACAAAGCAGTGGACTGTTGCACTGGAATTGCAAACTTTTGTTGTAGCATCTCTTCTTTGAGAAGAAGTTCAGACATGTCATCAAGATTTAGAGGCTGCCTAGCATGAACAGCAGCCGTAGATGTGAGGAATTCCTTGAATTCCGGACCAAGACCACCCAAAACACGCTGAATAAGAACACTGTCATCGATTGGGTCACCTGATGCGGTGAGAGCATCAGCGATACTAGTGGCCTGAAGCAGATAATCCGATATAGAGGTATCGGATGCCTTCTTTAGGTCATGCAATTTCTCCTTGAGGTTCTCAATCTGAAGGGCTGATTTGGCTCCGAATCGCTTAGCAAGAGCAGCCCAAGCTTTCGGAGCGGTATCACAAGAATTTAAATAGGGTTGGACCGCTGGTGTAACGGACCCTTTAATCAGCCACACACTAGATCGGTGCCGGATGACCATAACTCACGTAGCAGATTGTCTGATCCATCTGCTAGTTTGGCCACCGGGGAAGTAGGGTCGATGATATAAAGAAGTTTGTGAGTACGAAGGATTGTCTTGAACAAGGTACTCCAATTGACATAATTGTCTTTGGTAAGGTAGGTTTGACCCATAATTGCATTTGGGTTGTAGAAAACTGGAAGTGGGGAGGCTGCCGGTGAGGAGTGTGTGAGGGTGGAGGCATCTGAGTTAGAGTCAGAGCCAGAAGAATGGGTGTTAGTCATTGGATTAACAGAGAAGACGAGAAGGAATGAGAGACAGAAAGAGGAGAAGCAGTCTAATTTCTGGATCGATTTTAGACTGATACCATAATAGACAATGCAGCGGAAGAGGAAAAGAGTTGGAGAATTTCCTTCCTAATGTTCTCATTCACATGCTTTACAATATATAGAGTACAAAGAGTCAAAAAAGCCTATCACAATTTCGTATGAAAAGAGATGCACAATGTCTATAATGTCGGCTAGTAGTCTAGAATTGCGGCTAATATTTACAGCCTAGAATTACTCGGCTAATATTTATTAGAATGTTAGTAAATTGTGATTTCTTATTACGTGACACTTGTTTTTCTATGACGATGTGACAGGGGCGGATCTATGAAGGAACGGGCGGGGGCGACGGCCCCCACTGAATT